>OZ057403.1:35082071-35087071 GCA_964056735.1 Allodiplogaster pararmata
TTTTTCTCTGGATTATACAGTCAGTATTCCCTAGCTGCTCTCA
Organism: Allodiplogaster pararmata; assembly: GCA_964056735.1. Classification (NCBI taxonomy): domain Eukaryota; kingdom Metazoa; phylum Nematoda; class Chromadorea; order Rhabditida; family Diplogasteridae; genus Allodiplogaster; species Allodiplogaster pararmata. The sequence goes on from OZ057403.1 coordinate 35,082,115, forward strand.
ACTCGAGCTCTATTTCTCTCCAATTTATATTTTTCTGTTCCACTCTCTCCCCCATTCATGTCTGTTATCACATACTTCCTCACACTTTAGTAGCTCGATTCTCTTGCAAATTCCTTTTCCTGTGACTCCTAAACCTCTCAAAACTGAACTTCATCATATCTACTCCGCAAATATATAACACAATACTTCCGAACACATGAATCCTTTTCCTTCTCTTTCATCTACATCCCATATCTTTATTTCGCTCTCAACATCAGCCTGCTACTCATATTTCGCATTAATGCTCTCTTCTTTGCAAACTTTTGTGTTCCCATGCCCGAGTTTCGTCCGAGTGCTGTCACCAATTTCTGCTATCATAAATGAACCATGAGAGCGGAGTTTTTACAGTTTTCGGGCAGAACTCGGGCATGGGAAAGGAATCTGAGGGGGAAGGGAGAATCGGATTCGAAGCAGTCTCTAGACCACCCCGGACATGTCATAACGAGATCTAACAAGAACTCCCATGCTAAAAAACTGACTATACTAGCATCCTTATGAGTGTAAAGTGTGCTTGGTCATAATGTCTCTGTTTTTTACTCTCAAACTTATCCTCTCTGCGAAGATCTTCCTGTTTCTAGATCTTTCTATCTCGCTCACTAGATCTTTATTGTACATACCTATGTACTATATAGATGCATCCATATAATGGTTGATATTTGCATCTCAATTTATTTATATGTACATACACATCTCTGCTCCTTTGCTTCGAAGCTCTTTCCGTTTTCCCAATCCTCTGATCATTTTAACTCTCTCCAACTCTCTGAATCTCACATTATTCAAAATCTCCGCCTCTGAACCTCCTCTCTGCATACTTGTCTCCATCTATCCACTCCCCTTTCTTTCCCCCCCCCCCCCATCACTACTTCATTCTCATTCATTCATAGAAGCAATTGAGGTTATCAGAAAGACCATGAGGAGAAATACATATACTTAACAGCGGGCAGTGATACAAATTGAAATGCATTTTATACACTCATGTTTCTCTCTCGCTCTATGTATCTCTCTCTCTCTCTTTCTCTCTCTCTCTCTCTCTCTCTCTCTCTCTCTCTCACTTTGATTATATCATTACCTCTCTTGCTCTACATTTCTCTATATCTCTTTATCAATCTCTCTTTCTCTCTCTGTTCCTTTCTCTTTCACTCTCTTTCAATCTTTCATGAACTTTCTCTTTCACTCTCTGACTCATTTTCTCTGGCTCTTTCTCTCTCTCTTTCTCTCTCTTTGTCTTCGTATCTATCTATTTCTCTATGTCTCTGTCCGAATATATATAACTAATGTCTGATGTATGTGAAGCAAGAGAGAAGGGGAAGTGCAGATGCATGAGAAAAACAAAGAGGTTTTTTTTGTTGCTCAAAACATAGAGTATGAGAAAGAGAAAGACAAGGGTAGAGAAATACAAAGGAACAGATAGATACAAAGAGAAACAGAGACACAAAGAGAAACAGAGAGACATGGAGAGAAACGGAGAGACTCAGAGATACGCAGAGAGACACGAAGAGAGAGAGAGAGAGAGATGAAGGGAGGGAGAGAGAATGAGATGAAGAGACATGGAGAGATGCAAAGAGAGAGAACACAAAAAAGAGAGAAGAGAAGAGTCATCAGGACTGGATGGCGAGGTGGTTTGCCGCGATTGTGGGTCCTGGAGAAGACTGTGTAATTGAAATGAGAGAAGAAAGAGGGTTGAATGAAGAATAGCGATGAACTGAGGGGAGCGGTCTTCTCTCATCTATGCAATGAGGCGAGTTCTCTCATCAAGAAGCTCTGGCTCTTGCAAGGGTCACATTAGAAGTGGGTATCTTTTAGGTATATTATAAAACAAGCTCTATCATCCAGAAGCTTTGGCTCTAATTAGGTTATCTTTGAAAAACAGATACCTCGGTTAGGTTATGAGACGAGTTCTCTTATGGAATATTTCTGTCTTTCTTATCTTCTAAAAAGGGGTATCTTCTAAAAAGGGCATTTTTGGTAGGCATTAAGACAAGTTTTCTCTTCGAAAGGTCCTGGCTCTTTTGAAGGCATGTTTTTGGTAAAGTACTTTTACATATAGTTCATCAAAAACTTAAGACGAAATTTCTCATCTCAAAGTCTAATCTCTTCCGGAGGTTTTTTGAAGGAACCTCGAGGACACTTGACTTCAGAAGCCTTGGTTTGTGAGCTTCTGAAGTCATGGTTTGCGAGCTATATAGTTGAAAGGAATATATAAAAGGAGAATTGTTTATTTTACATTAGAAGAACTCTCTTTAGAAAGCAAGTGAGATGAAAAAATAAAAGGAAAAAACATTTTTTGATAAACTTTTGGGAAAAAATACAAAAAACAAGGAAAAAAAGAAGTTAGAAAAGAAATTCCGAAAAATTCCCGAGTAAAGAGTTCTGGTTGAACTAAAAACTAGTTCTGGTTGAACTAAAAACTAGTTCTGGTTGAACTAAAAACTAGTTCTGGTTGAACTAAAAACTATTTTCAAGATAGTTTTTTTACAGGATGGGCTTAACATTAAGACTTGCCTTTGGGAGATATTGTATTCCATTTGAAACAACAAAAAAACCGAAGAGAATATAAAAACAAATTTTTTCGTTCTATTTTTCAAAGCGCTTAACGAGGGTTCTATCTGATCGAAAACGAAAAAATTTATTGACGAAAAGTGATATTTTGCATCAACCAATAAGCTGGTCTGAAGTGTTTGCTTTAAAAAGTCTATTTTTCAATTTGTTGCTCTCAAGAAGACCTACATATTTGTGAGAAGTTAAGTGCTATTGTATTCACGACTTGAGTAAAATGTTCATGACTGCTTCGTGGAATTCACGACTATTAATGAGTCATAAATTCTTCGTAGAACTGAGTCATGACATGGATTGCTGACTTTTAGATCTCATAGTACAACATAACACGCTCTTTCCCTCTTTTTTGTACGTAACAATAATTATTCTCGTATTCTCAAATCATCTATCTTAGTCCAGATTTCGCCTCGTCATTGTAATTTTATGCTTCTCCAATGCCACAGCTTGCCTCACGATGCAAAACAGAGGGAACTTGATGACGATAACAACCTCAAAAAGGCTAATATGAGATACAAAAAGAGAGAAGAGAGTGAAAGAGAAAAGAGTAGAGATTTTTGCATTGAGATGTAGAGAAAGAGCGATAGTGTGCATATAAGAAGAAAGAGAGAGAGAGAGAGTGAGATAGAGAGAGGTGGTGAAATGTTTGAAACAATATACATAATTGATGGAGACGCTAGCGAGACTCAGACTCATTCATTTATTTCCTCTCTCGTTTTCTTGTTTCGAAGGCTCGTTGTCGACTCGTGAGAGTAGAAAGGAGACAAATTGTCGCTCGACAACAAAGATGGAGGGAATGGACCTCCTTGACAACTATGCTATGGAAGAGCTAACCGGGACAGACTTCCGGCCTTCTTCTCCCAAACATCCATATGTATGGTATCAGAACTTTCAAACATGAATATGTCTGAGCTATTTTTCAGAGATCTTTTCGAAATACAGGTTATGGTGCATTAAGCGGAGTTACCTGAGAAAAAAACCTATGAAATTTTTTCTTTATCATCAAAAACCAAAAGAAAAGTTACCCAAACATAAATCACCTACGATCGCCAAAAAATTGATAAATGACTGTTCGTTCGGTCTAGATCTGCAAAAGAGAACGAAATTGGGCAGTTAGAGAAGTTAAGACTGTGGAGACTTGTTCGACTCTGATTATTAGAGGACCTAGTTTTTTCGTTGAGTTATACGACCTATTTCTTATAGCGCAGTAAAAAGAGCAAAAAAAAGCTGCCTACCAAAATGCAACCGATCAACTTCATTCATTCAAACCTTCAGAGAAAATTTTTGATGCATTACATGTTCATTATCAGAGTGAGAACCGGAAAGACTCTAGAAGAGAGGATTCACTGCTTCAAAAACACCGAAAAGACTCTGGAAGCGAGAATTCACTGCTTTAAGAACACCGAAAATACTCTGGAAGCGAGGATTCACTGCTTTAAGAACACCGAAAATACTCTGGAAGCGAGTATTCACTGCTTTAACAACACCGAAAATACTCTGGAAGCGAGGATTCACTGCTTTAACAACACCGAAAAGACTCTGGAAGCGAGGATTCACTGCTTTAACAACACCGAAAAGACTCTGGAAGCGATGATTACCTGCTTTAACAAAAGCATTGTTCGAAATCATGAACACGTAAAGCAATAACAAGAAAGAGTAGGTAGTTCGATTTTTTCAAAGCACAGCAACATTCCTTTTCATGGGGAATCACTTTTTTTCTATGTATGATCAGATACAAACGAGAGAAAAATCCTTCCTATCGAGCGAGTGGAGATTGTTCAGAAGCTCTGCTCATGAGCCAGAGAAAAAAGAAAGAGGAAGACGCAGAGAAAAGGAAAAGGAATCATAGGAGAGAGAAAGAAAGAGAGAGAAAGAAAAAGAGAGAGAGAAAAAGAGCGGAAGAAACGAAAAAAGCACTAAAGAAATAGAAAAAAGAGAGATATAATAAGAGATTAAAATATAACGGGAAAAGGGTGGAGAAGGAAAGGAGAGTCAAAGCTACATACATATGTCTAATCCAGAATCAGCCACCACTAAATATCGCTCTCCAAGCTAGAGAAAATCTACTTTTCCCGCTCATTCGAAACGCAGGACTTGCTCGATCGAGAGAGATAGAAACAAAGAGAGAGGGAGAGAGAGTTAGAGAGAGAGTAAGAGAGACAGAGAAAGAGGGAAAAAAAGGCAAAAGGTTAGAGAGATAGATGAATTAGAAAGAAAGAGAGAAGGGAAAAGAACTGATGGTAAGCTACTACAGTTGATGGGAATATCGTAGATTGGGCTCAAGAAGAGCAAGAAAAGAGTGAAAAAGATATAGAGGATGAAGATTGAGTGAGAAAACGAGAGAATGGGAAAGAGAGACAGAAAG
>OZ057403.1:35092143-35155717 GCA_964056735.1 Allodiplogaster pararmata
TAAGTAAGTAAGTAAGTAAGTAAGTAAGTAAGTAAGTAAGTACGTAGGTAAGTAAGTAAGTAAGTAAGTAGGTAAGTAAGTAAGTAAGTAAGTAAGTAAGTAAGTAAGTAAGTAAGTAAGTAAGTAAGTAAGTAAGTAAGTAAGTAAGTAAGTAAGTAAGTAAGTAAGTAAGTAAGTAAGTAAGTAAGTAAGTAAGTAAGTAAGTAAGTAAGTAAGTAAGTAAGTAAGTAAGTAAGTAAGTAAGTAAGTAAGTAAGTAATAAGTAAGTAAGTAAGTAAGTAAGTAAGTAAGTAAGTAAGTAAGTAAGTAAGTAAGTAAGTAAGTAAGTAAGTAAGTAAGTAAGTAAGTAAGTAGTAAGTAAGTAAGTAAGTAAGTAAGTAAGTAAGTAAGTAAGTAAGTAAGTAAGTAAGTAAGTAAGTAAGTAAGTAAGTAAGTAAGTAAGTAAGTAAGTAAGTAAGTAAGTAAGTAAGTAAGTAAGTAAGTAAGTAAGTAAGTAAGTAAGTAAGTAAGTAAGTAAGTAAGTAAGTAAGTAAGTAAGTAAGTAAGTAAGTAAGTAAGTAAGTAAGTAAGTAAGTAAGTAAGTAAGTAAGTAAGTAAGTAAAGTAAGTAAGTAAGTAAGTAAGTAAGTAAGTAAGTAAGTAAGTAAGTAAGTAAGTAAGTAAGTAAGTAAGTAAGTAAGTAAGTAAGTAAGTAAGTAAGTAAGTAAGTAAGTAAGTAAGTAAGTAAGTAAGTAAGTAAGTAAGTAAGTAAGTAAGTAAGTAAGTAAGTAAGTAAGTAAGTAAGTAAGTAAGTAAGTAAGTAAGTAAGTAAGTAAGTAAGTAAGTAAGTAAGTAAGTAAGTAAGTAAGTAAGTAAGTAAGTAAGTAAGTAAGTAAGTAAGTAAGTAAGTAAGTAAGTAAGTAAGTAAGTAAGTAAGTAAGTAAGTAAGTAAGTAAGTAAGTAAGTAAGTAAGTAAGTAAGTAAGTAAGTAAGTAAGTAAGTAAGTAAGTAAGTAAGTAAGTAAGTAAGTAAGTAAGTAAGTAAGTAAGTAAGTAAGTAAGTAAGTAAGTAAGTAAGTAAGTAAGTAAGTAAGTAAGTAAGTAAGTAAGTAAGTAAGTAAGTAAGTAAGTAAGTAAGTAAGTAAGTAAGTAAGTAAGTAAGTAAGTAAGTAAGTAAGTAAGTAAGTAAGTACGTAAGTAAGTAAGTAAGTAAGTAAGTAAGTAAGTAAGTAAGTAAGTAAGTAAGTAAGTAAGTAAGTAAGTAAGTAAAGTAAGTAAGTAAGTAAGTAAGTAAGTAAGTAAGTAAGTAAGTAAGTAAGTAAGTAAGTAAGTAAGTAAGTAAGTAAGTAAGTAAGTAAGTAAGTAAGTAAGTAAGTAAGTAAGTAAGTAAGTAAGTAAGTAAGTAAGTAAGTAAGTAAGTACGTAACGTAAGGTAAGTAAGTAAGCTACGTACCGTACGTACGCTACCGTACCGTACGTACCGTAAGCTAAGCTACCGTACCGTGAGCCTACGTACGTCTACGCTACCGTAAGCCTACCGTACGTACCGTACCTACGTACAGTACCGTACCTACCTAGCCTACCGACCTAGCGTACCGTACCGACCTACCGTGAGCCTAAGCGTACCGTACCGTAGCTAAGTACCTACCGTAAGTACCGTACCGTACCGTAGCTAGCTACCTAACGTACCGTACCGTCGAGCTAAGCTACCTACCTACCGTACCGTAGTCGTACCGTACGCTACCGTACGTACCGTACCGTACCGTACCTATCTACCTACCTACCTACCTACCGTACCTACCTAAGTACCGTACCGTACCTAGACCTACCGCTACCTAAGTACGTACCTACCGTACCGTAAGCTACCGTCACGTACCGTCCCAACCGTACCCCGATCCCGTACCCCCTAGACCTACCTACCTACCGTACAGTACGTACAGTAAGTAAGCTACCTACCTACCGACCTACCTATCTACCTACCTACCTACCGTACCGTATCGACCGTACCAGACCTACCTACCGCTCCTTACCCCAACCTACCCCCTGATCCCCTGACCCCCTCCATAACTCAAATACTAATGTACACCAAAGCCACCCACTAACCCTCCCTCGTCTATCTGTCTCCGCTTCCCAACTATAATCTCTCACCCGCTACCATACCCTCGATGTATCTCTCTGTGATTCTCTCTATATCTCTCTTTCGCTCTGTCTCACTCTCTTCCCTCTCTCTCTCCTCTCTCTCACTCTTCTCTCTCTCTCTCTCTCTCTTCCTCTCTCTCTTCCTCTCTTTATTTATTCTTTATTCTTTATTCCAGTTGTAATGGTTCAGACATACAACGGATGGTGAGAGATTACAACATGGTAATCAATATTTTAAAATGAACAACAGCCAATAAATGATCAGGATTCTAATTTAAGTACTGGAATAGAAACTTCTTAGCTGACAATGCATTCATATTGAAAAAATAAGAAGGAAGAGAATTCCAATCATTCACAACCTCTATTTGTGAATCTCTCTCTTCCTCTCTCTCTTCCTCTCTCTCTTCCTCTCTCTCTTCCTCTCTCTTTCTTTCTCTCTCTTCCTCTCTCTTTTCCTCTCTCTCTCTCTCTCTCTCTCTCTCTCTCTCTCTCTCTCTTTCTCTCTCTCTCTTTCTCTCTCTCTTTAATGAAAGCGAGAAAAAGGAAAATTTGAAATTCGCTCAAGCAAATCAATGTTTCATTTGCAAATCATATGTCCAGCTTGTTCGTTAAAACAAGTTATTTAAAAAGATTATTCCGCAGAGAAGAAAGATTTGTTTTGTAGCCTGATTGATAAGATTTCTGCATGCAGTACTCATTTAACGCAACCAATGTTCAATTCAACAACGGTACAAAACGAGTAAAAATTTTTAGAGAACGAATCTTGGTTAACTTCTTTTTTTTAAAAACATTAATATTCTTTTAATTCAAGACTTTGAAAAAGTGAAACAAAAAACTTTTCATTGAGTTCAATAAGCCACAAAACATTCAAGTACTGTTCTGGCATTGATTGTAGGCAAATAAGGCTTAGCTCTTCTGGCAAAGTTTTTTCGGGTTACTTAGTGCTCACATCCTGTTTGGAATAATTGATAAAGTAATCCAGACGGATTCGGTTTTTGATATGCTAGTTAATTTGAACTTGATATTGAAAAGTAGCTGACCGCAGCAAGAGGAATCGGATCAGATGAAAGCGTGGGAATCGCCATCGACATACGCCGAACAAAGATGGACGCTCTCCGAGACGCGGACGGTGGCCCGATCGCAGGCGCGGAAATCTTCGGTGCACCCGTGGAGACTCCTCCTTGAGACAAACCAGTCGCCATCGACAGATGACATGTATTCGTTTGCTGCTGAAGTGTCTTTGTCTGCTGCAGGGTGTTTGTCGAGCGACTGGACAGTCCACCGACCGAGGATGTTCGTGAGATGCCATGAGACATAGAAGAGTCAGAGAGAGGTAGAGAGAAAGTGTAGAAAGATAGGACTGGTAATCTTCGGTGGAGCCGGCGGCTCACGTTTCCTCACAGGAGCCGTGGCTCCGTATAATATTTTGAGCTATTAGATCACGGACTTGGGTCTTTTCAATGACGATCCGGGAAATACAGCTCACATATTCCAACGTCCGGCTTCTCCTTCCACTCTGCTGAATTTGAAAATTCGGTCCCCAGTGCCACACACAGTCTACTATACTTGAAGGTGGGCAAGCTGGCAGGCTGCAATGAAAGAGCCGCTAATTAGTGAACTGAGCTTATGAGAAATCGATCGGGGACAAGTTAAACGATCTTGAACATGAATACTTCAGAAGTGAGAAGCTTTCTGAAGAGAAAATAAAGGATATGAATAATTGGAGGGAAAAGAACGGGATCGTGGGAGAGAAGATAAGAGGATCTGAGTGAGCTGCTGATATGATGCTAGCGATATGGAAACGGAGAAATAGATATAGAAGAAACGATAAAGAGTTGACGTGATATAGGTAGAGACTGGGGCTGCCGAGAATGAAAGAAAGACAAAAAGAGGTTGAGAGAGAGTGAAAAATCCAAGGGAGAGAGAAAAAATAGGAAAAAGAGATAAAGAAGAGAGGAGAGAAAGAGAAGAAGAAGAAAACAAAAAATCTACAACGGAATACGTCCAGGGCTTAGCTTACTGAGCACAGCGTCAAATGCGAGCTGGACGATTAATAGCTTTTATCTATGCACCGCTAAACTCTCATGAGATCACAGAAAGTTTTTCTTCTATTATCCATCCATTCTGAGTGGAAAGAAGCAAAAAGTAGCTGCAATCGCTGGATGGAACGTTTCGACTGGACAGCGTTAGGCTCGAATCTCGATGTGGACGGTGATTAGCGCAAATTTTTAAAGAGATTCAAGATGTTTTTTGTATCAGAAGTCGAGTATCGGCTTTTTGTATCGTATCAGCAGCTAGAAAACATCAGCAGCTAGAAAACTTGGAACTGTAAACTAGCGGAACACGAATTTCACAGGAGAGGTGAGGTTTTTTTTAATTTAAAAAAAAAAAGATTTTTTTTTAAAAAAACCACTCAAAAATGAGAACCGTTGCTATGATCTAATATTTTAAAACAGTAACCATAATCACATCAATAGAATAAAACCCTATCGGTTTTTCACAATGCTTTCAGGTAGTGTAAAGTCTAACCAACATGTAGTTCATCATCGATCCCAAAACCTTAGTATTAGATGGTTATTGGACTTATTCATCAGGTATAACACTTGGTCCAGTTAGACAGCCAGGTTTATAATTATTAATATTTTGAAAACCCGTTCTCATACTACCGTCAAGCACGATTCCGATCACAAATTACCAGGTTGTCAAAAGGTATCGAGGGTGAAAACCCCATTTAAAGGATAAAAGCTCAGGTGTAAAACAATGAAGGGTAGGTCAAAAAATAATAAGAAAAAACTAAGGAAGTGTATGTAGACATAATGAGCGAAAGAGAGCGATAGATTTGTACGTTCATGAGTCTATGTATGTATGTATGTATGTACATGTTTAAATAGAGATAAACGAGGAGTTTAAGTGAGAAAGTTAGAGGGATAGATGAAAATAGAGATGTAAAATTAGCTAAACGGTGAAAAAATTGAAAAGAGAAGAGAGATAGCGAAACGGCAATTTATAGCAATATGTAATAATAGTGTTTAAATCAACCGCTGAAAAGACAAGATTAAAGCGATAATATGGGGGACTATTGTGACACAAGTAAAAGAGGAGAAGGAAGCTTTCAGAAGTACATGGAATGGTCGTTGGGGATGTTTTGTTGTCAGGAGAAGCGAATGGAAGCACGAAGAGACAGAGAAAGAATGGGAATAGGAGAGATTCATGTGATCAGTCAGTAGAAGGGGGGAATACATTCAGAGGGAGAGCGACATGCTCTAATGTGTGAAACATAGGCACATAAGTGAGAGTGAGGAAAATGATTGTACAAAAAAGGTTTTCGAGAGAAATAGAGAGAGAAAGAGAGAGAGGACGAGAGAGGTAGAGACAGGAAGAGAGAGTGAAAGGGAGAAAGAGAAAGAGAGAGAAAGAGAGAGTGAAAGAGAGAAAAGTGAGAGAAAGAGAAAAAGAGAAATAGAGAGAGGACAAGAGAGGTAGAGATAGGAAGAGAGAGTGAAAGAGAGAAAGAAAGAGGGAGAAAAAGATGGAGAGAAAGAGAAAGAGAGATAAAGAGAGAGAGAGAAGGCGAGAGAGTGAAAGAGAGAAAGAGTTAGAGAAAGAAAAAGAGAAAGAGAGAGAAAGAGAAAAAGAGAAAGAGAGAGAGAGAGAACGAAGGAGATAGAGACAGTAAGAAAGAGTGAAAGAGAGAAAGCGTGAGAGAAAGAGAGAAAGAGAGAAAGAGAGAGAGGCTTCAGAGGCGGAACCATAATACAAGAAGCGAGAGATGAATAACTACTATTTGTTTGAAACATCGCAGAATGTATTATTTACATTAACAACAAAAACTCCTTTTATATCCCTTACTCTCTTTTTTCCTCTTTCTCTCTTTTCTCATTTTCTACCATTCTCATTTCTCGTTCTCTTCTTTTAAATTTCTCTGTTCGCTTTTGTCTTTTCTCTTTTCTTTCTGTCGCTATTCTCTCTTTTCTCTCTTTTCCTCCCAACTTTCTCCTATTTATCACGTCATTTCGAATTCGATCTCCATACACATGTCGACGAATCATCCACTTCTTAGCTTTCTGTAGTTCGGACCTTTTCTTTTGCTCTCTCGCTCTCTTTCCCTTACTGTCTTACATTCTAGCAGTCTCTCTCTTACTCTTTTCACCTCTTTCTCTCTCTCTCTGTCTCTCTCTCTCTCTCTCTCTCTCTTTCTCTCTCTAGTTTCCTAGCATTCTTTCTATTTGGTTTTTTCTCGCTTTATCTTCTTTTTTTCGTTTTTAGACACTTTTAAAGTCAAAAATTTGTTTTGAGTTGCCAAAATATTTTGCTCAAACTAAATCGTAAACAGATTCCATGTGAGGTGAAAAGCACATGCTGATTTGCATTTGTTTTTTTCATTCTTTCACTTTTGTCCGTATATGTCTCTCTCCCCTCCCACATCTTCCCTCTATGTCTTTCTCCCCTCTCACATCTTCCCACTATGTCTCTCTCCCCTCTCACATCATGTCTCTATGTCTCTCTCCCCTCTCACATCTTCCCTCTATGTCTCTCTCCCCTCTCACATCTTTCCTCTATGTCTCTCTCCCCTCTCACATCTTCCCTCTATGTCTCTCTCGCCTCTCACATCTTCCCTCTATGTCTCTCTCCCCTCTCACATCTTCCCTCTATGTCTCTCTCCCCTCTCACATTTTCTTTTCCATTCGTTTTTGCGGTAGTTTCTTGCCCTCTGTCTATCTCTCTTTGTTTCTCTTTCTCTTCCTCTATTTCTCTTCTTATTCTCCCTATTCACCATCGGTCTATATCTTTTCTCGTGGTTTTTACGGTCTCACATGGTTACATAGATGAGCGATAGCCACCAACCAGCAGGTCCCACTACTAGTTATTTGAAAAGCTAAATAATGATGTTTAAAGAGACTACAAAAGAGAGAGACAGACGAGATAGGTGAGACAAAAGAAACAATAACTTGACAAAGGGCAGGAAAACGTTAGAGATCATCATACGCCAGAGTTATGAGGCGAGAAATGAGAGAGAGAGAGAGAGAGAGCGAGAGAGAGAGAGAGAAAGAGAGAGAAGAAGTAAGAGGGAGAGTCAGAGAGAAAAGAAAGGAGGGAGAGAGAGAGAGATACAGAGAGAGAGAGACTTTGAAGTCGAATGAGGAAAAAGGATGTTCAGCAGATCTTACGTATGTATGTAGCGTGGTGAATCTTCCCCTTAACTTGGCCCAACACAAAAGATGGCGTTTCGGAGGGGAAAAACAAAAAAGACACGTTGCCACAGATAAGTCTGGAGATGAAGAAAAGGTGAGCGTGACTGGCTCTTATTTTCAAAACGAGGGGTCTCCGATTTTTGTTTTCAATGAAGAAAAAATCCTTCTCAAAGCAGGAATTTCCAAATCACTAATTTTCCAGGTAGTTCTCTTATCAATCATGAAAGAGGCTCTCACACAGATGCGATATTAAGAGACTGATTCTATAAGCTGCTGGTTTTCAGAAACAGAATAAGAGTCGCGAAAATGATACAGATCAAAAGGAAAAGAAACAAACATAAAAGGCAACTACATATACTTGATAATAAATCGGGTTACCAAAGTAAACCTTATTATACAAAATGAACTTATTAGTATTTTTCTTAGAAAACGAGTGTAGCTTCTGAATATAAAACAACAATATCTCAGATTTAAAAAAATCGCCTCATTTGAGAAAATAAATATAGGAAAATAGGAAGTAAAAGATACGTATCTCTCTCTATCTCTTTCTCTCTCTATCTCTCTCTCTCTTCTCATCTCTCTCCTCCTTTTTAGGACTTTCTTTTCCGGTGAAACTTGATTTTTTCACTTCCTCTTCTTTCTCTGCAATTTTCGATAAAAATTTCTTTTTCTCATGTGCGTTGTAAGACGAAGTTACGGGAGAATAACTATCTATAATCTTATGATTCAATGGTCCAAAAAAGATCATAAACACTTATGTTCACCGAGCTGTGTGTGGCACTTCGAAAAGAAATCATCAAGATAACTGATCGAGAGATTCACTCTCGAGTGAAAGCACAAAGTGCCCCTTGCTGAGACAGATGCTGAGGTAATCTTTTTGAACTCATCCCAAACGATCAGTTACTTTCTATGCAGATAGTAGTCTTGCATGACATGCCACATCAAATCGGCGTGTCCTTTCTCGACACTGATAGCCTCAGCTGACTCAGTTCTCACTCGCGCACGTGACTAAGCGCCAGTTCTCGCTCCGGAATGCACGGAGTGGAAGGAGTTAAGACGTCGACGTGTGGCTGTATTTCCCTTCCAAAACTAGTGCGAACTTCAAAACCTCGTTTGCATGTGTCGCCTGAAGAGAGTGTTCATGATTGTTCGGGCACTGCCCACTAGAATCGTCAGCAGCGATAGCATCAGCCTCGTTCTCGGCCTCGGCTTCGGGTAGGGGAGCGAGGATAACAAGGCGAGCGCCCCGCTGTGACCCAGCGCGATCTTTAACCAACCCGGCCACTTGCACCACGGCGGCTTTGGAATGGCTCATCGGCTTCGGACTTCAGCTGACATTCTCGAGCGGCTAAGCGAGTTCAAAGACTGGGGCTCCTCGCCAAGCTTCCGGGAGGGGGGCTTCGCTGACGTGAGTCCGTTAAGCTGCTGGAAGCTTTCGGTCTTACGGGTATGAGTAGGGAAGAAGAAACTCAGAGGGCAAACGGTCAATGGATCATGTTTCATCCATTTTGCCTAAGGCGTCAAAAACGGGTCTTGAGACTGAAAATGAGAGGAAGAGAAGGGAAAGAGATAGAGGAGGAGGGACGGGGGATTGGGCAAGGTAGGAGAGTGCAGATAGGGAGAAGGCTTCTCATTTCTTCTATCTTTCTTCTCTCTTTCGCTGTCTCTCTTTCTCAAATGTCCTCTTTTCTCTTCTCTAATCGTTTTCCGTATTTTTTCTCTTTGAAATTTTCTCTCTCTCCTCTCCTCCCTAACTCTTGCTTCTCTGATTTGTGTCCTTTTTTCTTTTACTTACTTTTCAAATTTATACATTTATATCCGTTTGTATTATCTCGATTTCCGGTACTATTTCTAATATTCTCTAGCTCTATGAACTTTCCTCGAGTCCTTTGCTCTTCACTCCTTACTATGCAGGCAGATCGCTAGCATCTTTTAAGCTATCACCTAGTGGAAAAGGGGTGGGTTGAATGTAGAGAAGGGGGCGTGGATAAAAGGCGGGGGAAAGAGGTCGGGGGGAGTATAGCTTTGGATGAGTATGGGTGGGAAATGATACATACATAGAAAAGCCTCGAACTGAGAAGAGATGCTCTGTTATTCTATCAAAAGCCAGATTACTTTCTAGTAAATAAATAGGGAAAGACTGGAGATGGGAAGAATAGTAGTAATAAGGAGAGGAAAATGATTCTGAAGTTGAGAATTAGATAATCAGGATAGAAAAAAGGAGAAAGGTAGAATATATTTTCGAATAGATGTACGGAGAAAAAGGCTACGGATGGTAATGAGTGTGAAAAACGGATTCAGACGGAGAAAGTGATAGAAAATGAAGGTTATAAGGCTGAATAAAAATATGTCTTACTTCGGTGTGAATTTTAAGGCAACTACTTCCTCACTGTTTGCCACTTGTTTATGAACAGATGATGAATGAATACATTTAGTTGTTCTTTCAAGACTACGTCAGCTCTAGAATCATTTCGCGCGGGAAAAACCCAGTTGATTGTTCCCTAGCTGGTTGGTGAGCATGTTTTTTTCCAACTTTTCTGTTATGAATTGTTTCTCTTACGAGATACATATAACTCTATCTTTTTTTGCTGTTTTTACTTCATCCTCCCCCTTTTATTCAAATCATTATGCTGTTGTCCCATTTATACTTTGCGATTTTTTAACCTCTCTCTATTTCTCCCCATCTTTGTTCGTTCTATCTAAGCTCAGAAATAAAATGAAAAAAAAAGAAAAGGAAACTTTGTGAGACATACGGAATAAAGTATAGCAGCGTTCACTAATGTTAGGAGGCTAAATGCGAAGGTAGAGAACGGGGAGTTGAGTAGAAATAAAAACTAGAGAAAGGAAGATACATAAAGGAAGAAAAAAGACAAAGAGATAGAGTGAGAGAGAAGTGTAGATGAAGTAAAAGAAAGACATTCAGTGTAGATAAAGTGGTAGAAAGACATTCAGAGATATCCATGCAAAAACATATGCAGTTAGAGGAGAGGGATATGAAAAAAGGGCATTCGGACGTAGACGACTCCTGACGAGTAGCAGCTCTCCTTCTTGACAATGCAATTAAGATGACTGAGATTGCTGTAGGCAGGAGCTGAAAAAGGGAGAGACCCGAGAGAGAGAGAGAGAGAGAGAGAGAGAGAGAGAGAGAGAGAGAGAGAGAGAGAGATAGAGAGAGAGAGAAAGAGAGAAAGAGAGAAAGAGAGAAAGAGAGAAAGAGAGAGAGAGAAATAAATGTGGGTAAATATCTAGAGAGTTATCAAAGAAGAATGAGAAAAGAAGTCGTATACTTACAGATAAAAGAACCGTAACAAAAAGAGCGTTGAAGAAAGCAATAGCAGAAAAAAAACGAAAAAAGCTATGGGGAGAGGCTTCTTGATATCAGATGAAAGCTCAGCTTAATAGCATATCTGTATACATTTTGAGTATGTGTCTTGCACACAAAAAAGGATGAGTTTAGGTAAATATGCTGGGAAAGTAAAGCATACATGTGATTTATGAATAGTAAAAAAATTTGAAAGTATTCTTGCGCGTAAGTATGAAAGTATGCTAGAGAGGCAATAACTTTATGAATGGAATACTTTTGAAAGTATGCCTTGGTGGCTTCTCTTCCTTTTCTTGGCACTTATCCAGTTATCAAACCCGGTTGACTTAGGTTGCTCTATGTATACCCATCTGGAGAGAAGCACACATACAAATTTTATCGTGTAAATTCTTTTAACCAGTCATTCTGGAAGGAAGGGAGTGGAGAAAGAAATTTTTGATTGTGAAGCGCTCTCCTCTAAAAAGCCACTCCGGGAAGTCAAAAACAAAGAAAAGTTTTGAATGAGAAACCCAAGAAACAGCATACTTTCAAAGTATATTTAGATTAAATGATTGAACTATCGCACAGAAAAAAAAGCTAGTCCACCGGGCGGGATCGAACCTAACCATCTCTCACTCAAACCGGGAGCGCGTGTTACCTTTTTTTTCTGTGCGTTAGTTCAATCATTTGTCATCTTAACCAGGCGTCACTGCCTGCAAAATGTGTAAATTAACATTTGAAGATTTATATTTAGCCTACTTTCATTGTATAGACAGCAATACTTCCAAAATATCCCTAGCACACTTTTATTTTATTAATAGCCTTATTTTCAAAGTATGAATAGTAATACTTGTGTGCGGAACGAAGATTTATCATATATCTTCCCACTCTCTTCTGTCTTAATCGTAAATTCTGGAGTTTCGCTCAAGTGATGACGCAATCGCTTAATAAGCATGCGTGACTAAGAGAACATGGCATATATCACCTTTAACATTTATACCGGAATAGAAATTTCCCCGTGGTGTAATGGTAACGCGCGCTCCCGGTTTGAATCGAGATGGCTGGGTTCGATTCCGCCCGGTGGACTAGCTTTTTTCAGTGCGGTATTTTAATCATGTGTGCGGAAAGATTGGGAATACTTTTGAAGTATATAGTTCCGTTCTCATACTTTCGAAAGTATGACTATTCATACTCTTTTTTGTGTTGTGAAGAGCTGCCAGTTAGCTTTCGTCTGAAGCAAAATCACTACTGGGAAAGATATCCATAGTACAATAACCATGTACAAAGGAATGAATGAATGATTTTCACAAGTAACCTCTGGAAAAGGAAAAATTAATTTCCGCGGTCAAAAAATTTTCCTACAGTATCCACTTTTGCTCCCTTCACATCTTCTCAATTTCCTCAACTCAACTTTATCTCACATTTCCTAGTTTTATTCTTATGCATAGTTTCCCCCCTTAATTCTTCTAGATTCTAGCTTTTGTAGTTTTTCTTGTTGTTTCTAGTTTCGATCAGTTAGTCTATTTTTATATCGCCATTGAAAAACACGCTTTTCTCATGAATTCCTAATCATAGCTCTGTTCTCTCTCTACGGTTTATATGCGGACATGTCTTTTTACTTGTCTTTTAGTGTTATATCGAACCCTATTTTACCTACGTTAAATAAATTTTTACTTGAAACTATTCTTACAACGAACGATAATTTTTAAATGAAGCGTCCCGAATTTGCTCTCTACCTAAAACATAACCATTTAAGCCAAGAAGGTTCGAAAATGTTAAAAGTGGGAATTGCCTTGGATTTCGCCAAGCTGGGCTTGTCTCCTCTCATCTCCTAATAGCAAATTCCCTGCCGCAAAGCGAGAAAAGTGCGAAAAATATTGATTATTGTTTGTAACTATTCACCTTTTTAGAAAACTTATTTGTTTGATTATCCTTTTTCGGTAGTATTGTTAATTGTCTGTTTTACTTTGTGTTCAAGATCACCTTTTCTTATTTTTATAACCAATTTTTTTTATAAATTGCTAGATGAGTTTGCTTAAAGTTAATTCCCGTCTTCAATCCCTTTTGTTCTTCTTCATACAGCCCATCTCAGTGACTCAAATCTGCCGGAAACGCCAACGAATTGCTCCGTTGACTGCTTCAGATTGCTTTCTGAATGGCTCATCTTTGGTTATTGGGAGAAAAAGCGTTGGTTAGCTCTTTCTCAGCTCTTCTCCGTGCTGCCAATCTCTATCTCTTTCTACCTACCTATCTCTTTCTCGCCCAATTTTCATCTTCCTCTTCTTCTCTCTACAAATTTTTACCTCGCGCACTTCTCAAAGTTATTTTACCTTTTTCTTCTTCTCATTCTTGCAAGTTTTTTCACTCGAATTTTTCCTAACCGATATTCTCTCGGTTTTTCCAGAATTTATTATTGAATTTCCCTATTTCCAGGCTGCATACTCCTTATTAGGTTTACCGGTAGTATACTCCTTATTAGGTTTACCGGTAGTATACTCCTTATTAGGTTTACCGGTAGTATCACTTCGGTTGACCATGATGAATTTGAAATGAATAGGGAGAGAGTGAGATAAAATTTAAATGGATGGATGTGAGAAAAATGTGGTTGGGTATCTCAATCTTTAAAAAATTCGATTTATGAGAAAATAAGGTCTTCAGTTTTGATTAATTTAAAAGAACTTCTCACAAAATCTTTCATTGATACTTTTTAATTTTCTTCCTGAGATGTAGGATTTCTCATTGACTAGACGTTCTTCTTCTTCTTCCTAGCGTTATTCCCGCTGAAGAGCGGGGTCCTGACTTATTCCCGCTGAAGAGCAGGGTCCTGACTTATTCCCGCTGAAGAGCGGGGTCCTGACTTATTCCCGCTGAAGAGCGGGGTCCTGACTTATTCCCGCTGAAGAGCAGGGTCCTGACTTATTCCCGCTGAAGAGCGGAGTCCTGACTTATTCCCGCTGCAGAGCAGGGTCCTGACTTATTCCCGCTGAAGAGCGGGGTCCTGACTTATTCCCGCTGAAGAGCGGAGTCCTGACTTATTCCCGCTGAAGAGCGGGGTCCTGACTTATTCCCGCTGAAGAGCATGGTCCTGACTTATTCCCGCTGAAGAGCGGGGTCCTGACTTATTCCCGCTGAAGAGCATGGTCCTGACTTATTCCCGCTGAAGAGCGGGGTCCTGACTTATTCCCGCTGAAGAGCGGAGTCCTGACTTATTCCCGCTGAAGAGCAGGGTCCTGACTTATTCCCGCTGAAGAGCGGGGTCCTGACTTATTCCCGCTGAAGAGCAGGGTCCTGACTTATTCCCGCTGAAGAGCGGGGTCCTGACTTATTCCCGCTGAAGAGCATGGTCCTGACTTATTCCCGCTGAAGAGCGGGGTCCTGACTAAAATCCCACTGAAGAGCAGGGTCCTGACTTATTCCCGCTGAAGAGCAGGGTCCTGACTTATTCCCGCTGAAGAGCGGGGTCCTGACTTGACTGAATTGACTAGATGTTATCGTTTGAATACTGAATCGGTTCAATGAAGTTTAATTTTTTAGATAATTGTTTTTCAAAATTTCTCATTCAATAATGTCAGAATGTCAAGAAAAACACGAGTTGACAACTTTCTGCAACTTGAAAAAAACGTCTTAAGTTATTCGAGAATGGTCATAAAGCATCACAAAGGAATAAGGAAATGCGCTTTATCGAAGATTCAGTTGATCAGATTGGAGCTGTTCTTCCTCGGTGTTGATCAGGTTGGAGCTGTTCTTCCTCGGTGTTCTTTCAACTGTGACCACATTCTTCACTATATTTTTTTCATAAATTCTTCACTATCAGTTTTTCAATAAAAAAGTGATAGTGAAGAATGTGGTCATCATCTTGCGGACGATGCTTTTTCAAATTTGAATATTTGTACCCTTCTTGTTTTTCCGAAGCGCATTCAACAAGCCCCTACGCATTCAACAAGCCCTTACGCATTCAACAAGCCCCTACACATTAAACAAGCCCCTACACAAAAAATATTGCATTGTCTTTTGGATTTTCCTCCAATGAGCTCAGAACTTAGCTCAGAACAAACTCACATTTTTTGTTTGTTCTTTTCAAACACTCTTCGAACTAATTTTTACAGGCGAGCTGGTTTTCGAGTCATTGGGTTAAGAAGCGGATTCTTCAGAGCTAAAAACTGAGTCTTCATTTCGTCCAAAAGGCGGTCTTTTTCTTTCGTTTGGCCTTCTCTGACTCGGTACTGAACCCATTCCGATGCGAAATGTGTGCGGCATTGTAAACATTGAAGGGAAAAACAATAAATTGTTAGAATATGCAAGCATGTGAACATTCAGAGGGAAGGAAGAGATTTGGAAATGGAGAATTGGAAGATAAAGGTTAGGAGAGCACGAAAAAGAGAGAAAGAGATAGGAAGAGAGAGAGAAAGTAAGAAAGAGAGAAAGTACAATAGAAGAGAGAAATGAAGAAAGAGGAGTAAGGTAGGAAGGAGAGTGGGCTGGGTCACCATTCAACCACGATTTTGACGATGTGAAAGCAAAATCCTCAATCTAAATCTCAGCAGCTTCAAATTCAGGGTTGAAAAGCGAATTAATAATTCTCAAAAAGAGTTTATGCCTCCTATTTTTAAATGGAACTTTGCATTCTAAATTCAAACTACGCAATTTTTTTCAATCAAATATGTTTAAGCAATAATTTTACTAAACTCGAATATAAGAAAGAAACTATAATATTACATAGAAGGTACTCGATCAATTGGTTGAACAAATAATTGGAGTAAATCATTCATTCATCTGTTCCTTCATTAAATCATCGATGTATTCTTTCATCGGTGATGTGATTCCAAGAGTACTTGAACAGAGAAATAGAACCAAAACTTCCGCTAAGTTGCCCCTCGGGAAAAAGTGAGATTTAATTTTTTTTGTTTTTAAAAACGATGATAAATTGAGATGAGTTTGCAATAAACAAAATCCTAATTATAAATCAATGCTCCTAGTTAGAGAACTATAAAACCAGTCTAAAAGGATCCAACAAGACCTTCAAAAGTTTCAATTCAGTGTGGAAGAAAAAAATGCAAAGTGGAAGAATAAAAAGCGATTGAGAATGGAAAAGTAACAACAACAAAAAACACTGATTTTTTCAATGAAAATGAAATGGTTATCAAGTTCTGATCGCTAAATTATCATCGAAAATGAGGTACAGATAACGGAATCGATTTGATTAGAATTTCAATCAGTACTCCACTAAAGCCTTACGGTTACATAATCATGACATCAATCCTCAACAGAGGAGTACTTGGAATGAAGGTGTCAAACATATTCCACTCCTTATAACGGCGCTTCTAACTTTTTCGCCATTCCAGATTGTATTTAGAGTGAAAATTGGAGAGAGATCGAGAAACAAAGAGAAAAAGAGAGAGAAAAATACAGAAAGGGTTCAGCGAGAGATAGAGAAGGGGAGATAGAGAAGGGGAGATAGAGAAGGGGAGATAGAGAAGGGGAGATAGAGAAGGGGAGATAGAGAAGGGGAGATAGAGAAGGGGAGATAGAGAAGGGGAGAAAAGTTGGAAGAAAAATACAGACAAAGAAAAAACTGAATGTGAAATATAAAAATAATAAAAGGAAAAATTTACACAGAAAGAGAGATATATAGAGAGAAGGGGGAAAACAAGAAAGCACTCCATAAAACACGAGTTTTCGAGCGATTCGCTAAGTTTTATTGGATACGGCTTTGTGAATATGTGCATACACATATACATACATTCGTACATGGTATTTCAAACCAAATGTGTGGAACTTTTTGAAGTACAGACAAAAGAAGGAATTTTCAGAGCTCGCATTGAGTGCAATCATTCGATAAAAAAGAAGAGCAAAGGAGATCCAAAAGGGTAAGAAGGAATTACTGTATCAATTCATCAGAAAAGATCAAGAATTCATTATATACTTTTACTTTCCTCCTCAGATAATTCTTCTTTGTGGTTTTCTCTGATAACTATTTTTCTGGTAGTGGGTACATCAAGCCTGGTAGTGGGTACATTTGTGGTTTTCTCTGATAACTATTTTTCTGGTAGTGGGTACATCAAGCCCATTTTAAACAGAAATTAACAAAAACTATTATTCAGAAGAGGAATCGGTGTCGCATAAGTTCTCTCAGCATAAAAAAGCCTAACAAGTTCAGACTTCAAAAAAGACAAACAGATAAATAATCAAAACCAGCCTCGAAACTCTCCCAACTTTCGCAAAAAAATTTACTACAACTTGTGCCTTTTTTAAGGTAATCATATTGGTCGTATTAATTCGTAGACATGTCGATTCGGAAATTGGTGAGATGTATTGATTCCGAATTTGATCAATCGTTGAGCTTGTGTAATCTTTTTTGTTTAAAAAAACAGCACAGGATAAAAGAGTTTTTAAAAAAGTTGATTGCAATACGAATTCAAAATAATATAAAATATGGTTTTGAGTGAGAAATAAAAAAGCACTTGGAGAAAATTAGCTCTTATGAAAGTGGGGGGGGGGGTTGTGTAACATGACAAACGAAACGAATACTCACTCGTTCGGAGTGAATCGCCCCTCCAGACAAGTCGTTTAATTTTTTAAAACAAAAAACACTTCTCTTTGAATGAAAACACATGTGCATATCTTCTTGAACGAGTATCGACGCCTTTGATAACTAACTCTAGTGGTTAGAAAAACGTGTGAGAGTTGTGAGATTACATATATCATCTTTTAAGTTTTTTTCAATAGAGGTTCAACCCTCTCTCTCTTTTTTTCTCTCTCTCTCTTTCTCTCTCACTCTTTCTCCATTTTTCATTACTTTTTTTTCTCTATATCTATCTCTCCCTTTTTCTCTCTTTCTTCTATCCATATGAATTTTTTAACCTATACTTTTTGTTTTCTTTTTATACATTCTAAAAAATTTTTATTGCAAGCAGCAAGCAGTCTTGAAATTTAATTGAGGTCATGTATACAGGAAGTTTCCAATAATGCAAAATTACGTGCGTTGCTCTGAAAAAAGTACGGCGTCTTCTCGCATTCTGTGAGAAAAGACGAGGAAAAGGTTGCAGATTGAAATATTAAAAGAAGAGGAAAAAGGGTGAGAAAAATAGAAAATTGATGAAGATTTGAGGAATGACGTCAAAATTTCTGCAAAAAAAAGAGTGGAGAAAAGCATTCGAAATCAGAGGAAGTTATGCATTTTTCATGAACATTCATCTAACATATAAATATTCAGAGTGTAACTGGAAATCGAATATAAATTTCCATCTAACTCTCGGGATAATTGATGAGATGAGTCTAATAGGAAGTTACTCAAGATATTCAACAAGAAGTAAAGCAAGTCACATCTTATTCTTTTCTGACTATTGAAAGACTTTTTATATTCTCAATAATTATTTTAGATCTCTCTTCCCCTTTAATTGAACTTCTTTCCGCTTGCACATCTCCTCAAACGAAATTCTCGTTATTTTTTTCGATGGTTGTTTGTTCTCAATTTTGACTATTACAGAGTTTTGCTGAAACATTTCTGGCTTTATTACAGATCTATCGGTTCATCTTCCACCCGCGTTTACGATTAAAAAGATTTTTTTAAATATATAATTTATGAAAAACTTTTTTGATAGTGTCTAAGAATGTAGTGGAATCTTGATTCACGGGTCCAAATCAGTTTCCGAAAAAAAAACACTCCATTAAGCGTCGAAATAAACAAAAAAAGGAATTTTAAAACTCGCAATTCAGAGTGAAAGTTTCCAGAAGAAACGTACATGTGAATAGAAAAGTGGAAAGGGAATAATTAAAAAGCCGGCTGTTTAATACAATGTTAACGTTGCGCGGAAATGTGCCTCAAAGTAATTCTTTGGAAAAAACAAGTTCCATTGAAAAAACTCTAATTATAACATTAGAGTTAATTACATATTGTCGTACTACCCAAGTAGATTGTCGTACTACCCAAGTAGATTGTCGTACTACCCGAGTAGATTGTCGTACTACCCAAGTAGATTGTCGTACTACCCAATACTGATCTCATTTTGTGACAGTTATCCGCTGTATACATTCTTTTGAACTAGTATGTACAACCGGAATAAAGAAAGAATGAATGAATACACGCCAAAAAACTTCGGTATAGAAAAACAAAAAGTATGCTTTGTGTTTATTACTCTAACCCGCGTTGGTAGGAGTGACTTGTAATTGTTCTCCTAATCAATGCTGATATTAGTGTCATCTGAATGTTCACCTGTCCTGTCCACGGAAACGGAAAAAAACTGGTACGGAAAAAACCGTCCGAAGTTGGTATGAGTTACATTTACTTGTTAGCTTAACTTGTGTTATTTTCATTAACACAGTTTCAAGGCAGTGACGCATGGTTAAACTAAACTATCGTCTCAAAAAGCTAGTTCATTAAGAGAGATAAACCCAGCCATTTTTCATGTCTCCAAGCGGAAATTCAAGCGTGTTACCAGTACACAACGGGAACGGATTGGTATTCCGTGTGAAAATACTACTTGTGCCACTTCCGCTTGTACTGGTCAACCTAACTGAAGTTGGTATGAGTGTCTTTCATTTGTTCACTTAACTGTCATTTTGAGTGAGGATTTAGCAGATTCCATGGAAGAAGGAAAAACGGTAACAAGTACCTTGAAAAAGCCAGTGTTCAGCATGATAGCGATGGATGGATGCTTCTGTCGAAGAGCATCGTAGACCTTTGTGTTGATGGTGTACTTCACGGGTTCCACTAGGGAGAGCATAACTTCGGTTAGCGAATACAAGGTTAGGATCTCAGGGTTTTAAGAGGTAAGGAGGGGGGAGGCTCCCTGCGACTTCAGGCAGCGATAAGGGAAAGGTGAAGGTTCATAGTAGATCATCAAAAGTCTCAGAAGGTTCCGCTTGCCTAAGATAATGCGAACTTTAGCCTAAGATTGTGTAGGTCGTCCAGCTCTCAAAATGAATACAGGAATTCATATCGAATACAGTATCTGTATCGGATACAGTATCTGTATCGAATACAGTATCAGTATCTGGAGTAAAATCCTCTGTGGAAGAATGAGCCATGGTAAACGTTATATGTGGTGGAGTCAGATTCATTGGAGGATTGCATAATCTTTTGTCCCACTGATGAAGAGTGCGCATACATTCCAGAGCCTAGAGATCTTCTTCACTGTTCCCGGTAAGAGATGTACGCACATCTGGTTTTGGACTTTTCCGAGTCTTCTTTCAATTCTTGAACTGTCTCTTTTTCGTTCTTTCTTTCTTTCTAACCCTCTTAATCTTTATCTTTCTCTCTCTGCCTCTCTCTCTGTCTCTCTCTGTTTCTCTCTCTCTCTGTCTCTCTCTGTCTCTCTCTGTCTCTCTCTGTCTCTCTCTGTCTCTCTCTGTCTCTCTGTCTCTCTCTGTCTCTCTGTCTCTCTGTGTCTCTCTCTGTCTCTCTCTGTCTCTCTCTGTCTCTCTCTGTCTCTCTCTGTCTCTCTCTGTCTCTCTCTGTCTCTCTCTGTCTCTCTATGTCTCTCTCTGTCTCTCTCTGTCTCTCTCTGTCTCTCTCTGTCTCTCTCTGTCTCTCTCTGTCTCTCTCTGTCTCTCTCTATCTCTCTCTGTCTCTCTTTGTCTCTCTTTGTCTCTCTCTGTCTCTCTCTGTCTCTCTTTGTCTCTCTCTGTCTCTCTCTGTCTCTCTCTGTCTCTCTGTCTCTCTCTGTCTCTCTGTCTCTCACTGTCTTTACCTGTTTCTCTCTGTGTCTCTCTCTTTCTCTCTGTGTCTCTCTCTGTCACTCTCTGACTCTCTCTGTCTCTCTCTCTCTAATTTTATCTATCTCGATCTCTCTTCAATTTGTCTAAAGAGAAACATCTTCTAGGTTATCGCTGAAAGGCGTGACATCAGGCATAATTAAGAACGATAATGACAGCCCGGGAAGTAGAATTACTGGAGAGAGAAAATTCTAGAAAAAAGTGGGCTTTGTATAGACAGACCAAAAAATTCAGGGAAAAAATTCAAGACAAAGAAAGAGGAATACAGAATGAAAAGAGACTGATTCAATAGTGGAATGTGACCCAAAAGGGATAGGCTTTCCGGTCTTAGCAACTACAGGCTGCGTCGACATCGTGAGCTTCTGTCTGCATGACGACATCATTTCAAAAACATCAAAAAAGAGCTACCAAGCAACAGGAAAGAACATGCAAGGAATTTTTAGTTATAAAAAACGGAAATTTTTTAGCCTATTTTTGAGAACAGACCTAATAAGATTATTGAAACATTCGCAAACATTTCCGTGTAAATAACAACAAGTTTCCTGATCAACTTCGAAATTTTTCTGCATTACAACCTTTAACTGAATGTTATTCTCCAATATTTTATGAAGAAAAAAAGAAATGTGGCTGCTCAAATAATTCAACTTTGGGTTCTTTTAGAACTTGGAGCTTCCTTACAGTATTAACGAGATTATACTTCATTTTACGGAACTTTAAACAATACCAAGCCGTTCGTGCGTCTAACTGTAGATAAAGTACGTCATGGTTTATTCTGGAATACAGCACCTCATTATGATTGTACAAAGGCCTAGCTCTTCGGCGAGCAAAGAGGTAAGTTATTTATCTCTCTGTCGCTCTTTCCCTCCCCCTCTCGCTCACTCTCTCACTCTCGCACTCCCTCTCACACTCTCTCTCTCTCTTATTCTCTAATTCTTTATCACTCTCTTTTTTAGCAGTTTCTCTATTTGAAGGGCTCTATGAAAAGCACCTCTATTTATTCCTGATTTGGGGTACTCTTTTTGAGGTACAAAAAAAAACAAAAACAGAAAAGCACGTTTTTTATCACCGCAAGATACAATGTCATTTCTTGTTATCAATGTCAGTCATTTCTTGTGTCATTTCAAATTGTTTCGAGATTTCAGATTCGATCTAATTGTGTAATTTTCTACCACATGTTGGACTACAAACTACATGCAGGAAAACCAAGTTGCATTCAATTAGCCGTGCATTCATCAACTCACATAAGAAAGTTGCCTCATTGTAAGATACTTTGGGCAGAGAATTGAATTTTAAATTCTTCAAGAGTAGGCACGTAAATAATTGCAACTCAAATTACTGGGAGAAGAGTTCTATAAAAAAAGTGCCTCTGGCGTTTTTACTTGAAAAAAGTTGTAGAAAAGTCCGCGACAATAATCAGACACCGTGAAAACCAGATTCTTTTTTGTTACACCAGATTCTTTTTTGTTACCAGCCTTCGATTCTTTTATTCCAAAGATCTCAACCGATTATTACCAAAGTACGAGGCCTCCGTTTCCACTTTTATAACTTCCCACCAGAAAATGGTAAAACGAGAAAAAAACAAGCTTAACTGCTCACTCTTTCACTGCTTGCTTTTCTCGGAAAGTATTGTACCTAGAGCACTTGAGTTGAAATTGAAAAGACGGTTCTCGTTTCACAAAATGGTCAAATTTTTTTAGAAATTGTTTCTGCTCAGAACATCAGAATGGTCGGCACATTTGAAACTTACTTACCGCATTAACTTTACCTTTCAAGTTCAAACAAACTTCACAGTTTAGAATTCAAAAAAAATGGGAACTCGATCAGTTTCCGTAAAAATGCCAGTTAATTTCGAAGAATTAATTAAAAGATCGTAAAACTTTCGAAAATAGCTTTCGGTTTTTATGAGTTGTTGGAAATGCCACTTAATCTCAGCCCTCAAGTCTTTTGTTCCAAAGATCTTAACCGATTATTACGGCTTTCGTTCGAGGCCAAGTTCTAGGCCTTCGTTGCCACTTTTATCTAACTGTTAAAAAAAGGTCCAGAATTTTTCTGAAATATTTTACAAGTTTACCAAAACTTCTTCTTCTTAGCGTTGTCCCGCGCCGGCCGAGGTCGGAGTAGGGTCCGCTGTACGGCTTCTAGCTCTCCAGAAACATCTGTCCGTTGCGTCTTCCGAGTGGAGTCTTGCAAGGCGCAGGTCTTGGTTGAGCGTATCCATATATCTTGTCTTCGGTTTGCCTCGAGGGCGTTTGCCTGGTACTTCCATGTCAAGGGCGTGTCTTGCGATGTTGGTCGCGTCTCTTCGCATCACGTGTCCATACCATCTAACTCTCCCTTCTCGCATCTTGTCTTGTATTGGGGCAACGCCGAGTCTCCCTCTCACAATCGTGTTACGCACACAATCTAGGCGAGTCAGTCCTAGTGTCCAGCGTAACATTTTCATCTCATTCGTGTGGATAATGTTCTCGGTTATACGCGTTGTAGGCCAGGTCTCCGTCGAATAGAGAAGCACGGGACGGATTGCTGTTTTATACATCTTTCCGCGTATGCCAGCTGTGATATTCCTATCACAGAGGACACCTGCAGCTTCTCTCCATTTCATCCAAGCTGCATTTACTCTTTGGCGTGCCGCTGCATTTGTTGACGTGTCTGAGGAGATGACAGAACCAAGGTACTTGAATTCGGAGGTCTTCGGGAGCGGTTCACCGCTGACGTGAACAGTTCCCGTCGTTTGCACTCCGATTTCCTGGTACTCGGTCTTCTTGATGTTGAGGCGTAAGCCATGCCTACTAAGAGCGTCATTCCATTCTTGGGTGCGTTTCTCGATTTCGGCACGTGTAGGAGCAGCAAGGAGAATGTCGTCGGCGTATGCGATGGTTGACGGAGCCGGAGTCAGTAGAGGACGCGTGATGGTATCCATAACCAAAATGAAGAGAAGGGGAGACAAAGCACTCCCTTGGTGCACTCCAACGTTTACTGCGAATGGCTCTGTGATGCCGACCGGAGTTCTGACAGTACTCTTTGAATCATCGTACATCGCCATTGTCCATCGAATGTACTCTTCAGGAACCTGATGATCGCGCAATGCATATGAAATAAGATCATGGGGGACTCTGTCGAACGCCTTTTCCAAATCGAGGTAGGTCAGATGGAGAGGTGATCTTTTCTCTGCGTGCTTCTCGACGAGTAAACGGAGTGCAAATATTGCATCTGTTGTGCCTCTTCCGTTCACAAACCCGCATTGCTGAGCTGGAATATCGACGATATCTCGTATGCGTGAATCCAGTATCCTCTCAAATATCTTCATAGTGTGGTTGAGAAGGCGTATTGGACGGTAGTTGCTGCACACTCTGGCATCGCCTTTTCCTTTGAAGACTGGAACGGTCGTGGAGTAGCGCCAGATATGTGGAATTTGGCCTTGCTTTACGATGGTGTTGAACAGGTGCACGAGATGTGCTAGTCCAACATCACCCGCAAGTTTCCAGGCTTCGGTGGCTATGTCGTCCGGTCCAGCCGCTTTCCCAGTCTTCATCTTAGAGAGTGCCTTCTTCACTTCCTCGGCCGTGATGGTTGGCACGGGTCCTTGTATGGCGTGGGAAGTAGGGATGGGAGGGTGCTCAAACTCTTGGCCGCTCATTTCTTCGAAATGTTCGCGCCACCTGTTTCTGACTTTTAAAGGGTCAGTGACGAGCTTCCCTTGTTTGTCCCTTATCGTGGCTGCTCTCTGGATGTCCAAGGTGTTGCGGTGTCGAGCCTTGGCAAGCCGATAGATGGCTTTATCGCCTCCTGGTTGGTTCATCTTCTCATAGAGATCGCGGAAGTAGGAGGCTTTTGAAACTGCGACAGCTCTTTTGGCGGCTTTCTTGGCTGAGCTGTATGCAGCGCGGTCGTCAGCCTCATTTGACGTCCTCCATCTCTTGTAGGCATTCTTTTTCGCCTTGATCGCATCCTGAACTTCGGATGTGAAAAACCAGGTGTCTTTCTCGATTCTTGGCTTTCCGGGTTTCGTCTTTCCGAGGATGCTTGCGGCGGCTGCTCTGATGCTGTCTTCAAGAAGCTTCCAATGTTCATTTATGTCCTCTGGAAACTGCTTGTAGAGTGCAGGAGGGAGTAGATTGCGATGGATGATGTGCATGAGAGAGAGACGTTCTGCTTCCCCAGTCGAGCGCCACCATTTGACACGTGTGCATTCAGGATTACGAGAAGGCTGTTTCTTCGACTTCAATACGCTGTAGTCCATAAAGAGAGGGTGGTGCTGAGATGCAACATGGTCTGATGGAATG
The DNA here is from genome assembly GCA_964056735.1 of Allodiplogaster pararmata. NCBI lineage: Eukaryota > Metazoa > Nematoda > Chromadorea > Rhabditida > Diplogasteridae > Allodiplogaster > Allodiplogaster pararmata. The sequence goes on from OZ057403.1 coordinate 35,116,750, forward strand.
ACCTTTGCATCTTTCGCGTTCCGCAGCTTTGCTCTCAGGATTAACCAAAAGTCAATTTGACTCTGATTTCTTCCGCTCTCGTATGTGAGTCCGTGAGATCGTCTCTTTTTGAAAAAGGAGTTCACGACTGCTAGATCGCATCGAGCACAGAAGTCAAGTAGCCGTTGACCCTCAGCATTGATCGTTCCGATTCCATGTCCTCCATGTTCTCTCTCCCGACCTTGTCGATCTGAGTTAAAATCTCCGCCGATTAAGATGTCTTCATGAGACTCTCGGAGTTTGATAACTTCCTCTAGAGAGTCGTAGAAGTCCTCCTTATCAGCGTCGCTACATCCTTGTTGAGGTGCATATGCTGAGACGACAAGGAAGTGATTGTTGGTATTGGGGCTACAAGTTTACCAAAACTCACCTTTTTTTACCGGAGATGATTGAAAAGAAAAGTCGGTGAAGATTTAACGCGGTTTGTTTTGGCGAAAAATTGCTCAGTTGTGCACTTCAAAGGCAGTGAAACCTATATGTGTTCAAATATGAATGACCGAAATAGGTGAGGCACTTTTTCTTCCTGTTCATCAAAAGAGAGATCTCACCTCAAAAACAAGCATGTTTTGTGTGCTTGTCAATGAGGTCAGCTCTCTATTTCATCAAGGAATGATTAGTTTTAAACACCAATATACATATATGTATGTATAGTAACAATTTTACAGCCAGTAAAACGAAACGAGGAGCATTTGGTCTACCAACAGCTTGAGTATTCGCACTGTCCGCTCTAGACCAGACACAATCCGTAGCGTTTTGGTCTCATCGACTATCTGCAGTACCATAAGTACATTATTATGTACATATATATATATATATAAAACAAGCATGTTTTGTGTGCTTGTCAATGAGGTCAGCTCTCTATTTCATCAAGGAATGATTAGTTTTAAACACCAATATACATATATGTATGTATAGTAACAATTTTACAGCCAGTAAAACGAAACGAGGACTAACGTTCTGCATACGTGACGTGCGTCTCGAGTGTGGCCGGAAGTTGGCGTTTGAGCGGCGTGGATGCAACGAGGCCTGCGCCGGAGGCGCGAAGGTCAGCGAGGGTGCTAATGCGCCGGAGGACGAGTCTGCGAGGCCGCCGGCCAGTCCACAGTCGTCGTCCGCGCCGAATACCGCTGTCTTCATCGAGGCAGCTGACTCGCTGCCTGATTACTCCCAAGCGGATGATTGGAGTTGACTGGCAAGGAAGCGCCAAAAAAGAAGTCAGCCTTCAGTGAGCGCCGGATACAGTTTCCAGAATAAAGTGGGAGGGGGGAGGGTTAGTCACGCGAGCGAGAAGACGAGCTTGGTGAGGATCAAAGCAACTGGTCAGTCTCGAAAGGAAAACGAAGAGAGTCTACACATTCACATATCAATAACTCTTGTCCGGCGCCATTGAAAGTGCTTCAAGTTTCTCCCAGTAAAGCAAAGTTTCATGTAACCACGAGTTGGGTCAAAACGCTCAAGGCTCAGTGATTCTTGTAGCTTCCTTTTCTTTGAGGTGAAATCATTGGGGCTATGAAAAGAGTTTTTGACTCTTGAAGATTCGACTCCGACTCACTGTTGGCTTTCCAGGACTCGATGAAGACTCCGCTTCCGTTGCCTCAATTCAGCAAATCCCGGGAGTCTTCTGAGAGCAAACAAAAGATTGTAAAATCGTCTATTGTTCATGTGTTATACATGCGCCACGTTCAACAAACCAGAAAAAGACGACTTGCAAGAAAACAAAGACTTGAGGAAGCGATGTGTTCAGTGATGGAGCAATTAAACCAAGCATAGTCACTCTGCCAACTATAGAATGAACAGGCGTCTTCTAGTACAATAGTACTACTTGCAGTCTTTTCTGCTTTGCTTAGCTCTACTCTCTCTCTCTCTCTCTCTCTCTCTCTCTCTCTCTCTCTCTCTCTCTCTCTCTCTCTCTCTTTCTCTCTCTCTCTCTCTCTCTCTCTCTCTCTCTCTCTCTCTCTCTCTCTCTCTCTCTCTCTCTCTCTCTCTCTCTCTCTCTCTCTCACTTTCTCTCTATTATGTTTCGATCTCTCTACATATGTATATCACTCACTCTCTCTCTCAATTTAATCTAACATCGCTGTTGCTTTCTTTAATCTTTTCTTTTCTTTTTCCTTTTATTTTTATATCTTTTTTATCTCTTTGTTCATATTATTTTTTCGCAATTATTTTTTAGAACATTTCAATTACTAATAAAATACGAAAGAGTCGAATAATTTTTTTTCTAATCTGCGTCGATTCAATTCAAAAATTACATGAGAAAGTTTAGAGACAAGAGTAACTCTCATTGTAAGTCTCATTGTACTACATATCTCCATGGAATCTGACGAAATCGAAAATCTTTTTTTTTTCTAAATAAAAAACCTGATTATGTCTGATAAACTTTAATCGGCTAATCGGTTCAAAGATATACTGATAACGTTAACGTGAACGTTCACGTTAACGTTACAAAACCCTTAAAACTTCTTCAAGTTGATATTATAAAACCTCCGAGGCATAACTGAAAGCCGCAAATTGGTAAGTCATTTTGTACTACAAATATAAACATACAGTTGATTATGAATGTGCTGCCAATGGTATTGAGCCTGGATGTCCAGCAATGGGGTTTAGTTCGAATCCCACTTCATGAAAATATATTCCATCCGATCAGCTTTAAAATATTGTAAGGGCTCAAATGCCCTCTAATCCCTATTTGGCTTGCTTCACAGTTACCCGGATAATGCCCCTGCTCTTACCGGCCCAGGTCAGCACCGAAAATCAGAAGAGCGCATACCCGCCTCAAAGCGGTTCCAGTTCAAATAATAATAATAACATAGAGGTCTTGTAGCATCAGGTTCGTTAATTAACGAGTTCAATCTGAAACTCAAAATTCACCCCCAGTAAATACGGAAAGTGCTCAGTTACACCGTTTATCTTTTTTTTTAAATACAGATGGAAGTGGCTTTCACTTCCATCTGTATTATTTTCTGCGACCCATTATGATTAAGCCATTTTTAATCTGACAAATCAACATTTTCTTTCTTTTCAAAAGTTCCTCCTATCTACATATATATATATTCTTCAAAAATATTTTTTCGTTCATTCAACAATATTTTCCTATGTCTAAATGACAACACCTAATTTTTACCCTTTTCTATACTTAACTCACTGATTTTCATATCTATCTATGATATACCTCCTCAACCATTCTTTTTTACTACATATCTTAGCTTTAGCAGTGATTTCCCTATCTGCATATATGACTCTACATACTCTAAGTCTCTACGATTATCATTCTATTTCGGATTTCTAATCGAGAGAGCAAAAGTCTCTACGATTATCATTCTATTTCGGATTTCGGATTGTACAGATGTGCCCTAAAAGTTTTGAGAATTTAGTAATTGTGAAAACGCTTCGTTCAGGGAAAAGACAGGAGTTGAGAACCGGGCCCAAGGGGTAAGGAATGCGCATCGTCAGCAAAGGCGCAATGGAAGTACTATGTATATCAATTCAAGTGCATGATGGACTGACTATAAAATTCGTATGTATTAATTTGTTCGTTCACAAACGAATCTACAAACAAGAATTAATTGAACAGATAAAACAAGAAAGAAATTGAGTGTGAAGATTGTAAAAAAATAATGAAAAGGATGAAGATGACGGAGTAAGATAAGTTAATCAAAAAGAAATGGCTAATTAGCAAATTAGTGAATGAAAGAAAAGTTGCTTTTTTCTAATTCTGAGCTAAATCGGCATGTATCAACGATAATCATCATGAAATATTACTAAAATGTGCCCAAGTCTAACAAAATAATAGTAGTTCACAAGAAGTCGCCCGCACAAATGAATCTCACAGTCGTACGGAGAAAATGTATGCGCATGAATAGGTCGCCTTGATGAGCTCCTCATGTTAAAAGGAAATCCTTTGAATAAATTATGAACACTTGTAATGATGAGTTATGATGAAGGCATCTTTAATCTGTATGATGAATGTATGACTTGATTTCGAGATTATATGTACATTTACATATGTATACATATTGTGATAGATGAAGAGAGTTTTATAAGTATGAGAAGAAGTACTTATACTTTTTTGGAATCACTAAAAAGAATTGAAATGTGAGAAAACTCTTTCTCATTTCCGGCTTTTATTACTCGTTTACTTTTCTAGTACATCAAATTTTCTTCCACTTTTTTTGGAACCCTCCCCCTTTTCCTTTTGGAATCGTTCGGTAGTCAAGTAATGTCAAGAACTGGAATCGTTCTGTAGACAAGTAATGCCAAGAACTGGAATCGTTCTAAAGACAAGTAATGTTAAGAAACACCTCATTAAAAATGTACTTCGTTCAATCTCAAACCTTATTATTGAGGATTGAACCGCATTATTTTAGATTTTCAGAGTCGCTCTTCAGATTTACTAGATGCTTTAGATTATAACTCAACAGAAAAATGAAACAGTAGATCAACGTTTAGCATGAACAATGAGTAGTTTGAAAAAAACTAAGTTTCATTATTTAAAATAAACTAACTGTTTCCTTCCGTTTTTAGAATTTGAAATTTCTTGAAAGTTTTTATAAATGATAGAATTACTTCTTAAAAATTTAAAGTTCAATTTCAAAGAAACGGATGAATCATTCATGAAGAAAATAAAGAGAAAGAACTGCAAGATTCAGAGACACGAAAAGAAGCAAGACTTAGAGTTATGAATTGAGGGTTCGAGAAGTTTAATGGGAAAAATAAACAAAAAGGTACGGAAATACGAAAACAAAAATAAAAAAGAAGGCGAGAAATAGATTGATATAGATAATAAAGAAAACAGTTGAGACAGAGATTTTTTTAAAAGAAAGAGTGAGTTGACAATATGGTTTTGAGTTTTACAAAAACAGCGGAGAGAGAAAAGGAAGGTGGTTCATATTACGCATTGGATCTGACACGAAAGGATTGGAGAAATCTCATTTCATGTCATGTTTTATGCGTACATATGGTGAATATTTGACGATAGGAGAAGACTTGGTCTTAGAAAGAAAACAAGGTGGATCCCTATGATGGCAGATAGAATTCAGATAGAGAGAACGAGAGACAGAGGAAGAGATGGAGAGAAAAAAAAGAAAGAAGAGAGAGAGAGAAAGAACGGGAGAGAGGAAGAAAGAGAGCAAAAAAGAAAGAAAGAGAAAGAGAGAGAGAGATATAAAAAGGAAAAAGAGATCAAGAGAGAGATAGAGACAGAGACAGAGAGAGAGAGAGAGAGAGAGAGAGAGAGAGAGAGAGAGAGAGAGAGAGAGAGAGAGAGAGAGAAGACCAAGGAGCCAGAAGCAAAAGACCACACCAAACATTCAAAGAGGATAATCAGACAAAACATATGGAGTTGCGAAAAGATGAAGAGATGATGGGTTTACGATTCAAAGAAGAAGGATGGAATATCAGATTAAGCAGAAGAAGCGAAGTGAATGAAGAAGAGAAACAATCGTCGAAGATAGCGACGACCCATAAAAGTCTCCTCCCTCCCCCCTATGTAGCAAAGCGCCACTTCCTATAAAAAGCTCTGTCACATAAAAGCGCCGTTTCATATTCTTCTAAAGCACTTGAGGTGTAGAAGTTATGATCCAAAGAAGAACGACGAGAGCGGAAACGGGAATTCAGTAACGAAGAACATTGCGAACAAGGAACTCTGTTTCAGAACGCCTTCTGCAAGCTCAAAGAGCTTTTCTGAAAAGAGATACACCAGAAAAGAACAGGAAAGGGACAGATTGAGCGAGAGAATGAAAAAAGAGAGTCCCAAAAATTGAGAATGAGTGAAAAAACGAACATATATTTCGGGGTAAAACCAGGAAACAGACAGACACAGAAAGAGGGAAACACTGAGAGGAAGAAAAATAAAGAGAAAGAGTGAGAGTGAGAGAGAGAGAGAGAGAGAGAGAGAGAGAGAGAGAGAGAGAGAGAGAGGGGATAGAGAGAGAGAGAGAGAGAGAGAGAGAGAGAGAGAGAGAGAAGGATAGAGAGAGAGAGAAAGGAGAGAGAGAGAGAAAATCAGAGGTGTAGAGAAAATGAGAGAAAAGAAGGAGAAAACAAAGGAGAATATTGAAGCACATGAAACGACAGCAAAGGAAAGAGTAACGTAAACAACTGAATAGGTGAACGAAATGAAGAAAAGTGAGAATGGGAGGAAAAACATCATGCACTCTGGGACAGAACTCTTTTTCGCGCTTGTGGCCTTTTCCAGGATGAATTGAGAGTTATGTAGGTGTAAAAAGCAATATGAGGAGAGAGAGAGAGAGAGAGAGAGAGAGAGAGAGAGAGAGAGAGAGAGAGAGAGAGAGAGAGAGAGAGAGAGAGAGAGAGAGAGAGAGAGAGAGAGATAGAGAGATAGAAAGATAGAGAGATAAAGAGATAGTTAGATAGAGAAAGAGAGAGAGAGATAGAGGGATAGAGGAAGAGTGTGTGAAAGAGAGAGAGACTTTGAAAAATGAATAGAGAAAGAAAGATAGAAAAAAGAGGAAGATTGATAAAAAATAGAGAGCGAGAGAATGAAGAGAAAAATAGAAAGAGAACTAAAGAGAAAGTGAGATAGGAATATAAAGAAGAGAGAAGAAAGCTAAGGATAATTGAAAAGAAAGGCTAGTAAGTAAAAAAAACATGAAAAGATAACAGAAGAGAGAGAGAGAGAGAGAGAGAGAGAGAGAGAGAGAGAGAGAGAGAGAGAGAGAGAGAGAGAGAGAGAGAGAGAGAGAGAGAGAGAGAGAGAGAAACGTATAGAGTATGGAGCGAAGAGCAAATGAGAGAGAATGGCAAAATTGGAAGTAAGAATTAAATGAAGTTAAGAGAAGTATAGAGTTGAAGTGAGAAGAATTGTGCTTTTCAAAGAATAAATAATCAGAAACAGATAGAAAGGGATAGAGAAAGAGAGAAAGAGAAAGGAAGAAAGAGAAAAGAAAAAGAGAAGAAGGTAGATAGAAAGAGCGAGAGAGTAAGAGAAAAAAGGACGGAAGATGAAAAAAGATAGCGACCAGTAAAGACAGAGGGAGAGAAGACATTGTAGACAGGGTCCCCGAGTTAAGAGTGAGGATTGTCTGCAGTATTAGATGGATGGCATCTTTGCAGAAAAAAGATGGGTTAGATGAAGGCTAATGAAGTGAGACGCCGTCTCTCAACATGAACATGAAGTCGTTCGAGGAAACTCGGGAAGGAAACTATCATCGATGAACGATCTATAGAGCAGTTAGCCGTGTAGCATGCCGATGTTACGTCTAATACCCTACACGTTATTTTGAAAAAGTTTAGAAGTCATTCAGCCTGAAAAGTAGTGATAAACCAAGTTAATGTCATGCTTAAAAAACAAAAGTATTTTACTCGAACTCAACAGGGTTAGTGCTACCGAGCGAGTCTGCCGCAAGTAACTACTATACTCAAAAATTCGAGTTGTCCGAATGTAAACTAAGCTGGGCTAGAAGCGAGAGTCGAATTCATACATAGCAGCACCCAACTACATATACTCGAAAGAGTCAAAGCGGTTGAGTCGGCTTACATAAAATAAAGTCGACTGAACAAATTAAACGAATTGATGTTCTCGATAGTAGATTTGGAGCTGTAGAAAACTAGTTATACTGGATAAAACTAGTTTCACAGTAGGACACTACATAGTTATATTTAAGGAAACTACACAGTTATACTGGAGGAAACCACATAGTTATAATGGAAGAAACTAGTTATACTGGAGGAAACTAGTTATACTCTGTTCAATCAGAATATGTAAATCGGTGAACGAGAAAAGAATATAATGAGTTCTCGCATCTATTCTGCTGAACAAAAATCTAGACTCTACTGAAGTTCAAATCTCGTGACTAGTATCTTTTTGGCAAAAAACTTTTCACCCGAATGTTTGCAGTGAAATTTCTTGATGTCTCCTTTAGGTGCGTAATCTATGGTTTCTCTTTCCCTTTTCTGTTCTACCTTATTTTATTAATCTTTCGCCGTTAGCTATAAATTTTCCGTTCTTCTTTTGGTCGTCAAAAAGGCTAGGTTTAACTAGCTCGAAGCACGCACGTTGGTTAAATGAAGCAAGACTCACTCTAATCAGTCAACTTATTCACCATTCATTTTATATTCGTCCTTCGCCTATGACGGTATTGCTCTTAGCCTGATTCATTTGAAAAATACGAAAACAAGAAAAAAGTGAGTCGTTTTTATGTTGTATATCTTCAAATGCTCAATAATTCAGTTTAAAGGCAGTGACGCCTGGTTAAGACAAAAATTGATAATATCATTGCACGACAAAAAGCTATTTTCACCGGACGGGATCGAACCAAGCCATCTATTTTCAATCAGGAGCAAGCGCGTTACCATAACACCTATGGTAACGCGTTACCATAACACCTATGGTAACGCGCTTGCTCCCGCATTGAGGAGACATGTCTGGGTTCGATCCCGCTTGGTGAAAACAGCTTTTTCGGTGCGATGGTATTTTCAATTATGTTGTATACATGATTAGAACTTACATTTCACATTTTTCCCGTTAGTGCTATGAAACAACCATTCGATGAAGGCATACAGGAGACCATTCTAAGGTACGGGAACAGTGAAGTTAGAAAGGCTATAACAAGAAGAAGTCGCACGTCAAAAGTGAAAGCGTTCAAGAAAGAATTAATTGTTAAAGGAGAAGATTTGAGGGATCGGCTTGAACCTTATATTTAGGGTATAATGAAAAACAAGAATTAGGTTCTGAGCAACTGAAATAAGGAAAGTAGTTTGACATGTTTTTTGGGAAGTTTTTCAAAAAGTGGTTATATGAATAGGAAAAAGTTGATCGAGGAGATTTTGTCTGAAAATTGGGTAGCTTGGAGTGATAATTGAATGAAAGAGCTATTTCGATCAGAAAACCAACAAAAAAGTCTAAAGAAGTACTAACTAATCTTCTTCTTCTTCTTCCTCGCGCTTGTTCACGCCTCGCGGCAGGGTACGCGCTCCCCCGAGATGCAGGACAAACCTATCCTGGTAGAACCAGTGGCTGCCTGCTAGATCACTGCTAGTGTGATTAGCAGCAGTGGGGAGAGTCAGATTCGTACATGAGCACTACCAACATTTCTTAACCCCCTTGGTTTGGGTGGATCTGTCGGGGGTGGGAGTCGAACTTGGGACTCCTCGCACAATAGTCGAACACACAGACCATTATGCCACAAAGTACTAACTAATATCAGCAACAAAATAAGAAAATATCCAGTAAAAACTCAATTATTCAGAAATCGCAGATTTTCAAATGCACTTCTCTAACTTTTACCAATCGGAATGGTATTTCAATTCGAAATACCTCTCTCGCTGCTAAATTCAATCTGAAAAAATAGAAGCTAGAAGTTGCCAGGTAAAGATTATTAAGAGAGAGAGTGAGAGAGAGAGAGCAAGAGGAAGGTAGAGAGAGATATAGAGAAAGAAAGAGAGAGGAAAAGAGAGAGAGAGCGAGAGAGAGATAGAGAGAGAGCGAGAGAGATAGAGAGCGAGAGAGATAGAGAGAGAGGAAGAGAGAGAGAGAGAGAAAGAAACAAAAAGCGGGCAGAGAATTTTAGTTCAAAATAGTCCATGTTAAAATGAGTGAAGTGTGAAGAAACGTTTCAAACACGAGTTATCGTTAAAAAAAGGCATTCAAAAAAAGGTGGTGAAGAGAAGAGGCCACTCTGAACCCCTCGTCGTATCAAAAAAGGTCTGAACCCCTCGTCGTATCAAAAAAGGTCTGAACCCCTCGTCGTATCAAAAAAGGTCTGAACCCCTCGTCGTATCATTCATCCTTCTCCCTCTCCTCTTCAATGGCTGGTTTCGTACCGCTATCAAAAAAAAAAAACAATGATCTTCTCACCATTTTTCTGCTCCTAGTTACTATCAGAAGCTCCTTAACCTTTTTTGAACTACATATGTTTTCTTCTCTTCACCTTTTTATACATGCCTCCCATCATGCACCATCAATTTTCACGTGATACATATGTTTCGCTTAATAAAAAGTTCAAAAGTTCAAAAAAATAAACGAACTAAAAAACAAACAACAAAAAAAATAATAAATAAACTATCAAAAAAAGTATCAGCTTTCGGAATCAGAGGCTGTCTCGCAAAATTCATCGAATACTTCTTGCAGAACCGAAAACAGTTTGTCCGCGTTGGTGAGTGCGACTCTCAATCATACCTGACCCCAACAGGAGTGCCTCAAGGCAGTTGCATAGGCCCGTTGCTCTTCCTACTTTACATCAACAACCCTCTTCCTACTTTACATCAACGACCTTCCTGAATCGATCCCTGATGGCTGTTCAGTAACTATGTACGCGGACGATGTGAAGATCTCAACAGTGAACAATCCTCTTCTTCTACAACAAGCAATATCTGCTGTAGCTTCATGGTCTCGAGCTTGGGGACTAACCATATCGACAGAAAAAACAGTGGTCATCCGTCTTGATAACAAGCATCTTTCCTACTCGTTTTTCCTCGATAACGTTGTTCTACCAGAGTCGGATACCGTGAGGGATCTGGGCGTCACGTACTCTAGTAAGCTCTTATTCGGTAGTTACATAGAAAACATTTGTCAGAAAGCGAACTCCAAATGTGCGTTCATACTACGTACTTTCAAGTCAAAGAACCTCAACTTGTACAGAACGCTTTACACTACCTACGTTCGACCTCGATTGAAGTACTGCTCGGTTATTTGGAATCCTTGCTTCAAAAAAGACATAGAACTTGTGGAAAAAGTCCAAAGGTCTTTCACAAAACGTTTATGTGCTAGAGCAGGTTTGTATTTGCAATATGAGGATCGTTTAAAGCAGTTAAATTTGGTTTCCTTAGAGGAGCGACGTAAACAAGCTGACCTTGTAATGACTTTCAAAATAATCAATAATAGGACGCCTCTTAGTCCTAAATCCATTTTCAATCTGCGAGCGCACCATTACAGTACTAGGTCCCATAGTTGGGCACTAAATGTCCCACGTCTGAATACTGTTTCTCATTCTAATATGTTACCGGTACGAGTTTGTGACGCGTGGAATAATCTAAGTATCGATGTGCTCAAAACTGAATCAGTCCACTTGTTCAGGAAGCTGATTTAACTGAATTACAATCTAGTTGATATATAGCTGTTTTATAAAAAAAACCAATCATCTTAACAGTTGTAAAATAAGTATTCAAAACTTGTCAACAAGCTCACCAAAGCCTCAAATGATATTTGACAAGTTTATTGCTCAAGTGTACTGTTCAGCGCAGACAAAAAGGCTCGTGATCATCATGGTCGCAATCAGCCTCCGAATGTGCTTCGTTTTATTTTTCTCACTTTAGTTATCAAAGTGACACGGTTGAAGGTTGAAGGTTATCAAAGGTTGAAGGTCAACACCTTCAACCTGGATCCAATATCCCCTTACACCCAAACTTAACCCATTGCGATAAAGTATATACATATAACTAACGGATGAAGGCATCAATAAATAACTTCATTTGTGGTTAACTTTATTCTGGCCAATCGAGAGACGAGTAAGGAAAGATATCAGAAAGACCACAAACGTGCTTATAGGAATGGCTTTTTTCTGATTCAAATAACTTTTTAATGAATTTTTGTGCATTCTCATATCTAAGATTTTAATAATGAGATTTTTGATGTACATGAATGTGCAAATGGAGTAACGAATTTTCAGCGACTTTTTTTAAACTTCGGCAACTTTTTGACTATAGCAAAACGTCCTAGTTCACAACGATTATTTTTTTGACTAATTGTAAATATTCATATTAGCTTTAAATTATTGTTTGAAGTTTAACATGATAAATAACCATTTAACTAAAATTTCAAATAATATATTATATATATTTTATCTACACTTGTCAGTGCAAAAACAAACATTCAAAAACCACAGATAACAATGGTGTCTTTAAGAAGCAAAGAAAAAAAAAGAAAAGAAATCTAAGACAATTCTTGTAACAATTTATTACAGAGCGCGTCATAGTGTCTAATAATTACATCCATATGTCTGCTGATTCGAAACGGAAAGACTAAAGTGTATCAATGATATTGATGACAGCTTTTTTAAAAAACGTGTTCACTCGGAACATTCAACACATCTCTCGATAATCTAGTGAACATACGTGCTACCCTTAATGAGAAACAATGGAAACGGGCCGTATTCTGTGTTGCTTCGACATACAAACCGTTAACATTTGTCCGTGTAATCGGAACCCATTTGAAGAACTTTTCCTTCGCGACAATGGAACTATTGTTGTAAATTTTCCAACCCATCATAAGATCCGCGACTTTCCGCCTGTCTATCAAGGAAGAAAGACCTAGGTTAGCCAATCGACAAGAATAAGAAGGAAGTGCACGTGGATAATCAGGATTAGGAAAGCATCGGTAGTATACAATACGAGTAAAAGCTTCAAGTACTTTCTCGATAATTTTGCAGTCTTTTTTATAATATGGATTCCAGAAGCAAGATGCAAATTCTAGATGAGGAAGTATATATGTGGAAAAGCATTTGAGTAGAATAACTGGGTCGTTGATGGGAACAGCACGGAGGAGTGAATACATGGCTGCCGTTGCTTTGCTCACTCGATCTTCAACAGCTGGGCCTCTGCGCAATGATGAGACAACTTGTACTCCCAGGTCGCGAACATGGTTGACACGTGATAACAGAACATGGCAGATTGAATAGGAGGCGATGAGAGATTGGTCCCCTATATGCAGATGAAGAGTTTTACTGGGAGACAAGGAGAGTTGATTACATTCACACCAAACAGTAATAGCATCGAGTGCAAGTTGTAGTTCTTGACTTCGCTCTAAAAAGGTATCTTTGTTATAAGACACATACACTTTAATATCATCGGCAAATGCTTGGAAATGCACATTAGGGAATTGAGCTAGTACATGGTTCAAATCAGTTATGTATAAGATGAATAGCAGGGGTCCAAGAACAGAACCCTGGGGAACCCCTGATGTCACATTAAATTGAGGAGAACGAGTCCTACCAATGCGAACTGAAAAAGTGCGATCTGTCAAGAAGGATTCCAGAAACAATAACAATTGAGATGGTATACCATAATGTCTACACTTGTAGAGAAGCTTAGGAATACTAATTGTATCGAAAGCTCGAGAAAAATCGAGATATATGACATCGGTGGAAAGTCCACTCCCTAGCGCTCTCGTCCAGTCTTCCTCACACATCAATAAATTGGTGACAACAGAAGCCTTCTCTCGAAAACCGTGCTGATAATTAGACAACACATCGAATCTTTCTAGATGCTCTATAATAGTCTTACGAAGTAGGCGCTCTATTGTCTTCGATGCAGGGGGACAATATCGATATGGGAAGAATGCTTCCAAATAGCAGGAGTCGAAGATGTGATAAGACAGAAGTTGTATATGTGGGATAGAGGAACCGAAAGCGAAGAATGACACATTTTGAACACAAGCTGAGGAATTCCATCGGCACCGGTACTACCCGTGTATTTCAATTTAGACAAAGCACGTGAAACAGTATACGGAAGAAAGATACTTAGATTAGTTTGTGGAAGAATGGGATCTCCAGCGGGGCGGGGTAACAAACCGTCATCATGGGTAAAGGAAGAGGCAAACTCAGCTGCTAGTAAGGGTAAAGGAAGAGGCAAACTCAGCTGCTAGTAAGTCACATTTACTTTGAGAGTCAGTCAAAACAGAACCATTTCGATCAATGAGAAAACGAGGAGGATTGGGTTTGGGACGTGTGAGAGAAGAGATATGCCGGTACAAATTACGAGAGGATGTGAGCCTTTTCTTGAGGCAGTGCTTATTCCACTTGTTGATTTGTTTAAGTAGATCACAACTAGCTTTTTCATACAGTTTTCGAACAAGTGGGTAACGAATATTGCGAAATAGTGCATCTCGATAATTTCATATCTCTCATACGTGCGCACTGAGTGGTTGCAATCGATATAGCTCTGTCTATATTATCTGACCCTGTCCAAAATACTCTCATCATGCCTCCTCCCTCTACAAGCGCTGTACTATCTCAACATTCTGCCGAAATCAAATTGTTGATTGAAACAATTAACCGCCAAAGTGACCAAATTACTCAACTTCTAACTGCCGTGAATTCAATGATGAACTCCTTCGCCACAATGGTTCCTCTTCTCTCTCAACCACAGTCGACTTTTCCAAATCCAGTTTTCGCTCCTGTTTCTCAACCTGATCTGATCGCCTACGATGCTGTGAGAAGAGTGCTCCAAGAAGACAGGCCCATACTCGAAGAAAAAGCTCATAACATCGTCTTCGTCGGTCTTTCTGAAAAAGAAAACGACATGGAAACGGATGCCTCTGATGGGAACTTCCTTGTCGCCCTCGTCTCCGAACTCGGACTTCCAACTCTCTCTGCTGCGCTCAAGGACAAGTCCATCACTCATCGCCGATATGGAAATCCAGACAGCAAACGGAGAATTCTGAAAGTGCACCTACCGGTCCCATCTCTTCGTACAGAAATGCTTCGGAAAATCAGATCTCTTCGTCCCAACACGCTCCGGCAACACCCTCGGGCCTACGCTCGCGAAGATTTGACTCGGGAAGGACTTCAGCTTGAAAGAGACTGCAAAAGGACCGTTCGAGAAAGAAACGACAAAGCTGGAGCAGTCGAATGGGGAGTCCAAGGTACTAGAATTGTTCATTTTTCTCATCCACGTCCTTTTCACATGCGTGAGAACAGTTCTTTGGGACGGGAAGACAAATAGGATATCGATGATGCTGGTGTTAGTGAGCCTTTAAAGTTCGATTTATCAGTACATTTGGTCAATGATCCTCTTCTATTTTATTACTGCAATTGTCGCTCTATTCGTAACAAATTGTACGAACTACAATTTCTTCTATCTTCTTCTCTGTACAAAAGTGTCTGTTTATCAGAGACTTGGATGCTTGATTCTGATTCCGATTTGCTATTACTCTCAGGTCAACCTTATTCCTTATTTAGATCAGATCGGAAATGTGCTGCCAGTAATAGAGGCGGTGGAGTAGCTATTCTATCAGCGTCCATTTTATGTCCATTTCTCGTATCTTCTTTCTCTTGTTATGAATGTGAAGCCGTTACTATTGAGCTTTCTGTCAATTCTCTCTACCCTCGAGTACGCCTAATGTGCGTTTACCGATCTCCGAGTGCTAGCGATTCAATTATAGCACCATTGATGGAATTTATTGCGTCTACTAAATGCTCGAACGTTCCTTTAATAGTTGTAGGGGACATGAACATGCCGTGTATCGACTGGGAAAACTTGACGTCTTCAAATGATTTATCAGCTTCTCAATTTCTCGCTTTTTCTTGTGATAATCATTTTATTCAATCGGTTCACTACCCGACACGTGGTAACAATATCCTCGATCTACTTCTATGTGATTACCCAGTTATTTCTTCGTGCAATGTCATAGCCCCGTTTACTCCAAGTTGTGACCACAATGCCATATCGTTTAGTATTTCACATTCTACAAATCCTGATCCCGAAAGTCAGCCAATTAGAATATTTTCTAAAGCTGATTGGTCTAGTATCGAAATGTCGATATATCTACATGACTGGACTCTCGCTCTATCTTGTTTAGACATTAATCAAGCATATGCATATACGTGCGATTATCTTTGTAGTTTGATTGACCAATACGTTCCTAACGCATTGCCTGCCCCCCTGATAAGTCGTTATCCTTACCAACTACAGAAGCTGTTCAAGAAACAACAAGAAGTTTCTGCTAGAGCTCCTCACTCTGAATATTGTAGAAAGGTTTCGAAAGAATTTTCCGATAAATTATATGCCTTTGAGACATCTAAAGAAGCATCACTTGTGTTAAGAGAAAATCGCAATAAATTCTTTTCGTATTGTAAGAGCCGATTCAAAAATTTCGAAGAATCGTATAATGTTTCTGATAACAACAATGTAGCAATAACTGATACTTCAGTGAAAGCCGAGATGTTCTCCTCTTACTTTTCTTCCGTTTATTCCATTCCTTCACAAAATGTATTACCGGCTCCTTATGTTCGAAGCAATTTATCGAACCTCGATTCCATTGATGACTCCATGATACTGAAAGCTATTTCGCAACTCGAGAATAAGGCTAACACTTCTCCCGATCTTATTCCAAACATTTTTATCAAGAAATGTAAATTTGCTATTTTAGCGCCTCTCAGAATTATTTTCAATAACTGCATTACAACCGGACAAATACCTGATTCATGGAAGTTCGCGATTGTCAAACCCATTCCTAAAGTTAGAGGATCGTCGAGTCCTTCCAACTATAGACCCATTTCTCTAACGTGCTCTTTGTCCAAAGTTTTCGAAAAAATTATAGCGAATTTCTTATACATGTGTATTGAGAATAATGATCTACTGTCCCAATTCCAATGCGGGTTTCGATCTAAGCGTTCAACCATAACCTCACTCGCTGAATCACATTCCTTCATGATAAACCATCTAATTCAACGATCTCCTGTCGACGTTATATTTCTTGACATTTCCAAGGCTTTCGATTGCGTTGATCATAGATTTTTAACATATAAGCTTAAATGTTTAGGTATCAGCGAGTCCATTGTTAAATTGATTACTGGCTTTCTAGACAATCGTAAACAATCTGTATCTTTAAATGGCGTATATTCTCAACCCGCAGCAGTATCCAGTGGAGTTCCACAAGGCTCTTCTATTGGCCCTTTATTGTTTCTGCTGTTCATTGACGATATTAAAAAAGTTATTCCTACGACGATTCGATATAGCATTTTTGCCGACGATCTAAAGTTGTATGCCGAAGTTCCATCACGTCACAGTGACTTGCAGTTAGCCATTAACAACATTTGCGACTGGTGTATTGAATGGAACTTAACCTTATCTCCTACTAAATGTACTGTTTTGCACCTTGGTAAACAACCTGTTGAGCTCAATTATGAAATCAATAATTCTATCCTGAGCAAATCTTCTTCTGTTAAAGATTTAGGTATAACGATTGATGGTAATATGAGTTACAAGCTTCATATAGAGATTATCTGCAAAAAAGCTTCTTCTTTAGCTAATATGATCCTCAGAGCATTTAAATCTAAATCCCATTCTCTCCTCATGCAGTCATTCAATGTTTATGTTCGTCCGATACTCGAGTATGGTACGGAAATTTGGTCTCCTGTCTCCAAACAACTAGTCAATGATATTAAATATGTGCAGCGTAATTACACTAGAAGGGTTTTCTATAGATGTGGCCTTGGCAATGCTTCCTATCCCGAAAGATTGAAATTTCTCGGTACTGAATCGCTTGAACTCCGTCGCACTATAAGAGATCTTTGTTTTCTCCATAAGAGCCTTCATTCCAACTTATCCATAGACACCTCTCATTTGTATACACTTAATCCTCATCAGTACAATACACGGCATGGTCACCAATTGAACATTAGACTTCCCGCTCTCTATCCTGCTAGATTGTCTACTTTTGTATCTAGATCGATTTCTATATGGGAATGCCTTCCTAGTGAATTCAAGTCTTTGCAAAACTCAGCTCTATTTAAAGAAAAAATTAAACGTATTGTCACCAGCATCAGTGCTTAAATTAATTTCCTTTCTGTTCGATTATATATCATAGTCCACGCTCTAATTTGTCGTATTGACTTCGTGATATTGTTTATAATGTTGCGTGGAACAATAAATGAAATGAAATGAAATGAAACGATAAGAGATCAAACTACGAATATGGGGTGGATAGGCAGAGAAAGACGAGCGAGGGGCCTTCATTGGAACATACAAGGACAGAGCGTAGTGGAGGAATAGTAGGAAGCGAGAGTAAAG
Organism: Allodiplogaster pararmata; assembly: GCA_964056735.1. Classification (NCBI taxonomy): domain Eukaryota; kingdom Metazoa; phylum Nematoda; class Chromadorea; order Rhabditida; family Diplogasteridae; genus Allodiplogaster; species Allodiplogaster pararmata. Next base: position 35,134,537 of record OZ057403.1, read on the forward strand.
GTCATCTACACAAAAGAACATATCGAAAGCAGCTTCCCAATCTATAGAGGACAAGTAATCATTCAAAGCAGAAAAATCAGTTCGAGAATAGTCTGGAACATGTTCAACGTCGATACGGTCCAAGCATATATGTATATTGGTATCGAATCCTAAATGATCACAAGACGGAAATGAGGGAATAATACGGGACTCGGAGAAAAGAGACGGATGAGATGTAACGAACCAGTCAAGTGATCGGTTTTGGCGCGTTGGGAGGCGGCACAGAAACGAGAGGTTGAAGGAGGAAATCATAGAATGAATTATATTATCGGAAAGACTCACAGGAGGACTCAGGGAATCAGAATTAAAATCGCCCACCAGGAAGAAGGGATGATTAGATGTTGAGAAAAGGTCGGATAGAAAATCACAAAAAAACTCTTGTCTGATCGGAACTATAACTGGGTGGACGGTAACACACAACAATTCGTAGAAAACAAACTGAAATAAGAACATCGATGGCTAAGACTTCTGTACGAGAGAAATCTATTGCTGGCTTAGTAAAAGAGTATACATCACGAATAACAATGCAAACACCACCGCCTCTAGAGTCACGGTCCGTTCTCACAACAACATAAGGGAGATCTCCAACAATTTCACAATCCTTAATCCTACCATGGAGCCAAGTTTCGGACAACGCTACAATATCTGGCTGCTCAGCTTCTAGAAAAATTCGGAAGGCTGCTAGTTTATTACATATAGAGCGCATGTTAAAATAGAAGAACTTGAGAGAATTCTTACCCGGACATGATCTTAGTTTGACGGGAAAGAAGATAAAGGTCTAACAGTTTGCAGCCTCGAACGACGAATAGCGTCGGCTTCTGCTCTTGGTATCACTTCTCCATTGTAGACAACGACGTCTTTCCCCTCGGACACTAGTCTTCTTTTCTCTTGCCGAAGCAAGAACTCCTTCTCTCGCATTTCTTTGGTCAGACTTGGCCGAATGAAAATGTTTCTGAAGCGGTTGTCATTCCGAAGTGAAGAAGCACGTGCGAGAAGTTGCCGCTGAAGTGACTTCGCTGGAAGAATGACCTTCAGCGGTCTGGAGGCCGGTCGCCCATTAGAGTTGTGATTGATACCCATCCGAAAATGGGCCAGTCCGTGAACAGCTACGCCAGCTGCGTCGAGTAGCGAGAGAACCAGAGCGTTGTCATGAGCTGTTTGTGAAGAAGGGAGAGCAGTAGGATCCGGATGTTCTGGAGCCTTTTCGATGACAATAGATCGGAGTCTTTTGTCCTCTTCAATTACGTGCTGGATTAAGTCGACGGTGGGGGACTGAGTGGAATGTATATCTGATAGTTTCTTGATGACAACAGCGCACGTCTTCAGGAGTAGCAAGACGTGAGGAGGCAGGGAAGGCTTCTTTGCTTCTGATTCGGCAGAAATACAGCTGTCGAGTGCTGAAGTCAGAGCAGCAACTCCAGTAGGATCACAATCGTTGGAGGAAGTTTTTTCGGCTTGTCTTTTGGGAGGCATTTTGGGCAGTAAAGGCAGTAAGAGCACGGAAGAAATCGATACACAGAGCACTATGGACACTCACCGCTCGGTAGAGAGAACTGAGACAAGAATGGGAACTGAGACAAGAATGAGAACTGAGACAAGAATGAGAACTGAGACAAGAATGAGAACTGAGACAAGAATGAGAACTGAGACAAGAATGAGAACTGAGACAAGAATGAGAACTGAGACAAGAATGAGAACTGAGACAAGAATGAACTGAGACAAGAATGAGAACTGAGACAAGAATGAGAACTGAGACAAGAATGAGAACTGAGACAAGAATGAGAATAATCAACTTTGCGTGTAAAATTTCAAATTGAGCCATTCAATAAGAAATATGAGTATTTTCCCCCAAAGAATTTAGTAGTTTCTTCAATTACTACACGCACAAAGTATGGAAAATGACACATATACATTTGAAAATCTGACTATTCATACTTATAAAATATAAATTTATGAATAGGCGTGCATTTAATTGTGAATGGTAATAATTTATAGGTAAGAATAGTCATAATTTCGTATGTATATGTGTCAATTTCCATACTTAATTTTTTGTATGTAAAATACAACTTGAATAACTCGGTCCAAGATCAATGTTCTTAATGAATGAAGCTACTCAAAGGAGCTTCTCTCCATGAGCTTTGCATTTTTCCTGCCGGAAGGGAGAAATGAAGTATCGAGAAGAGTAACATCCGAGAAAAAACATATACCTGCCATAGGTAAGGATTAGTTCTGAGCACGAACTATGATATAATTGTAACATTAAAACTATTATAGGATATGGTATAAATTATTTCATATTATAGGTGAACGTGAAGCGATAGTTCTGTTGGGTAGAGAGTGAGTGACACAATGACGGTGAAGAGCGCACTAGATAATGAGAGAGGAAGGACTAGAGTCGATAAGGCAGTCTAAAAGTCAAGAAAAACAGATATCCGGGTATGGAGAAGAGGTAAGTTGGGGAGAGAAAGGCAAGAAGAGAGTGAGAGAGAGAGTGAGAGAGAGAGAGAGAGAGAGAGAGAGAGAGAGAGAGAGAGAGAGAGAGAGAGAGAGAGAGAAGGGGAGGGACAGATATACAAGGAGGAAGAGGGAGGATAATGAGAGACTGAACGAGAGAGATAATGAGAGAGAAAGAGCATAAGGGAAAGAGAAAGTGAGTATGATAAAGTCAGCGGGCTGTTAGTTTGAGGAGCCATAGCAGAGCCATAGCAGCAAAGAGCGCAAAAATTGCTCATTAATAATAAGCAAGAAAGAGGCTGAGCACTTGGTTGTTTGGCCGAGTATCTATTTCTAGTGGAATGATAAGTCAAAGGCTGCATTTAGTAGAGTAGCGGTTCGAGGTAAAGGGGGGGGGCATGAAACTCCAGCCCCTCCCCCCTTAAGCCTATATACATATATGTACTATATATACCCCCTAGGCTTATCTATGTATATCGGAACATCGACATAGTCCATGTTTTATCAAAATCGTGTTGAAAAGTTGTGATCTTTGAACAGCAACCCTGGCTGGGACACTCTTAATCAAACATTGTCGTCAATTGGTTTCATTGAATTTTTGGCGAAGTTGCTGCTAAGATTTGAAATTTTCAAACTCAGTTAATTCGAATTTCATTTGAACTCTTCTGCCATTAAATTTAAATACAGTTTAAATCTAATAAAAATCTAAAAATAAACGATATCTACCTTAAGCTCTGAACAAATGTTTCAGGCTGGCAATTTTTTGGGCTCTAAGGATAATAACAAGCCACTTCAAACGACTAAGTTTTTGCTGAAAACGACGTTTGCACTCTCGTAGCAAAACAACTTGCTGAAAACGACGTTTGCACTCTCGTAGCAAAACAACTTGCTGAAAACGACGTTTGCACTCTCGTAGCAAAACAACTCCCATTGTAGTTGACAGATTATTTTCAGCAATCTAGTTGAAACTTAATACAAGCTTCCGATCCTAATATCGACATGGAAAACCTGTGAGTTGAGCAGAATCAACATAGTAGCTACATAACTATGCCGCTGATTCAACCAGGTTTGAGCATAATCTTATCTTAAGCGAGCGTCGCTGCTGCTTCAACTAGGCGAGACAAGAACAAGCACGAAGCAGATTTAAGTGACAATATCAACAAAATCTGAAATCTATCAGAAAATTCACAAAAACTATACAGATTTCTGTTATTACTTCAAGACGATTGAAACTGAAAAAAAGTATTTCGCAGAAGAAAAACAATAATTCTGACCAAAAAACTTTTTTCTGGAAAAAAGATTCGCTGTCTAGAAAAGGCACCTTGAGAATTTCAAGAAGATCACGAGGCGAAAAGATGTTTAAGTAAACGGGTGAGAAATATATTTGAAAATTGTAGCTTGGCAGAATTTTCGAACATTTTTTTGGAACTAATATTGAAAAAGTGGAAGTGATAGTTATCTTTACGGAATATCAAAGAACATATACAACATTTTTCAGACTGACTCTCTTTCCTTCCTTTTCCAGTCTCTCTGTTTTTTCTCTCTCTTTCTTTCTCTAAGTTTTTATCTATTTTCTTATCTCTCTCTCTCTCTCTCTCTCTCTCTCTCTCTCTCTCTCTCTCTTTCTCTCTATTGATAGAGAAGCGCCAGAAATTTATAGTAAAACAAATTGACCATCTCCCAATGACATTGAAGTCTCAGAGATGGTATATGAGCTGTTTAGTAAAGCGAAAAAAGCTCACCGAATATCAGAGCAAGAGCATGAACGTTAAAGAAGACAGTCAAAACAACTAACTCATGGAAAAGCAACTACACCGAGCGGGATCGAACCCAGCCATCTTCGGAAGTACGAGCACGTTACTATTACATTATCCATCTCAAGCCACAGCATTGTTAGAGTATGAAGGGTTCCCTTGAAGAGACTGTTCAAACATCACAATGGCATACCAAGGACAAGAGACCCTTTTGGGTGAGAAATGACCATGCCTTATAGAGGGCGCTACTAGGAAACTCACAAGTGTCGGTTGAATGAATGAGTAGCCAAATCCATCTCTTTCATTCTCTCTTTATCTTTTGCTCTTCCTATCGCTTTTTCTCCTCCCTCTCTCTCTCTCCCTTTCATATTTCCTTTTCATTCTTCCAACCTGACTCTGTTCACACTTTTTCTCTTTCTTCCATATAATTTTACCATCTTTCTTTTTTTCAGCCACTGAATTTTTTCCCTATTTGATACTACTTGTTTGTTGATTATATGTCTCTGAATTTCCTCAGCTACATATTTCTCTTTTTATTCCGATTTTCCTATTCGCTCTCTCTTCCTTTAGTCTCGTTTGCTTCTCCTTTGGCCTTCTCAATCAACAACATCATCCTCTTCTGAAAGTTAATCTTTTTAGAACCTTTTTCTTTTCTCAACTTCCATTGTTTCACCATTCATCTCTCTCTGTCTCTGTCCTTCTCTGTCTCTCTTTGCATCTCTATGTCTCTCTCTCTGTGTGTCTCTCTCAGTCTCTATTTGTATCTCTCTATTTATCTCTCTTTTTTCTCTCTTTCTCTGTCTGTCTCTCTCAGTCACTCTTTCTCTCTTTCTGTCTCTTTCTGTCTCTCTCTGTCTCTCTCAGTCTCTCTCTGTCTCTCTCTGTCTCTCTCAGTCTCTCTCTCTGTCTCTCTCTGTCTCTCTCTCTGTCTCTCTCTGTCTCTCTCTGTCTCTCTCTCTCTCTGTCTCTTTCTGTCTCTTTAAGTCTCTCTCTATCTCTCATTGTCTATCTCTCTGTCGCTCTCTCTCTCTCCCTCTCTCTCCCTCTCTCTCCCTCTCTCTCCCTCTCATGTAATTTTTTTTGCCTTCCTGTTCCCCCTCACCATTATTCATTTACCCCCATTGTGAGCAGCGCTTCCCTAAGTGCTTTTGAGTCTTCGTGGGACGTCGATGTTTTCCATTTTAAATATTACCTGCCAATTGGGTCTCGAAAACAAAAGAGAGAAAAAGAGGAAAGAGATAGATTCACGCGGGAGAATATTTATTGCCACACATCTGTTGAACGTACTACAATCTATTTGATACAATATTTGAGAAAAAATGTTTTAAATATACAACCACTGTTTAAGAAAACATATCAGTAGACAAAATTTTCAACAAAAATTATGCATGGGGCGGAATCGAACCCAGCAATCTCTCTTTATCCGTTCGGTAGTGCTAGCGCGTTACAAGTTGAGCTATCGATGAGACATCCCTTATTCGTATGAAAGTGCAATCAAAACGCTCAAAGGCACTGCTTTTTCATTCACTCTTTATTGAGTGGCTCACTCAGTTCGTTCCAATTCGATATCAGATAAGTTAATTTTCTAATTCTCCATGGTCTAGCCATCAAACAGTGACCATTTGAGCAACAAAAAAAATCGACTTATAGTGATAATTTCAAATCATTCTCTTCGAAATGATGAGCAATCGAGGCGAATGCGTTTATTCAACCACCAAATGAAGCTTCGATCATTAGTCGAACTCAATCATTGATCATTTTTATCAAGTAATATCATCAATCACAACATAAATACTGGTCTCGCTTGGATCAACGCATTCAATTAAACGAATACGGTGTTTTGCTGACTCAAGGCATGAAAAAACTTTAGTTTAAAGATTTTACATCTATAATAATAGTTTCAATTGAACGAATACGGTGTTTTGCTGACTCAAGGTATGGAAAAACTTTAGTTTAAAGATTTTACATCTATAATAATAGTTTTTCCTATCTTTTTCAAACAGCGTTCTTGCAGTTTGGAAAATCTCAATTATTTAGGCATCGCATGTGAATCTTCTCTAAGAACATCAACAATAAATTTAGATCTATAACTTCTAGACATAATTACATAACATTACTTTTTAAACAAGAAAAAATCTAGGAAAATGCGTTTTCAACTTTACAATTGCAAAATTATTGTATATGATTAAACTACCGCCCGTGCAAAAGCTAGTAGAACAAGTTCGAACCCAGCGATCTCTCTTTATCCGACCGGGAGTGCGAGCGCGTAACCTCAGTGCATATTATACATTGAACTGATGAGAGAAAGTCTTCTCACACATTCTCACAACTGTCAAAAACAATGTCCCAATGCGCTTTTTTCCACAAAGCTCATGCAATTCGGAAAAATGAGGACGGTGTCTGAATCTTTTATCATAACATGTCCTAACATGTCATAACATGTCCCAAAAGAACACTACTTGAACTAACACATAACTTTGAGGTTGATTTTGCTATTCAATTTGTTCTCTTTTCATTCTCGAACAGATGTAATATAAGATTACTTATGCTATCATGCGCCAGCTTTGGCCCCTTAGCGCGTATTTCATGGTGGTTGAATTCATTTCTATATAAAAAAAAGCATCTTTAATCGTCTTATAGTCAATTTAGAAGTTTGGTAAGACAAAACATTCGCTTTGATTATAACTTTTGAAAGATAAATAATAAAAAAGAGGCAAAGATTTCCTCACATCTCTGTAATTTTAATGGATTAATGGGGGCAAGTTGCATGAGAGAGATGCATTGAATGAGCAGTGTGTGAAGAAACCGAGACGACACAAATGGAGAGAGAGGAAGATAAATAAGAAGAGAGGAAGAGAGAAAGATAGACGTAAAGAGAGAGTGTGTGAAAGAGAGGTAGAGAGAGAAATAGGGGAAGAGAGAGGAAAAGAGAAAGAGAGAGGTGAAGAAAAATAAAAAGAAGAGGAAGAGTATGGAAGAGAAGAAGGAAGAACAGAGAGAGAGGATACCCATGAGAAGAAAAGAAGAAGTGGAAGCAGGAAAGAGTCAATGGGAGATTCAGAATGTCTTCAACAACAATGTAGCCGTGCTTCTTCTCTTTCAGCATCGGAGAAAGCAATTGTTGGATCTGGGACAGCCAAATCGTCTCTTCAACAGAGAAAGAGAGTGTGAATTATCTCAGAGAGCTTGGATTATCAACGACCAAGAAGTTTTTCTTTAATTCAAGAGTCTTCAACGATTTTCAACGAAAAAAGATTAGAAATAGAAAGGAAAAAAGAAAAAAGTGATAGAAACATTAAAGGGTTACAAGAATGAATTCGAAAAATAGAACTACAGAAAGAATAGAGAAAATTTTTGGTGGGGAAGTAAAAGTAAATAACTAAAAACAAAGAGAAAAAGAAAAGTCGCGCAGCAATATACAATATGTATATAAATTTTATAGGCTTTAAAAATAGTTTTAAAACTGCTTTTTAAAAAAGTTTTTTTTAACTGAAGTGATAAAAGTGATTATTTGGACAATATTTTTCTCCGCTTAATTCCACGAAGTTTCTCTTACAAAACGCATGTTTCTACCTAAGAAAACGGTTTTTTGTTGTTGAAAAAAGAGACAAGATTGAATTTGATGCTGGGTTGGGAGTTTCACAAAAAGAGTAATGAAAAGCCAGTTTTCTTGAAGGAAAAACAACATAGAAAATGTAAATATTAACAAATAATCAGAAAAATTTTCAAATACCTGTTATATTAATATCTGTTCCAATTTGATTTCATAGGCGACTGATGTAAAAATACAAAAAAAGGTAGCTAGAATGAGCTTGACGAAATACAATCTGCAAAACTATCTTGCAAGACATTGCAAATACCGCGGGAAATGTGAATTAGTAGAAAAAATACTGGTGCAAATACGAATTAGTAAACGTTTCTTGGTTTATTTTTGTTATCGAATCCTCACTACTTGAACGACATTTGAAAAATCTTGAAAAAAGTTGTGTAGGCAAGTAAGTAAGAGAAAGATGGATGAAAAATTTTAAAATGATAAGTTACACAGTTTAAAGGCAGTGACGCCTGGTTAAGATGACAAATGATTGAACTATCGCAAAGAAAAAAGCTATTCCACCGGCCAGGATCGAACACAAACCATCTCGACTCAAACCGGGAGCGCGTGTTACTTGCTTTTTTCTGTGTCAATCATTAAGAGGAAGATTTATTTAGTATAGCAACGGCAAGAAATTGCCGTATTTTTTGATGACGTTTCGCAAAAACGCACATCTTTTTCTTGTTGGAGTACATGCTTTAAAGGAAAAAAACTTAGTTTCTGAAGAAGAAAAAAACAAATATATTTCTCTTTTGGAAAAGTTCGAAGATCAAAATTAATGAAAATGCTGCTGTTAAGCAACTCGAGAAAGTGTAAAATTACAGTCAGAGTCAGAAATAGATCTTTAGACATGCCACTTCTACTCATTGAACTTATGGTACGGCTATTTCCAAAAATCAACAACTATTTCTTTTGAAGTTGGTGTCAAAAACTATGTACATAAAAACATAAAGTAAAAAGTGGAAAGCTTAGCAATTTTCTATAAAAGTAAAGCCCAAATTTATAGGAGAAATAGTTATACACTGAAGAGTAAAAAAATTTTTTAACGCTTTTTCACAAAGCTTCCGCAAAGATTCAAAAAACTCAAAAAAAAACTTCTTGAAGTTGAAAAAACCTATTTATTCTAATGAGTAAAAATGATTGAACCATCGCACAGAAAAAAAGCTAGTCAGATGGAAGGATCGAACCCAGCGATTTCATCTAAAACCGGGAGCGCGCGTTACCACTACATAACGGGGGTGTTTTTCCGTTATATGAAAGGCTCATATGCCTTGTTATCTTAGTCACGCATGCTTATTAAGCGATTGCGTCATGAATGGAGCGTGACTCCAGAATTCACGATTACGACCGAAGACAGATGGAATATGGATGATATATATTGAAATTCTAAGTTACAGAGTTTAAAGGCAGTGGCGTTTGGTTGAGATGATAAATGATTGAACCATCGCACAGAAAACTATGTAACTTAGAATTTGAAGATTTATTCTAATGAGTATTCATGCTAAAGCTCATCTATTTTTTTCTTTAAAAAGTTCAACTAAGCCACGGTCTCTATTGAAAAAATACAAGTAGTTATATTACTTCTTGCAAACACAAAAACAACTATGAAAATATGAATTTTCATGCTTCTTGCTATGATATTCATATTTTCATTCATTTTATTTTTGTATATTCATACTTTAAAATTTTTTGCTTACAGTGTTTTTGTGTGTGACAAACCGCGATTACCCAATACGAGCATTTGGAAGAGTGCGAATGACTGACAGCTCTCATATCAATTGCAGCGAGGAAGCGAGACGTGAGCCAAGGACGCTTGTAGCTTTAAGAGACGAAAACTTTGGAGGGTTCCAATTCTCGCAATCGAAGACCTCGAAATAGTGCGCCCTTGAGCTCCCTCGTACTGCTTTAGCGATGTTTCCTGCAAACTATGTGGTTCGAATCTCAAAATACAAAACAACTCAGAATAATCGAATCTACTATAGCATAGACAAAAATTAGGGCACAGGCTGAAATTGAACCCAGCTGTCTTTATTTTACTGTAAGAAAGCGCGTTATGGCACCACCTGATACGCATTCCCAACATCGCGATCGGGATGTAGATCGATGGTTTAATGGATTTATTTTCTGTCATGCTTGCTCATGAGCAAGCAAAGGGTATTGGTTAGTGTAATAGACACAATTCATTTTTCATAGTAATTAATGCCATTAAGACTATTCTGAACAACTCATAAAAATTTTCTCTTAAAAAAATTAAAACAATTCATACATGTTCCGAATTCCACTGAAAAGTTTTACAACTTGATAAAGACCTGGTGGGTTTTACAACTTGATAAAGACCTGGTGGGTTTTACAACTTGATAAAGACCTGGTGGGTTTTACAACTTGATAAAGACCTAATGGGCTTCTAACAGTCTCGAATACACTAAATTTTTAATTTATAATGTAGCTAACTCTTTTTTTTCTTAAAAAACAAACTTTTTCATTCTGTTTTAGAACTTGATGTATTTGAACAAGCTCGACCTCGACGCAAAATTTTATCTTGCAACCATGATTTTACCTCAGCTTCGTTCTCAAATTTTTCTCTGCGAGGTGGTTCTGCATGGAGCGGAATAGGTGGTAGTCAGAAGGTGCCATGTCGGGCGAGTACGGTGGATGAGGCATCAACTCCCATCCCAGCTCCAACAGCTTCTGAACCGTTTTTTTTTCGCAATGTGTGGTCATGCGTTGTCATGTAGGAATCGAATCTTGGCGCTCTCTTCGCCTCGAGCCACCATAGCTTGCTGCACCCGGTCGAGTTGTGCACAGTAGACATCTGCTGTAACAGTCATGCCGTTAGGTAGCAGCTCCCAGTAGACTACACCGCGTGAGTTCCACCAAACACACAGCATCACCTTCATCGGGTGCAGTACGGGTTTCGGAATCGCTTCTGGCGGATCGCCCTTGCTGAGCCACTGGCGCTTGCGTGTAAAATTGCAGTAGGTCACCCACTTCTCGTCTCCAGTTAGCAATGTGTCCAGCCACTCGTCTCTTCTTTTGTAGGAGAGAAGTTGTGAGGCGGCCGCGACTCGTCGGTTCCTGTCGAGTGGCCTCAGGTCGTGTGGCACCCATTGCCCGAGCTTGTGTACTTTACCGAGCTCGTGAAGCCCGTTCTCGATGGTGGTGTGAGAGACCGCGAAGTGCTCTGCAATCTCGTAACAAGTTCGTTTGGGATCGGCTTCGACAAAGGATCGAAGATCCTCAAGATCAAGCTGGCGAGGCCGTCCTGGACGGTCCATGTCTTCCAACGTGTGGTCGCCTTGCTCAAACCGACTGAACCAAGCCTGGCACTGTCGTTCACTAAGGCATCTTTGCCCGTATGCCTGACATAATTTTCGATGTGCTGCGGCAGCTCTCTCCCCCAGCTTGAAGCAGAAGAGAAGAGAGGCCCGTAGTATCATTTTTCGAGCTCGCACCGTTCAACCATTTGAAAAGCTAATAGAATGAGATGACTGAGAAAAAACATGGAAGTGAGAACTTCATATACCTTCACTAAAGGAAGTTTTAGAAAACTTATAGAAAAAATAATTGACTTTTTTAAAAACCGAGATTATTTTCTTGCGCACCCAATATTTTTGTTTTTTTCCAACTCAGGCTTAGGTAAAGGTTACGCTGACGAGGCCGCACGGCTTAGAAATCCTTTTTTTCACTGAATACTGCATATTTCATCCGGGCTCTTACTTGATCATTGCTCTCCCTTACGGATTGCTCTCCCTTACTCATTGCTCTCCCTTACTCATTGCTCTCCCTTACTCATTGCTCTCCCTTACTCATTGCTCTCCCTTACTCATTGCTCTCCCTTACTTGCCAGAGTGCGGTGACTCGGTACTCTGTCTCTCTTGCAATTTACTCATTTCGTGTTTTCTTCTTTGGTTGCTGTCTTAATACTCTCATTTTGGATAAGGGGGATTCTTGCCTCATTTCAGAGGACGATCCTTGTCCAGTGTGAGGCTTCTGTCGTTTACTAAAGGACGGGAGTGACAATAGCAACTATTGAAACGAACGCTTTAAACAACTAAATTTGCAGTAAGGAGAGTATTGTACAATCAAAGCAGAGTCAGTGTTTTATCTTTTCTGTCTCTTTTATCTTTTCTGTCTTTCATTCCGAGACACTCTCTAATTCATACTCTGCGTCTCATTCTAATACATCGAGTTTGATCAGAAACTCAACTCTCGCGCGAGGCCTTTTGCTGCGCTCTACGCAAGCTCTCGCTCGCTTGCTCGATTTACAACATTCTATCTACTACTCTCTCTTCAATACGCACTGTCTATTCTTTGTAGCATGTCTACCTCTGTAGATCTTTCCGGAGAAAGTCTCATCATTATGAATAGACTTACTTCTATGATTGAAAAAATGCAGGAGGCAAATCTCAATGCTATCAGTTCATTAAGAGAAGTTGTCAATCAGCAAGCAACGATCTCGAACAATATGATAGCTACAGTCTCGAGCCTTGTATCTTCGGTGAACAAACTGATGTCTGCTCACTCAAACCATCCCATTCCCGTCTCCAGTTCGTCTTTAGGCCCTATGTCATACGCTGCAGTCGCTTCCGCGGTCACTCGCTGTCTGACCGAGGACGGAGAGCTCAAAGAAAGATCAACTAGAGCGGTCCTGATGAACTTTGAAGAAGGAGAAGTCGACCAGGAGACCAAAGAGCAGGACGAAAGTTTGGTTACACGCATAATCAGGTCAGCCAATAACAAAATCCTTGATAGCCTCATGACGCCTCATGACTTACTAGACACTAAAAATATCCAGGTTTATCGACATTCAGGAGTGAAATATTCTCCAGAGAGAGCCAGGCACAGACCTCGACCGATTAAAATCCAGTTTCCTAATAAAGAAATAAGAGATGAATTCCTCAAATTCGCGAGAAACTCGCGATGCATTCCTAAACTGAGTGGAAACGTTCACTGCTACGCTAGACCAGATTACCTGAAACACCAGATTCAATTTGATGCGGAATTGCGGAAAGAATGTGGAAAGAAAAACGAAGCAGAAGGTGCGTTAACTTTCGTAGTTAGGGACATTGGGAAAGGTCCAGAAATCTTCCGTCTCGCTAATCCTAGGGAGTTACCTAAACGAAGAGTACCCGTTCAGGCTGAAAAGGTTAATGTTGTTTCCGGTCCCATTTCTGTTTCCCAGCCACAGCAGCAGACACAACCAAGCGAACAGCCGAAAAAAACTCGTACGACTAGCGGGAACGTCGTAACAAGAAGCGGAAGAAGAGCTCTCGATGCAGCAGCAGCTGAAACAGGTGAAAAGAAAAATGAAGAGGAAGAGCAAATGGAACTTCGCCCTCGCAGCAAAGAACAACCGCTGAACTCCTACTCTAAAGCGGTAAAAAATGGAATTTCATCGAAATAGGATAAAAGCGAAAAAGATCAAAACTTGAATTGCTTTCTTGTTAACATACGTTCTATTTCCTATAAAATTAATATCTTAGAAGCCCTAGCTATCGAGTACAAAGCAAGTATAATGGCAATAACAGAGACATGGGCTAGTTCCACGACAATACATGATTCTATGCTTTCTTGCAACCAAACTTATGCAGTCTACCGTAGCGATAGGGACGGTCATGGGGGTGGCGTAGCTATACTCGTTGAAAAGTCCATAGCATCTTCACTCATTTTATCTGAAAGCCATTCTACTCAATGTCAATACGTAGCCGTCAAGCTCCACAATAAACGTAGTCATGATACAATACTACATTGTGTTTACAGGAGCCCCAGCACTACATTCATCGAATTTTCAAATGCTCTTACTTCCATTGAGAACATATTCTTAGCGAACGACTGCGAACATGTTCTTGTCGGCGATTTCAACTGTCCAGAAATATCATGGCCCGATGGCTGGACTCCTCCTTCACTCTCACTCGGTCATCACTCTCGCTCTCTTTCTGGATTTGTGTCGTACCACTCTCTCACACAACATGTCAGTTCTCCCACGAGACTCGGGAACACTCTTGACCTGGTGTTTTCTTCTTTACCTGGAGGAATATCAGACTGTTTCGTAGCTCCTCCTCCTCCATCATGTGACCACAACATAGTTCTTTTCAGAATTGCCTTCCAACAAACCAGAATAACTAGAACACCTCATATGTACAACTATAAGAGAGCCAATTTCTCGCTCGCAAACTATCTGATAGATAGGACTGACTGGTTTACTCTATTCAACTCATGCAAAGATTCAAATGAGGTATATGAGACATTCTCATCTACAATCCATAGAATCATATCAGAATGCGTTCCACTTATTAATATGTCTAAATTCATCGGTAAACCTCCTCATATCATATCTCAAATCAGTCGTCGCGTGGCTAGACTTTATAAGAAAAGAGAAACTATTGGATTATCCCCATTTCTCCGTATGAACCGTAAACTGAGAAAAGCCTATGACGCTCATCGGAGAAATAAGGAGAAGGCTCTTCTAAAAAACGGAAATCTGTCAAAACTGTATCGCTACACTAATGCGAACATAAAGGAAGAAACCGGGATTGGTCCAATAACTGAAGAAAATGGTGAAGTTATAACCCAAGATTTCAGAAAAAGCCTCTTATTTGCGAAGTACTTTCATTCTCTATATGGAGGTGTGAAAGAGGTTAGTGAATCTAGAAAGGATTTATCCGGACTTCCGATCCCGTCCTTCTCTATCGATTTCGTTCAAATACCCACGCATCTGGTATATTCTCATCTGAAGCGACTCAAATCGAGAAACAACACATCTCCTGACAATATTCCTTATATATTCATCAAGTATACTGCTCTATCGATGTGTGTTCCTCTCTCACTTATGTTTGAACGTTTTCTACTTCATGGAGATTGCCCTTCAGTATGGCTAACGGCTACCGTTAGACCAGTATTCAAGAAAAAAGGTGAGAAAACCGATGTCAAAAATTACAGACCGATTTGCCTTACTCCTTCTACTTCAAAGATTATGGAGAAAATCATTGGCCATAAGCTATTAGAGTACCTCAATGAAAACCAACTTATTAATAAACATCAGTTTGGTTTCCGACCTAAGCACTCATGTGAACTTGCTTTGCTAGAAACGCTTTGTGATTGGCACTCTAAGTTGGACCAGAAACATTTCATTAGCTGTGCATTGATAGATTTCTCCCGCGCCTTTGATGCGGTACCTATTGATCTATTAATGGAGAAAATTAGGTCCTTCGGTATAAATGGATGTCTTTTCAGATTTTTGGAGAGTTTTCTCCGAAACCGTGTGCAAAGTGTCAGAATAGGGAACAGTGAGTCCCCTAAATACTCCACTCCGACTGGGGTTCCACAAGGGAGCTGCCTAGGCCCCATACTTTTCATTCTGTACATAAATGACATTGCCGAACTTCTCCCAACTGGGTGTCATGTTACTATGTACGCCGATGATGTTAAACTCCACTCCATCGATGCCCCAGAATGCCTACAAGAGGGGATTAATCGAGTTTATGAATGGTCGAAAAAGTGGAGACTTAGTATCTCTACCTCTAAAACAGTTGTGATACGTCTTGGCTCAAATCATCCTGTCTTTCCCTTTACTCTTTCAGGGGAACGTTTGCCGGAATCCAACGTAGTGCGTGACTTGGGCGTTGAATACTCCAACTCACTAGATTTCTCTCAACACATGGAAACAATGTGTAAGAAAGCAAATGCCAGAAGTGGTTACATTCTGAGGACATTCAAATCTAGAGACCTTAACTTGTACAAAAAATTATTCGTTTCTTATGTGAGACCTATAGTGGAGTACTGTGCTGTAATATGGTCCCCACACATGAAGAAGTATATTGAAATGGTTGAGAATGTTCAGCGCAAATTCACCAAGTGGATATTCAGAAGAACCAGTCAGGCTGCGCTGAGTTATGAAGACCGCCTACAATCTCTTGGTCTACAGAAACTTCAAATAAGAAGAAGAAACTTAGACCTTGTGATGACCTATAAAATACTCACGGGTAAAACGCCACTTTCTGCAGACTCCATCTTCTGTTTATCCGCTCATAACTACCTAACTAGATCGAAATATCTACATCTCAGAGTTCCACGTTTCCGTACAGTTCATCATTCTAATACTATTGCTGCTCGAGTTGTGGAATTATGGAACGCATTACCATTGGAGGCGAAGAAAGCCGCTAGAACTGAATCATTTAAAAATTTTCTTAGTAGCTTAGATTGAAATCTACATAATGTTTTCGCTTTGTTTTCAACGTTTTTAGTTTGACCTTTTCCTGTTCTCACCTTAATTCTGTTTGAGAACAAATTTTCTTCTTTTTTTGCTTTCTTTTTCTCACTTTTCCCGTAAAAGTGACATGCTTGTGACTTAGCTACATTGTGCAATGTACTTGATGCTATTTCACTGTGCAATAAAGATTTATGTGCTGCGGCAGCGCTCTCCCCCCAGCTTGAAGCAGAAGAGAAGAGAGGCCCGTAGTATCATTTTTTCGAGCTCGCACCGTCCAGCCATTTGAAAAGCTAATAGAATGAGAGGACTGAGAAAAAACATGGAAGTGAGAACTTCATATACCTTCACTAAAGACAGTTTTAGAAAACTTCGGAAAAAATAATTCACTTTTTTTAAACCGATATTATTTTCTTGCGCACCCAATACTAATTAGTTGGCACCGTTCAACTGTAAAGTAGGCTCCGGTATTGGTTTACACCAGTCTGTAGTCTTTAATCTGTAGTCTTTAGTCTGTAGTCTGTAGTCTGTAGTCTGTAAGTTACAGCTCTTATCTCATTGAGAAACAAATGGGTTCGGCCATAGTTGATGTACATATATGGTATTCTTTCAAGCAATTCCTGTTCAATACTAATCAATCTACATATATTGGTTCAGCCGAATCAGCACTGTATCACATACATACAGGGCGCATCGGATTGCTAGCTATTATTCTTCTTCAAGTTTTGATTTGATTTGATTTGATTTTTTTTAGTTTTTTCAGAACATAATTAAAATTACAGGAAAAAAATTCACGTAAAAACGATAAAAGTATTACGTTCGAGTGAGATTCCATTCTGTCGTGATTTCAACGCTCCACCTTGTATAGATGTATTCTTTCATTAATAGTGAACTAACCCTTATCGCCTTCAGCAGTGAGTCTAGTCCTTTCTGGCGGAAAACCTGTTATGAAACTGTGGTTTGACCGACTTCCAAAATATTGTTGCGCTGTTCGGAGATCCAAAACCAAGACCGAGAGTGGGCCCAGGATGCTTTTCCAACGAGTTCCTGGGATAGCTCATCGATGCTTTCTCATGCCTGCACGAAACCTGTAGATGGGAAAACGTTGGTATGACTTTTTTCCCCTAAATAAAACGACACAATTGTCTCGGTTAAACGATGGCGGGCATTTTTTGATGAAGAGTTAAAGTCAAAACTCGTTCTCGTCACTCAAAACAACGGCCTCTTTCGGTTCAATGCACGCTTCGAAACTCACGCTATGAATAAAGAAAAAAGCATTGAAACAATGAGAGACGAAGTGTACGAAGACTTGCATTATCGTTCTCTTTGGAACGATCATTATAAAAAAAACTGCTCAAACTTGAAAAATTCTCAAAAAAAATTTAATGAGAGGCGCTGTTTTCGGATATATATGTCAGTATCATTCAAATCTTCTTTTACTTACTTGAAAAACAGAATACTTGAAAACTACCTTAATCGTTGTAACTGTAAAAAAAATTTTGAATATGTCTAAGCCATGCTCTACAAAATAAACAGCAATTGGCAACAAATACTGTAACTCTAATCGTTTGTTTGCATGGATCAATTAATGGATTGTTGGGGCCTTTAACGGGGTGTTCACCGTTTCTCTCAACTTTGTGTCCCTTATAAAAACACTGGAAGTAACAACTTTCTGTAATTCACTATTTTTCCTGCCACCCTGATTCGAAAACCTCTCACCTTTGTTAATTTTTTATGAATCGCAATTTTTTTTAGTAAATCACAGAAAAGGGATACTTTCGGTGTTTTTATAGGGGACGGAAAATTGAGAGACAGGGTGAACTGCGTGCGCGTTGATGGCCATTATTGGGACTTTTTTGAATACTTAAAATTACTCAGATCGAGCCTTCAGTTTCAGTAAAAGCCTTCAGTTTGAGCAGAAAATTTTACAGAGCAACATCAAACGAGATCCTCTTCAGTTTATCCATTCGAGCAACTCGATAAAAAAAATTTGCTCTACAGTTTACCGCCCATTGCTGATCGGATCTCAATACACCCTTTATAAATAACTCCGCCTCTTACCGTACGCGATAATTCTAACTGTATGCCTTCACTCCTCCCTTAACACAAGGATCATTCCACTGTATACATTGGCTCCGCCCATCATTTCAGATTCTCTTATACAGCTTTTACAACTCTCAATTTAACAATAGAAAGCCTGTTCGTAGCTTTCTGATCAACTATCAAGTTGAATTTGACGATTCATTCTTTGTGATTTGTCGATATTTAGAAGAGCCTCAAGAATTTGCGAACAGGAACGAAGTACATATAATACTTATTAATTAATACCTCAGTCAAAAGAGCTTCAATTGGAAAAGTTTTGAGATGACCGGAAAATTTTCTGCTAAGACCACTTTTTACGTTATATAAAATGACGATGACGAGAACAAATAAAAAATATTAGGATAATTAATCAATTGGGTAAGTCCTTGTCGTATAGGACTTTTAAAATTCAAGAGGCTACGTAATCAATAAATGGAAGTATGTTTTGGATGCAGTTATCTTTGACAAAAAAGTGGGTTTCATAACGAGGGAAGCGGGAACGAAGAACCTGTGGTGAACCCAGAAAAAACAGAAAAGTACAACCAAAACCACCAAAAATAAGTTATTCAAGTTTTGAAAAAAATTAAATATGCTGAACGCAAGCCAAAATCTTTGAATGTGTGAATGGGATAGGTGAACAAATGAAGAAGATTGAATGCCGTCCAACATTGGAATCAAAGGATTCTCGTTAACTAAAGGAGGAGGAGGGGGGAATTTGGATAAATAACTCTGATTGGATAAGCGGCCGACCGGGTCTACGAGTTTTGTGGTTAAGCCTTAAGCATAGCAGGCACACGTTAACTAACAACTCGATCAAGATTCGAACCATATGCGTCAGGAGTTTGAAAAAAACATTCATGACAAAATTACGAACCCGTAAACGTTAAAATTATACCCTATTTGCTATCACGATTATTCCTCAAATAAAAAAAGAGGAGGAGTTTGTCACTTAGAGAAGAGGTTTGATTTTTTGAGGAAACTTCTTCTGGCTTACTTTTTCTTCTGAACAAGAGGGCAGTTGAAGGAAACCTTGACACATCATTTTTTTTCTTGGTGTATCGTGGAAAATGATGAGAGGTGTATGAGAAGTTGAAAAGAGAT
Organism: Allodiplogaster pararmata; assembly: GCA_964056735.1. Lineage (NCBI taxonomy): Eukaryota > Metazoa > Nematoda > Chromadorea > Rhabditida > Diplogasteridae > Allodiplogaster > Allodiplogaster pararmata. Next base: position 35,153,765 of record OZ057403.1, read on the forward strand.
ACAGAATGAGAGAGGAAGAGGAGGATAGGGAGAGAAAAAGGGTTGAAGCTAAGAGGGAAAGAGACAAGAAAGAGGTAAGTATAAGACAACTAGATGAAGAAGGATTAAGAAGGAGAGAGAAAGAGAATGAAGAAGAAACACATGATGTTTAGGCCTCTGAACCCACCGGACACATGCATAAGAAACGCTAGGGAGAGCGTGAGATGGAATGGATTAGGAGATAACGAGGTATATGCTGGTGTTGTGTAGGCAAGCAGCGCGTGAGTTCACAGAACGAGATATCCCAGAGAAGCATTGGAAAGGAAAGAAAATGTCGCTTGTACATATAATTGGGTTCAAGTGTCGACAGAGAGCGTAACTTTCCATACTTCTTCCAAGGTGTCCCGAAAAATTTACCAGGAACCTCCTATTTAGAAGGGGGAACTCAACTTTTGAACTTAAAGGGGAAGGGGGGGCTTAACTTTCAAACTTGGAAAAGGAACACTGTCTTAGGCTTTACTGCACACCCTCGCAGAAAAACTACTCACTCAACTTTCAAAGAAGACAACGAAAACTGAAACGATTAAAAACATGTAATTAAAACAGAGAGAAGAAGAGGATAGGATGAAATATGAGGGAGAAATGAAAAAATTAAGAGGTCAGGAGCTAAGATAAACGAGAGATTGAGAAATAAACACAGTCAAAAAGAGGCAGATACAACCTTAAGGTAAAAGAAAGAAAGAGCTAGTAATAGAAAGAGCGAGAAAAGGCAAGCAAGGCAGAGAGGTTGATAGAGAGATAGAGATAGATGCAGAGAGATAGAGAAAGAGATATAGAGATAGATAGATGTATAGATAGAGAGAGAGAAAGAGAAAGAAAGAGACAGAGAGAGAGAGAGACAGAGAGAGAGACAGACAGAGAGTGGTCGAGAAGCAGAAGCCGAGAGATTGCAATGCCCTATCTTTCAGAATATATCAGACATCACACATTATTTCCAGAAGCTATAAAAAACTTTTTTTAAATACTTTTTCACCGCTCTGGTGGAATGCACGAGAGAAGAAAATTTGTAAAAATTACCGGTCATTGAATTCGTTTCCCATAGATTGAGAACTATCGAAGCCTTTTAAGTAAGCGAAAGTGTTTCAATATAATTCTGAGCGAATAAAAAATTCCAATAAGCACTAAAACAATTTATTGTTTTTTACACAAATTTAATTTTTCCCCACTGATTGAAGCTTCAAGAAATCGATGTTCAAGTGAAAAAGTGAGGCTTGATCGAAAAAACTAGATAAAAAATCAGTTAAAAATTGAAACTCATATACATCAACATATGAGCTAATCCTAATGTGATATTCTAAGCATAGTCTTTGTTTCCTGGAACAAATCAAGAGAGTAGTCTAGTCAAGAAAGCAAATAGTGCAACAGGCGAACAAAAGGGGCACAAATGAGAAGGCTGACTCGCTATAGGGCAGAGAAAACCGAGAGAGCCTCGCAGAAGTTGAGGAACAGAGAGCGAAAGTTACAGTGAGAAGTTGTTAGCCGCGCCGTTGTAATTGACTTAAAGGTCCCCTTCTCCCCCTTTTCGCTGTTCTTTCTATTGATAGATGAGGTTTTCGAGAGTGCAGAAAACAATGCCGAACAAAGAATAGCTTATTGCATAATGATATATTTTATAGGTTTTCTACTTATATTAACAAGCCTTATCCTTTTGAGCATCTTTTCATACAACAGAATATCTATGTATGTATATTCATACGACAGAATATCTATGTATGTATATTCATACAACAGAATATCTATGTATGTATATATACGAACATTTCTTGCGTGTTTCTGTTGAGTGCTATGAATTTTTTTAAAGGTTTTAAATACTTTTTAAATAAAATAATCTGCAAAAACCTTCGGAATTGTTTTCCTATAATTCACGATTTCTCAACTTCTTTTGGATGGAGGAGGTTTTTTTTGCTGTTAGTT
>OZ057403.1:35158417-35240773 GCA_964056735.1 Allodiplogaster pararmata
CTATTTTCCTTTTTTTTCTTCTTTTCCTCATTTTTCTTCTTTTCCTGGTTTTTTCTCTTTCCCTAATTTTTCTTCTTTTCCTAGTTTTTTCCTCTTTTTCTGGTTTTTTCTTTCCTTACTCTTCTTCTTTTCCTGTTTTTTCTAATTTTTCTGGTTTTTCCTCTTTTCCTTATTTTTCTTCTTTTCCTGTTTTTTCTTAATTTTTCTGGTTTTTCCTCTATTTGTTCCACTCCCTTTATTCTCTCCCTGTAATATCTGCTTTCATTGTCTTGTACATATATATTCTCTATTTTTACCACCTTCTTCTCTCTGTCTTCACTTTTTTCCTCTCTCCTCTACTTTCTCTTCATGTTCTTCCCTCATTATGCTCTCACTTCTCTCTTTCTCTCTCTCTTTTCAGCTTCTCTTTCTTTTCTTTTTCTTATTCTCTTTCTCTTCCTCTTTCTCTTCCTCTTTCCCTTCCTCTTTCTCTTCCACTTTCCCTTCCTCTTTCTCTTCCTCTTTCTCTTCCTCTTTCTCTTCCTCTTTCTCTTCCTCTTTCTCTTCCTCTCTTTTTTCTTCTTTTTTCTCTCTTTCCTTTCCTTTTGTCTAATCTTCTTCTGAAGCCCTCCTTCTGGAAGCGTGGTGGTTCTGGTGCGCATTCAAAGCGCCAGTTTCTCCACTTTATTGCTTTGCGCACAACATTACAATGACATGTGGGCAGAATGTCCATGAGGAGACGAAGTAGGAAGAGAGAGAAGCGCACGAAAGTGAGAGGGTTGAGAAGAGAGAGGAGCAACGGTTAGACAGAGAAAGAGAAACAAAGAGAAAGAGAAACAAAGAGAAAGAGAGAGAGAGAGAGAGATAACGATCAAAAAGAGAGCTAAGAGTCTCGGCAAACGAACCATTTAAAAAAATCATGATTTTTCAGAGAGAGTTATAGATAATTTGAGCGATATGTGAATATGTATTATAAGAGAAAAAGAGAGGTAGAGATACAGAAATAAGCAGAAGGGTAACGGATATAAAGCTAGGGTGATAGATAAAAAGAGAAAGATAGATAGAGATAGAGAGAAAGAGAGAGACAGACAGTTAAAGAGAGAGATAGAGAGAGAAAGAGAGAGACAGAGAGATAAAGGAAGAGATAGAGAGAAAGAGAGAGATAGAGAGAGAAAGAGAGAGACAGAGAGATAAAGGAAGATATAGAGAGAACGAGAGAGACAGAGATAGTTTAAGAAAGAGATAGAGAGAGATAGAGAGACAGATAATAAAAATAAAAAAGCAGAAAAATCCAAAAATAGCAGAAAAACTGCCTAAGCTAAAAATAGAGAGTAAGGAGTGGCATGAAAGAACCTGGAGATATGAGCTGCTGCTAAGAATAACTAGATGAGCTGGGGAGAAGAAAATGGATCGTGATCTACATACATATTAATTTAAATCTTCACGGGAAAATACGGGAAAATACGGGAAAATATGTCGTTTATCTCTCTCTCTCTTTTTTTTCTCTTTCTCTCTTTCATTCTCTCTCTCTCTCTTCCTCTTTCTCTCTTTCTGTTTTTCCTTGTGTTTTCCTTCCGCTTTCTCTATCACTAATTTTCTAACTTTTTTCCACTACTTTTCTTCCTGTTTCGTTCTCTCTCTTTACTTCATTCTCTCTGTTTTTCCTTCCTTTTCACCTTTTCCCGTTAATTTCTTTCTTTTATATTTCTATGTATCTTTTTATAATACTATTTTAAAATTTATGCCTCTTTTTACGTTACTGCCTCATTCACTCCTTCAATGGCAGCTCTCGTCGTATGTATGATTCATGAGATGATGAGTAAACTGAGAACTTGAAAGATTTGTCGGACTGAAAGAGTTGAAAGATTGTCGGACTACTCTCTAATTACTAGTACACTTGTACTTCGGAACACATTCTTGAACTTCGAGAGTACATTGACAAATGAGTACATTGACAAATGAGTTCATTGACAAATGAGTACATTGACAAATGAGTTCACACATTCTTTCAGATTTTTTTATACAGATATGTACAAATTATCTATACATTCATTTTTCAGATATTCATATATACAAATTATCTATTCATCCATTCTTTACTTGACAAACTGAGATGAAGTTTTTTTATGAAAGATTATTCATAGTAGATTTATATAATCATAGTAGGGGATTCTTTCATTTTTACTTCGAGTTCTCTAGAACGGCTTGGAAAAAACAACAGTCTGCGTAAAAAACGGGAGCATCAACTCGTTACCATAGTATGTATAGTTTTTACTTTAATCTTTCCTATTTTTTCTATTTTTTTAAAATTTTTCCTGATCTTTTTCCTCCCTTCTTGGTTCTCAATTTGGTTCGCTTTTTCCCTGCCTTCCGAGTTCTTAACTCAGCTCAACTTTTTTCCGTTTTTCATAAACTTTTTTCTTCATTTTTGAGCTTTCACTAGTTGTTTGTCTTCGCCTGCCTCATTCTTTCTGCTCTTGCACCCAAGGGCTCATTTCCTGGTTGTCAACTAGCGATAATGACAACGGTGTGATTGGCAGTTTATTCTTCATTTGCTGACACTCTATCAGGGAGTTGAGTGAGAATGATAGTTTTGGAAAAGAGTTTAGGTATCACAAAGATGAGATTGGGTAATTTTAGAGAATTAGAGAGAAACGAGAAAGAAAACACACGCGACAAACAGAATAGGCTTGGAAAACCCGGTAAACAGAATAGGCTTGGAAAACCCGGTAAACAGAATAGGCTTGGAAAACCCGGTAAAAGAGAAACGCCGAAAAGACTAAGAATTAGAAGAATTATCAGGAATAATAGAGCGGAAAGGTGTGAAAAGAGCCGTTTTTGTCAGAATATGAGAAACTAAAAAAACACTGGAGAAAGGTGTTTTTTGAAGCAAATTCTAGCCAATCTTTGACTTATTCGAACTATGGTAAACATTATATTTAGCAATTATGTGTAGCAATAAACATCGAAAAGCTTGAAACTCAGTCTTGAATCTTTTTTCACTGATTTAAACTGGACCAGGATGATCTTCATAGGAAACACAAAAAAGGACCAAAAAAAGAAGACTTCTTATTTGGTTACTAGAGACTAGTTTTTTTCAAAACTTTTAACGATTTGCAAAAAGGAAGGAAACTAAAATTGAACTGATAAATCTTCAAATGCTAAATTACACAGTTTAAAGGCAAGGATGCCTGGTTAAGATGACAAATGAATGAACTATCGCACAGAAACAACTAGTCCACCGGGCGGGATCGAACCCAGACCATCTCGACTCAAACCGGGAGCGCGAGTTACCATTACACCACTCTTTTCTTCCTGTTTTCTCTTTGTCTTTCTTTTTTGTGGTCATTTCTTTCTCGCTTGAATATCTTTTTCTCCCCCATCCTTTTAAACCATATTTGAATTGCTTTATTCACCAAAGGACAGTTTGTTCTCACCGTCACTAACATGGGAAGGATAAAAGAAAAATGTTGACTGAAACAAGTTGAAAAGAGCCATTGATGAAGAATAAATACTTTATATCATACTGTCGAGAACGTCAGCAAGGAAACTGAAGACGGTGAGGATAAGTCGTTCATTTAGAAGAGTCGAAATTCATCGGTAAACAAAATGAATTGACACAACCATCTCTGGCAATTGAAGAACAGAATAATTTGATACGCCTCATCACCCATACAAAATCTTCTCGCAATAAGCAGCTGGCAAAATGCGGTGACCAGTGTTCAATGTGAAACGACATCTTTATCTCATGAATCTCTCTCTCACTCTCGGTCCTCCTTTCTATTTCTCTCTTTCTCTCTTCCTCCTTCTCCCTTTTTAAAAAGATAGATGTTTACTAAATACTAATTTGTAACAAATCAACATAACTTACCAATCAAAAATAGAATAATTCTTCCCATAAATACATATATTATACCACTGCAAGAAGGCAAGAGTGATGAGAAAGATGAACTCACTAAATATTACACAGAGAAATTCAATCGTAATATTAGAACGCAAAGTTAGCTTTCTCGCATTGCAAAGCTACGAATTCCATTCCTCCGGAACCTTTGTTCTCTAGCCATGAACTATGTATGTATAACACTTAAGCCGTAGACTATAATATCTGATTTGAATATTATGATTTGCGGGAAAAAAATATAAAATTCCTATGCGACCGAGGTTTTATGAGGAGGAAGCAGGGGGTTTGAAAATTTGATGATTGAGCCCATTCACGCACTCTCTCACAGCTTCGGTTAGGCGGGCGGGAGTAAAACTTCCCGGTCGGTGAAATAATCAAGGCCGTAGTTTTTCTGTTATTGTTAGTCTTCGAAATTTTTGCACAGCTTAAGAGATTTTTTATTCCATTTTTTTCGGATAAAAGCAAAAATTTCCCAGAATTCAATAAAATTTTGATTTTTCTCGCAAAATGTGACCTTGAAAATAGAATGCCACAAATTGGTCTGATCGCATTGAAACCATAGAGTAGTCGTGAGAGGTTCTGAGTTACAAAAATGACGCTTTCGTGAAGAATTGAAAAAATCTTTTTTCGCTCGCAAAAAAAATTATTTAAGTTTCTTTCTAGTCAAATCCGAAGTGGAAAAACAGACAAAAAACCAAATCAATATAATACACAAAAGGGTGACAACTACGAAGCATTCCTAACTATCTCTGAGCGCGCCAACATGATCTAACCATTTTTTGCGTAGAAATGATGGATGAACACAAAAAGATGTTCGCTTTTTGCTAGATGCAAGAGTTAACTACAGACAGAATGAGGTCAGTTAACAAAACAATAACAAAAAAGCTGACCGTTCTGGGCTTCCAATATAAAATTTTCCAATATTCTGTGCTTCAGTTATCAACACCAGAAAAGGCATGTTTTTTGGCTTTTCAGCCCTTCCCATCAAGAAAAAGCATTGAAATTGAATCTAGATGAACTTGGAAGGTAAAAACAGAACCGAAAAAGCCTTTTTTAGTCTATGAACTCTCATTCTCTGGCTCGAGCGGGAAAACTGAACGCGTTCCTAGCGTAAAAAGCTGAATCTAGCAAAATCTTCGAGTTATTGATTAAACAGATCGTTGTTTCAAAGAAGACGCCAATTGTTCTCACTTCGGTGAGAAGGTATTTCCAGGATTCAGGTGTTCTTTTTTCGACTCTGCTCCCTTCTCTCTCAATTTTTTCCCATTCACCTTCTCATTTCTCTTTTTCTTCTTCTATTTTATCCTCTCACTTCATTTTCTTCTTATGTTTTACTCTTTCTCTTAGTTTTTTTCATTCGATCTGTTCTCAGTTCTGAATCCTTTTCTCCTTATGATCTTTTCCCCACCACAGGCCCTGCCTTTCTTTTCCCCACCACAGTCCCTGCCTTTCTTTTCCCCACCACAGGCCCTGCCTTTCTTTCCCCACCACAGTCCCTGCCTTTCTTACTATGTTCCTCCGCTTCCCCTTATCCCTGATCCTATACCGGTTCCTCTTGTATTCTCTCGGTAATCTTTTTCTTTTACACGCTCTTTTTTACTCCTTCTCATCATTTCTCTACTTTCTCTTCTTTTGTTTTTTAGCTCAACTCGGTCTCTCTCTCTTCTTCTTTTTTCTCTCCCTCTCTTTCTCGCTCTACCTATCCATCTATCTCTCTCTCTTTCTCTTTCTCTCTCTTTCTTTCTTTCTTCTCTTCCTGAAATAACTTCAATGTTCGGCATTTTATTATGTTATCCATTTCAATTTCTCTTAGTTTCCGTCTTCAAGGCATAAGTTTATGTGAAGACCATCTGCCACGCCGAGCTGATATAGTCTTCTCACGTTTCCATTTTTCCCCTTTTCCAAATTTAGCTCTCTATCTCTCTCTTTTCTCTCTCTTTCCCTTTTTATCTCTATCCCTCTCTCTTCCTCTCTTCCTTACTCTTTCTTTTCTTTCAACCTCTAATTCTGTTCCAAGACACACTGTTTCTCGCTTTTCCTACCTGTTTTTTTCTCTCTGAAATAACCTAACTTCCAATGATTGACTGCTCTTCTCTCTTGCTACTCTAACTGCCTCTATCTCTAACTGCCTCTCTTTATCACTCTCTCTCTCTACCTATCTCTCTCTCATTTTTTCTCTCTCTTTCTTATTCTCTCACTACTCTCTCAGTTGCTCAATCTTCACTCCTTTCTTCTCAGCCCTTTTTACAGGGTGCGGCTAAAGTATGGAACGGTGGTTATTACCCATTTGTTTCTAGAAAAAGCGAACAATTCAAGTCTTTAGTATAAATTTTTTTATTACATACAGGTTTAGTAAAAATTAGGAAAAAAGCATTAGATTCGGCCTCCTCTTTCTTTTAAAACATCCCTGGGACGATGCTCGAATTGCTGGACCGTGTATCGCAGGTATTCATCAGAAAGATTGTTCCATTCTGTTGTCAGGCAGGCCTTGAGAACATTCAAATTTTTAAGAGTTGTAGTGCAGTAAAAATGTATATATCCCCAAACGCGGTAATATCCCCAAACAGAGTAATACAGCGGGTTCCGGTCAGGAGAGGAAGCGGGCCATTCGAACTTTGTCAAAAGGCCGGAAGGTTTGCTGCGCACCATTCTTGAGTGAACTTGGCAGTGTGAGAAGGAGCTCCGTCTTGCTGGAAGACATACTTCTCTCCTTTTGATTGAGCATCTGACCAGGGCTTCAATACATTTTTCAAGATTTTTCCGTGTACAGATGTCGATCCATTTTGACTTTTCTTCAACGAAGAAGAAGGGACTCTTGCCTGAGAAGCAAATTGCTCCCCACATAACCTGAGCAGGATGTTGAGTTTTTTCGATGCATCTGCCTTTTTTATCAGCCTCTATAGAAGTGTGAGCAAGAACGCGTTTGTTTTGGGGGTTGAACTCCTCTTCTCCTTTGAACCATCTTTCTGATGAATACCTGCGAGACACGGCCCAGCAATTCGAGCATCGTCTCAGGCATATTTTAAGAGAAAGAGGAGGCTGAATCAAATAATTTTTCATAATTGGTACTAAACCTGTATGCAATAAAGATTTTTATACTGAAGACTTGACTTGCTTGCTTTTTTTTCTTAATAACCACCGTTCCATACTTTAGCCGCACCCTGTATATGTTTTTATATTCATACAAACCTATTCTTCTCTCATTTGGAAGTATCCGGGTTGATAACAGAAAAGCTTAAAATAAGCTTCAAATCCAGTATCTTTGATCTTTGAGTCAACCAAAAAAAACCTGATGAGTCTATGGAAGAGTCGAAAAGTACCAGGTCAGTAAAACTAGGTATCAAACATATCATTCATACCTTGCGATGCAGTTTAACACTATATATGTATGTACAAAGTACTTGATACACGGCCTTTATACAGAGAAAAAAACAAACCCAAAGTTCTTAGTGTTTTAGTGTAACTTGTACGATTATTGATAAGTTAAGTAGTTTTTTCGAGAAAAAAGACCAGGAAGGCTAAATTTTGAGGAAAAAATGAATTTTTTCACTCAAATACTTCACAGCTGAGTAATGTTATTGATTGTAAGACTAAAAAAACTTTACTTTTTATATGTGTTTTGAGCTTTCTGGATGAAAAATTTCAGTTTGACGCCTGGTTAATAAAACAAGTGATTGAACTAACGCACAAAAAGCTTGTCCACCGGGAGGGAACAAACTCAGCCATCTCCTCTTAAACAGGAGCACGCGTTACCGTGTAATGGTACCGTATAATGGTAACGTGCGCTCCTTTTTGAGACGAGATGGTTAGGTTCGATCCCGCCTAATGGACTAGCTTTTCCTGTACGATAGTTCAATCACTTGTTGAATTACAACTTTGTTGGCAGATTGTGATGACCTAAATTTGTTAATGACGCTCAGACTGAAATTAGGCTAGAGAATATTTTTTGCCAATGAAACGTTATAGTCTAAAAGTAAATTTTTTGAAAGGGTGACGGCTGAGTTTGGTCAAGAAATATGGATTGATTATGTTTCACCTGAGTATTTATTGATTATGTTTCACCTGAAAATTGATTGATTATGTTTCACCTGAATATTGATTGATTATGTTTTACCTGAATATCGATTGATTATGTTTCACCTGAATGTTGATGGATTATGTTTCACCTGAACATTGATTGAATATGTTCAACATCCAGCCTCGATAATTCGATGGCCACGTTCGCTCATTGCCATACATATGTACATATACTATTGCAGTGTCCGTCTCATGAAATTTTTCTCTCAAATATCCACTTCTTCTCATTGCTAATGAAGGTTTGAGATCCCAGGCCTTTGAAGAGGCCAAATAAACAGGACCGCTTATTGATGATATATAATGAGAAAATAGCCCTTCCAGAAGCATCCCTAGAGACGGTGCTCATCAACTCAAAGAGATGGAGACGTAAACGGCGAAAATAAATCTGACACGCTCTTTTCCTAGGCGAGTCCTTGAAGGATGTAAATACATCGGAGTCTTACAGTCCCATTAGAGGATGTTGATGCGAATCCTATTACCGATATATATATATATATATATATATATATATTTAACATATATATATATATATATATATATATATATATATATATATATATATATATATATATATATATATATATATATATATATATATATATATATATAACCTACAAAAGCATTCAAACAACTTATAGTTTTATTTTATTTGGATACACTTATTTGTAACACTTAAAATCTCACTTTTTTCATTGACTGTTAATAATTTCTAACTTGATGGAGGGTTATGTTAAATCACGATGAGAGCGAGAAAGTGAGAAATTTATAGAGAGAAAGTGAAAGAGTGATTGAGATAGTGTTTGCGAGAGAGAGAGAGAGAGAGAGAGAGAGTGAGACAGATAAACTCAAAGAGAGAAGAAAGGTTAAGATGTACAGAGATAAAGAACGAGAGACACACACAGAGAGAAAGAAAAGAGAACAGAAATAGATAGAGAAAGAGAGATCAAAAACAAAAAGAAAATAAGGCTCTGATAAAATTAGACATAGAGAGAGTAAGAAAGAGAGAAAGATATAGAGAGAGAAAAAAGAGAGAGAACGGGAAAGACGGAGAGTAAAACAGAGCGAGAGAGAACGTAGAAGGCGACATGAAACTTTTCACAATAAGAAAAACGGCCAAGTACATACATACATACATACATACATACATACATGTATGTACATATGTACTTGGAATTGCTTGAAGAAGAAAAGAGGTTTTAGGAACCATAGAAGTGAAGCCCACTTGGTAGAATTCCTTTAATTCCTCGTGGCTGAGAGCGGTCAACTTACTTTCGCTCTTCATTTCAATCGTTCAAAATAAAGGATTCCCTATCTCCAACAGAAATTGGACACCTCTAGGCCGTATCGTCTAAACCATAATCGACACTCCTGTCTACCTTCAATGTTCTCGTTCTCAACATCAAAAAACTGATAAGAAGCTGGAGTCGTTCGAATGAATGGTGCTTCATGTCCCATGACATCGAGAATAAAGCGTTTGAAGTGAATTTGTAAATGAGAGTATACCCTACTCCTCTTTGATTTCGAGCAACGGATTTTTATACCGAGCAGAGGTGCAGACTGTTCGCAGAAACTTGTGCAAAAATCGTGTGGTGTGACGGGAACCGAACCCGTGACCTTTCGCATTCCGGGCGAATGCTCTTCCCATTGAGATACACACGCACACATGATAATGCACATTTTAAAGCTCATACAACAAATTTAATAGAGAAGTTAAAGCAGAGCGATTTTAAGGAGCTGTGAACATGATGCAGTTTTGAAGTAATAAACTCGTTTACTTCATCTTTGAACCGGAATAAATTAAAGTCACAGGAAACAAAATATCCAACGAAAAAGTTCAATTCCAACAAGAGAATCACAACTGATAAAAGTCACAGGAAACAAAATATCCAACGAAAAAGTTCAATTCCAACAAGAGAATCACAACTGATAAAAGTCACAGGAAACAAAATATCCAACGAAAAAGTTCAATTCAACATAAGGAGACTCCATTCAAGGAACACAATACGCGGAAAGTCGGTGGTCATAACGAATTAGCGCCCAGAACAGAATGAGCTATTAGGGAGTAGTTGTCAAAGGAAGTAGTCTTATGCGGCCTCTTCCAAATGAATGAATGAATGAATGAATAAACGAATGAATGAATGAATGAATGAATGAATGAATGAATGAATTTATTACATTGTGGTTCACCGTATGGCAAGTCGACAGAAAAACCAATCTGGTTGGAAAGATAAGGTGTTATTTTTTCTGAGACAAAGTTGGTGAACTGAGAAAAAGTTTCTTGCTCAACTTCTCTCTCTTTGTTCTCTTTCTTTCTCTTTTTTTATCCCTCGTTCACCTTATTCTCTCACTCTTTATTTACTATTATTTTCTCTGTTCCTCTCTTTCTTTATCTTTCTCTCTATTTTCTTACCTCTTTCTCTCTCCCTTTTTATTTCAATCTTTCCTTTCTCTCCGAGTACTTATGAATAAAGTGAGAGAAGAAGAGGTCTCGCTTCCCATAAGTTGAGATAGTAAGGTGATGAAGGTTTTACATCTCAGAAATGGTCTGCAAACGAGAAGGGGCGGCTTTACTTTTAAAGCAAGCAGTTCTCATTCAGGAATTGATGAAGCTTTCTCTTTCTCTTTCAAGTAAGAAAGAAATAGTCTTCGGGTTCAGGAGATTCTACGCTTTATAAGAGAAAGAGAGAGAAAAAAAGAGATAGAGAGAAAAGTGGAGAGAGAGAGAGAGAGAGAGAGAGAGAGAGAGAGAGAGAGAGAGAGAGAGAGAGAGAGAGAAATGAATATAGAGAACAGACAATGTTGCAGAGGGCGTATTGCGTGATAACTGCAAGGAAAAGACTGGTCATTGAAAAAGTTGCCATTTTGTACGAACAAAAGCAGAACAAGCAAGGACAAGTACATATTTTGTTCCCTTTGTCACTTACTCTTCCTATTTTTTCTAGATTTTCACTTATCACAACCGTATTTGTTATTTAAATAATATTAGAACTTCTGAATATCTTAGTTTCTATCCGGAGTTCTCTTCAACAAAAAAACACGTGCTTTGACTCAAATGGTACTTCACTAGTCTAAGGAGTGATAAAATCACTATTTTGAAACAGTTCGCAGTTTTCTAAACATTTCAAAGAAGAAATTGGTCGTGACTAACCTTTTTCAAAACATTTCATGAATAATCAGTCAAAGTGTGGATTCTCCATTTATTCGCTTCCTAGCAAATCAGCTGACCTTAAAATGGTGAACCAAAGTATTCAATTGGAAACACAAGAAGAAGAAAAAGGCATCGTCTCCAGGGGATCTAGACTTCCCTGTTATTTACGCTTGACTTAGGTCTTAATCAATTCGCTCGACACGCTCTCAATGGTTCAATAAAAGAGAAAAGATCGAACCCCGTTGTTTTTTCTCATTTTGAGAATTTAACATGGGTGCGCACGTAGTTTTTTGAATTACATCTATATTAATTTCATAACTGACAAAAACTTTGCATATTTCAGTTTTACCACGAGCTGCGGTCCACGTTGCGTGCAGGACCCTCGCGTAGTGATTCCTAGATCGCGTTGGGTTCTAGAGTTCCTTTCAAAGTTGCTTATACATAATATGTAGGACCCTACCGTTGCGGTCTACGTTACGTACAGGACCCTCGCGTAGTTGTCCAAACTTCGTATTGAAGTTACGATCCATGTTGCGTACATGATCCTCACGTAATGGCCAATAGTTTGTTTTGGAACCTCGAGTTGTGGTCCATGTTGCTTATAGGACCCTTGCGTTGTGATGCACGTGGCGTTCAGGACCTTCGCGTAGTGGTTCGTATTGGATCTTCGAGTTGTATACCATGTTGCTCATAGGATCCTTGCGTTGCTGTCCACGTTGCGTACATAACCTTGGCGTAGTAGTCCATGTACTGGATCCTCGAGTTGCGGTTGATCTTGCTTACAGGATTCTTGCGTATTGCATCATAGTTCGTATTGGATCCTCGTGTTGCGGCCTTCGTTGCGTATAGAATCCTCGCATTACGGTCCATTCTGCTCATAGGACCCTTGCGTTGCGGTTCACTTTGTGTACAGGAACCTCGCATAATTGTCTGGTATTGGTGTTGCGGTCCAGGTTCCTTTCGTTGCGGTCTATTATTATAAAAAAAGGTAAAAGAGTTGATAAAATTTAATTTATTTACATTTAAGATATCACTGCTGAAAATATAATGTAGCAGAAGTCTGTTTCGCCCCAACTCAGACAGACTTCTTCTCTCTCTGGGTGGGGCTCATCAGTGAGTGCCCAGAGAGAAACGAGTATAATTATAACGAATAGCTTGTAAAACGCTTGTGTCGCGGTAACTTGAAGAAAGTGCAGTTCACCAACTATCGACTTAAATAGCTAGCCCACAAGGCTGGGTCGAACCCGGCAGTCTTTCTCTCATTGGGAACGAGTAAAGCACTAACAGATAAGATTTGAGATTCAAAACAGATTCATCAACCTGTGGGTTGTTAAAAATATGCCACGAAAAAAGCTATTCCGGTAGGCGGAATCGAACCCAGTCATTACTTCCGTCTTCACCCGAGAGTGCGAGCACGAGACCATTACACCAACATTATAGAACTATGCTTCATTTCGCATTAATCCCTTAGAATTACCTGCCTTGTTTGCCAAATTTGTAACCACTTTTTTTCGCTGTAAATCTAGGCATAGTTCGAGGGAGAAACCTTTAACTCCCTCCCTGCTCGAATTTTCCTATGTCTTCGAAGGTCCATCTCATCAAAGCATGGGTAAATTTCTCTTCGGAACACCTGTGTAGGCTGTCATTGTTCTACTACAATCAAAATGTTACTTCAAAAGCGCAAATCTAGTAACTTTTCGTTGAAAATTAAAAAAGCTTTTGCACGACAGTTCGTTCGAACAAAAAAAATTCCGCGTGACTATTACCATTTGCGTGACTATTACCAATTCCGCGTGACTATTACCATTTGCGTGACTATTACCAATTCCGCGTGACTATTACCAATTGCGTGAATATTACCAATTGCGTGACTATTACCAATTCCGCGTGACTATTACCATTTGCGTGACTATTACCAATTGCGTGACTATTACCAATTCCGCGTGACTATTACCAATTCCGCGTGACTATTACCAATTGCGTGACTATTACCAATTCCGCGTGACTATTACCATTTGCGTGACTATTACCAATTCCGCGTGACTATTACCAATTCCGCGTGACTATTACCAATTCCGCGTGACTATTACCAATTCCGCGTGACTATTACCATTTGCGTGACTATTACCAATTCCGCGTGACTATTACCAATTCCGCGTGACTATTACCAATTCCGCGTGACTATTACCAATTCCGCGTGACTATTACCATTTGCGTTTTATTCACATTTTATCGTAGTCATGTTTTGTTGTGTGAATTGAAGAATAAAAGAAATGAAGAATAAAAAAGAGATGTTGGATCGTTCCACGATGTTTGTTATTCCATCCACCTCGTTAGGAGGTATCTTAACAATGTTAGTTATGGGATTTTCACTCGTGAATATCATGCAAGGAAAAGAACGAGAGATACAGAGGGAAAGAGAAAGAGAAAGAAGACAGAAGAAAAAGTGCATTAAAGACGAAAGAAACTGGAAATGTGCTAGAAAAATTAAGATTTGGAAAATAATTTGAGAATTCATTTTTCAGGCCTCAAGTCTGTGGTCGACAATAGAAATAAAACATTATTTACCTTTTCTGAATCTTTCTCTTACTCTCTATTTGACACGATCTCGCAAACGCTTTTTATTACAGTATCTCTCTCTCACTCTCTCTCTCTATTTCTCTCTCTATCTCTATCTCTCTCTCTATCTCTTCAATTCTTTTGTCTCTTCTTTCCGTTTTTCTCAATCGTCTTTTGTCTCCACCTTCGTCTACTTACTCTGAATATCTCTCTCTCTCTCTCAGTAACAAGTGGTCATTATTTTTAGTCATCAGTTCATAAAGTTGAGTAGACTAGAAAACGTGTGGCTGAGGTGAGAATGAACTGAAAATTATAAAGAGAAAAACACTAAGAAATCAAGGAAAAAGAATGAGGGAAAATGAAAGAAGTTCAGAAGAGAGGAAGAGAGAAAGAGAAAAAGATCAAGAGAGAGAGAGATAGAGAGAGAGATAGAGAGAGATAGAGAGAGATAGAGAGATAGAGAGAGATAGAGAGATAGAGAGAGATAGAGAGAGATAGAGAGAGATAGAGAGAGAAAGATAGAGAGAGAGATAGAGAGGAAGAGCAAAGATAGTTCTCAAAAAGAGCTGCGAGAAAGAGGGGCGATGCCAATTTGGTTCTTTTCACTGTCAATTTGTCTAAACTACACCTCTTTACTCTTCGTTTTTCTTAACTCTCACTATCTATCTATCTCTCTCTCTATCACGAACTTATCGTAGTCTCCCGTTTTCTTTCTTCTATTCCCTCTCTCAATCTCTCTTTCTGTCATTTTTTCGCTCATGTTTTTTTTCTATTTTCCTGAGCTCTAACCAGCTCAGCTTCAAATTGGATGAAGGTTGAACGAAGCTCTGACAGATAAATGAAGAAGGGCAGACGCGAAGGGCTCGAGAAGAATAACAGAGAGAAAGAGAGGAGAGAAGGAGAGAGAGGAGAGAAGGAGAGAGAGGAGAGAAGGAGAGAGAGGAGAGAAAGAGAGAGAGGAGAGAAGGAGAGAGAGAGAGAGAGAGAGAGAGAGGAGAAAGAGAGAAAAACAGAGATAGAAAATTAGAGGAGAAAGAGAGATAGAGACAGAGAGAAAACGAGACAGAAAGATATAAGAAAGAGAAAGAGAAAATGACAAAAAGAGAAAAATAGAGAAAATATTGAGTGATGAGAAGATAAGAACAGAGTAATCGTAAGGCGAAGAAAAGGAAAGTGAAAAAAGAGAAGAGACAAGTTGACGGAAACGAAAAATAATTCGTGAAAAATGGTGAGTATTTTAGACGGAGGAAACATTTCTCGAAAGATAAGAAAAGACAAGTTTAGTTGGTTCAAACTTAGAAAAAAGTAGAGGCGGGTGGGAGAGAGGAAACGTGAAAGGAGTTGAGAGAAATGAAAATAAAGAAAGAGAGAGAGGGAGAGAGAGAGTGAGAGAGAGAGATTGTAACAAGGATAAATATGGAGAGAGATGAAGACATAGAAAGATAGAAGAAATGGAGAAACGAAAGGTTTTGAGATTAGTTCAAGGGTTTTCCAGTTCAAAAAACTTCGACAAAAAGAAAAGTAAGTTCAAAGTGTTGTAGAAAGGCAGCAAGTATTCGACTGTTTCAAAAAAGACTAAAATACAAGAGAAACTTATAATAGATTTTCACATCAGTATTGATGTATGTTTTGTCACATCAGTATTGAAGTATGAATAAATGAATAAATAAATAGATGGATATTTCGCAAATGAATGGAGTATATCCAACCGGTCAAGTGAATGAAGTTTGGCTCATTTCCATGAATCGCAAGCTCCTTCGTGAGCTTCAAGTGAGTATTCAAGAAAGACTGGGTGAAAAAAGGTATAAAAATAGAAGTAATGAAAAGACAAAGAAATAAAAAGCGATAGAAAGAGAGTAGAAGTAAAAATTTGATTAGCGAAGTATAGAGCTAGAAGAAAAGATGAAGCGAAAAACAAAGAAAGGGAGCGCGTCATCTGAAGAAAGGCTTTCAAAGCCTCAAAGATGAATGTGAGGAGAAGAGATCAAAAGAGAGGACAAAGAGAAAGAAGAAAAAATAAGAAAAAGAGTTATGAAAGCTGGAGAAGTCATCCTTCGCTAACGAACCGATCCTTCTCTTGAAATATCGTGTGGCCGTTGTAATTGGAGCCAGTAGGAAATAAGCACAACCTGGTTGGTGTGCTATACGGAAGCGTGAAGAAGATGAAAACGGTAGATTGGAAGAGAGAGGGGAGAAGAAGCGGAATAAGAGTAAAGAAGATAAAAAGAGGAGAAATAGATAAAAAGAGAGAAAGAGGAGAGAGAGGGAGGGGTAGGAAAATACAGACGAATAAGGAACATTGAACAGAATATGAGGATCAGAGATGTAGAAGAAAAATAAAAATAGCATTATAACAAGAACGATATGGAAAGCCTATGTGAATACTGCATGATGATAATACTCCGATAACTTAATGATAATCAAATAAGAAGAATGGAAAGCTCATCCAATGAAAAATGTTCTTTTATAATCAATAATAAATCCCGTTTCAATGTACCTGTTTGAAGTGAACCAGCACTTTTCTCAGTTCTTATAATCCGCAATACGATCTCCATTTCTGATGCGAGTCCGCAATACGAGCTCCATTTCTGATGCGAGTCCACAGATTTTTTGCAATCGATTAAACCTTAGAGTTTTTTGTGCTTTAATTGTAATTCAAAGTTAACGTTGTTTTCAGGTTTAGCCTCTTCATTTGCAAGCACTTTAATTTTGAATTACAATTAAAGCACAAAAAACTCTAAAGTTTAATCGATTGCAAAAAAATCTGTGGACTCGCATCAGAATTGGAGCTGCAAAAATTCTTCCAATAATTAACAAAAAGATAGATAGATTGATAAATCTATATATCTATCTTATTCCTTGCAAATAGATCTTGAATGTTTACAAAGGGGGACTGTCGCATGTGCGAGTTCAGCTATACCAAATAAAAGAGGTGTTTACTCTGACGAGCAGGAGTTGATTTGATGCGTGAGCTTTGGAGCCGACATGAGTTCTCAAGAAATAAGAGTAGAAGGAGCAGATGGACAAGGAGTCCAGAACTTTATTAGAGGGAAGTGAAGTCATGATGTCGAGGGGAGGGGAACGATGGTTTCACGGGTGTATGAAAAAAGAGAGGGGAGCAGATGCGACAATCTCGAGGGCAGGGGAAGAGAAAGATAAGTCATTAAACACAGTATTTCAGGTTAGGAATATTCAAGACTTGGAAACAAATAAAAAAGTTTTAAGTACAAAGTCCTTTTTGTATTTCAACTACCTAATGAGCATATAAGACGGTGCTGGGAATTTAGTTCGGCAATTCGTGTTGTTTCGGTGTCTGTGGCAAGTTTATCGTCAAATTCATCGGAATTCCTCGCCATTTCTTTGTGAATTCGTGGAATCAAAATTTTATTTTATTTCATCACTTTTGGCACAATAAACAATCAAATATGAAACACAAGAGTAAGCAGATAGCGAATCTTGCCTGACGGAACTCGAACTGTTCGAATTTCGTCATGTATTGTTGCTCATCACTTGACGGATTTCGAATGGTTCGGATTTCGTCATGCTACAATACTCATCAGATGGCGAAATTCGAATGGTTCGAATTTCGTCACGTTACGATGCTCAGCACTTGACGAACTTCGAACTGTTCGAATTTCGTCATGTTACGATGCTCGCTTTCTAAATCTCACACTCTCCCCACACTCTCGCAATTTCGCACTCTCCCGGCTATTCAGCAGATTTATATAGTACGAACAAAACGATCAACCTATACAGACCGGGTTTGAACGAATGCTATACTATTCTCTTTTCGCGACACAGAAAAAGAAAATAGTATAGCGTTCGTGCAAACCCGCTCTGTATAGTTTGTATAGTTTGCTCGTTTTGTTCATACTATATAAGCCTGCTCTTATTTTGCTGAATAGCTTTGTAATGATCATCAACCGATGACGAAATTCGAACCGTTCTAAATTCGCCTTGTAATGATCATCAACCGATGACGAAATTCGGACCGTTATAAATTTGCCTTGTAATGATCATCAACCGGTGACGATATTCGAACCGTTCTAAATTTGCCTTGTAATGATCATCAACCGATGACGAAATTCGGACCGTTCTAAATTTGCCTTGTAATGATCATCAACCGGTGACGATATTCGAACCGTTCTAAATTTGCCTTGTAATGATCATCAACCGATGACAAAATTCGGACCGTTCTAAATTTGCCTTGTAATGATCATCAACCGGTGACGATACTCGAACCGTTCTAAATTCGCCTTGTAATGATCATCAACCGGTGACGATACTCGAACCGTTCTAAATTCGCCTTGTAATGATCATCAACCGGTGACGATATTCGAACAGTTCTAAATTCGCCAACTCTTATGTCTTTGACACACAGTGCTTTTGTTTCTTATTTATCTTGCTAAAGCAAAAATATGCATATTAAATATGACACGTGTTTCTTTTTCAAATCCTCTGTGCAATTTACGGATAGACGAGTTTTTTTACCGCCATGTTTCAAAACTAGCCACAGAGACCGAAACAACACGAGTTGCCGAACTAAATTCCCAGCACCGTTTTAAATCTCAAAGAAGACGAATCTCCTATGCTAACAAGTGACTTAATTTGAATTAAATACTACGTCATTCGTATGAATCTTCAGAAAGCTGTCATTTAGTGTATCCATATGAATACGTATACACACGAACTTTTACATAGAGTTATATTATTGGTTGAATTTTGAATTAACATCGACTCAAAAATTTGGTTGAATTTTGAATTAACATCGACTCAAAAATTTGGTTGAATTTTGAATTAACATCGACTCAAAAATTCGGGATGGTATTGAGTTGAAAACGGTTTTAAAAAGAATAAAAAATATCACCAAAAATTTATCGCAAACAAAAACAAGATTCTCTGGAAATGAATTATAGTAGTAATTAAATATGTTTTGAGCCTCAGAAGTGTACCCATTATGCCTCACTCGCAAAAAATTACGAAAATCAACACATGTATTATACAATTTGAGCGATTCATGCTTATAAAGTATGAATAGACATGAGAGTAAGTATAAATAGTCATAACTACGTTCTTGTTCTCATGCTTATTTTTTGTTTGCATAAAAATAAGCTTAACTAGTTAATAAATAATTGAGCACTCGGTGCTTTGAAAGTCGAGAAGCAACGAGGCCTTTGATGTGAGTAAGAAAAGGGTTTCATTGAGAAAAATTTATGAACCCATGTATAATTGATGCCAGAGATTCAAAATCAGTCTTCTCCCACGCAAATTTAGCGTTTTTCGTTTCAAATTACAGTTTTTGAAGTAGGCTATGATATACTGAGTTCTTACAAAAGCGAAAACTAGTTTACTTCAGGATGTTTCTTTGACCTGCACAGCGGGTAGAAAAAATCTATGCGCTCTTTAAAACCACGAAAAACATTGAAATCTAGGCGCTTGGAAAACATTTTTTCTAGGATTTTTCGTTGAGAAAGTCCAAATCACTGGAAAAATTGAATTTGGAACACTGAAATTTTAAAAGTCTATGCGCTCGAAAAAAGTTGTGCGGGTACAAAAGCACCCTGGTTTACTTCTCAAAAGGCTTTCGAAAGGGGTTGGACGAAAAACTGGAAGCTTTGGGTTTAGGTTCCCATCCAAACCACTGTGGTTTTTTGAGCATGTCTCTTTGTTTGTTCATAATAATTGAGTCAATAACATTATCAGGTTCACAGTGATCCACGATGCTGGCCAACCAATTTATAATAATTTATCTACATTTTACAATGCAAAATTGTGGCGATAAGCACAGAATTAAGAAAACATTCACGAAACAAGAAAACCAAAATATAATTTTTCGTACCCTTATTCGGTAAGATAAGGGGTATGGTTAAAAAAAATTGCCAACTAAGGAAGTAATACTTTTGCTACTTTTTGGTTGAATTCTACAACCATAAAATGCTTCAAAAAACTCAGTTTTTTGGTCAAAGGACTCGGGAAAAAACTCTAATTATTTGAATGAATGTATTACTCTTATTATTTGAATGAATGAATGTATTACGTGAAGCTCTGTTATAACAACCACGTCAGGAGTAAATAGGACTAAAACTTGATATTGAAATGTTCGGTTAAAACAGCAGAACCATGAAATTCTGTGTACAGGCGAGCTGCCCGTATCGCAAATGAATTTAAACGTAATACAGTCCTAGGGGTCCGGTGGTACAATTTCAAGTGATAACCGCGGTTGGTAGACGGTCTCAGATTGAAAAATAAGGTTTTTTCTTTGATAAAATAGTTTTACCACATATGAGCTTTATTTTAAAACATTATTTTCTCTCGTCGAGAAAAGGGAGCGATTTACTAGCTTATTGTTTCTTATGTCGCTGCTGGGAATGTTTCTATAATCAGCTTGAAAACATCGTTGAAAGACTCGTCGATTAAAGTAGTTTTGTAATTTCTCTAATATAGAAAAATTCTGATAGATTGACTCAAAATTAGTTTGCATGATAGTGTGAAATGGATGAGGAATAAAACGCCTCCACCGCTTTTTCCGCTTCTACCGCATCGATAAATAGAATATTGAGCGGAGAAAGCAGAAGGAGGTTCCCGAAACAGATTTCAAAAAAGGAAACAAAGCGAGATTCAGCGGAATTCAAACTTTCTTTGCGAAACTTGGCGATTTTTTTTCTTTCTCGGTCAAATGCTTCATTTGTACCCAGTTGCTTGAATGATCATGCAAATCCAGAGTTTGTGAATCATATTTCTGAAATTTAAGCTACTACTACATTGAAATCTAGGTTAAGACTTAGGTTAAGCTCATGCAAATCTAGGTTTAGACTTAGGTTAATCTCATGCAAATCTAGGTTTAGACTTAGGTTAAGCTCATACAAATCTAGGTTTAGACTAAGGTTAAGCTCATGCAAATCTAGGTTTAGACTTAGGTTAATCTCATGCAAATCTAGGTTTAGACTTAGGTTAATCTCATGCAAATCTAGGTTTAGACTTAGGTTAATCTCATGCAAATCTAGGTTTAGACTTAGGTTAATCTCATGCAAATCTAGGTTTAGACTAAGGTTAAGCTCATGCAAATCTAGGTTTAGACTTAGGTTAAGCTCATGCAAATCTAGGTTTAGACTAAGGTTAAGCTCATGCAAATCTAGGTTTAGACTTAGGTTAATCTCATGCAAATCTAGGTTTAGACTTAGGTTAAGCTCATGCAAATCTAGGTTTAGACTTAGGTTAAGCTCATGCAAATCTAGGTTTAGACTTAGGTTAAGCTCATGCAAATAACTTTCTTTCCTAATATTTGTTATCAAGCATACGCAGACGATCTCAAGATTTATGTTTCTTATGATAAGAACTCATACGGCGAACGAACTCGAGAGCTGCAATCAGCATTAGATTCCGTATTCGATTGGTGTTCAGTTAACCAACTATCTCTTTCTCCATCCAAGTCTCTCCATATTCACATTGGAGGTCGGTCTTTATATTCCTCATACAGTATAAATAATGTTTCCATTTCATGTGTATCTCAGATACGTGACCTGGGCATACAAATAGTTTCTTCTTTGCGTAGGAAAGAGGCTGTAGCAGACCGAGTTAAAAAGGCATCCAAAGCAATGTATGCTATGCTCCGTGCGGTAACTGTTAATGATCCTGGTATACTGGTCAAGTGCTTTAAAACTTATATAATGCCGCACTTGGACTATGCTTCGAATATATGGAATCCATACTATGGAAGAGATTGTGATGATATAGAGAAAGTTTTAAGGAAATTCACTCGCATAGTTTATCATCGATGTTTCGCAAATGAAGTTAATACGAGGTCTCTTCCTTCTTACCCCAATCGACTTGCCCGCCTTGGATTCGTTTCTCTCTCCAAGAGGAGGATATTTTCTGACTTAGTTCTGGGTTTCAAGATCTTCCATGGACTGTCGATAATAGATAAAAAGCGATTTTTCAAAGAGACTATTCCAACGCGAACTAATATAAATGGCTTATTAGTTCAGGGTAGCAAGAATACAGCTAGAAACAACTCTTATGGAATGCGAATATCCCGCCTTTTCAGCAAACTACCTCGAAACTTGATTAATAGTATGAACCTGAAATATTTCAAATCCCAATTAAAAAGTGGTGTTCTATCTACTCTTCTCTCGTCATGAATTCAGAACTAATTTATTTTATTTATTTTTTTTGTCGTTCAATTTGTTCTACTTATATAGTTTTGTTTGTTTGTTTTTTGTTTTTTTTTCCCGTTTAATTCGCTATATTAAAGTCAAATTGATGTATCGCTTTTGTTATCGTATTTGACAATTGTTTAGCTGATCTATTCATTACTCATTTTCAATTGTAATTAAATTTGTGCCTTTTTGCATCGAAAGATGTAGATAAAATATATATAAATCTAGGTTTAGACTTAGGTTAAGCTCATGTAAACAAGGCTTTTCCGCTTAATTAGCAAAACGAAAAATTTGAATAGTAGAATTCGTAGTTCAAAAAAGACAGCAATGGAAATAAAAAACAAACAAAAGGATTAATTTTCAACGCTACACGGAATGGGAGAAAGCATTGCATTTTTAAGCTTCTAAAAGATATTTTTTGAATAATTGAGAATATTGAAAAGAGTAAGTGGTCAACTACATACTATGACGTAATATTATCAGGTCTGGAGTTGAGCAAAAACTTTTCCTTTCTCTTTGTCTCTTCTCCATCCTCGATGTCCTCTGTATTACAGCCTCTTTTTTCTCTCTCTATTTCTTACTCTTGTCTTTTGAGTCAATTGCAATCTAACTTCCCATTCTCTTTTTCACTCTCTTCTTCTACCTTTGTTGTAACAAATATATATATATATATATATATATATATATATATATATATGTATATATCCCTCGGGAAGAGAGAACATTTCTGATTCAAAATACGATGAAATCCCTCAACTTAGCTCTCTCTCTCTCTCTCTCTCTCTTTCTCTCTCTCTGTCTTTTTCTCTCTCTCTCTCGTCCACTCTTTCTCATTCGTCTTTCTCCACATGCTTCATTATTTAATTGTTTTTAATTTTGTACAGTTGTTTTTTAATACAACTATTAAAATTGAATGAATGCAGTTCGAAACAACGTCGAAACATATATGACTTGATCCTTCTTTTTGTCGCCTTACCAGTCGCTCGCCTCACTCTCTTTTGAGCAAAAAGGACACGATCAAGGTAGAACTGCAGAATTTTTTTTCAAAAATTTGTTTCAAATTTTTGTTACATTTGTTCCTTTCTTTTGAATTTCAAATTATCACCAAAAAACTTGTTAGGTCATCGCTTGGGTGGATAAAATAATGATGTTGTCAGGTGGTTGATAAAAATAGAAAAAATATTAGCGACAACTTGGATAGAGGAGTGGGCGGCGGCTGCAACATGGTAAATTCATCGGTATCTCAACCTCATATTTCCTCCAGGCTCCCGTGATAAGTTCAATCCGAGCGTTTTGAATGTAGAGAAAAATAACAGCCGCGCACTATAAAAAAGTTCGTACTAGTAGGCTCATGAGGTAGTTCACACTAGTGCGAGCTAGTTGATAAATTCTTCAGTGTTATTAAAACTGATAAACGTTGAATTGCAACTAACGCAACCAGTATAGCGCTGAGTTGATGTTAGCGGTTACTTCAACATAGTGAAATTGAAGGCGCGGCAGAGTCGACTATCCCTGGCGAATGAAAATGGACAAAAATTTTGTTCTGTACATTTGCTATGAGCCTCGAGATATTCAGTTTCTAACTCGGATTTTCTCATGAATAATGGCTGTTAACAAAAACTAACGCTGACTACAAACTACAAACTACAAACGCTGACTTCTTAACGCAAAAATCTCTCAAAAAGTTCTTTATAACTACTCCAACGAGTTTAATTTGAACGCTTTTTCATCAATTTTTTTGGGACATGAAGCGCCATTTTCACGAACGATCTGGAGTGAGTAGGATAGGCTTCAGACGGCAAAAGAAGAGGTGATTTTAAAGATACGGTCTGAACGGGCAAAACTCCTGCCGCGACATTAATCTCTAAACGATGAGATCATCGGCGCTATGATTATGAGCGCTCACATGACTTTGAGGTCTAAGATAAAAGCTTCCTGGGTACGAGCTCGGCTGATTTTTTGTTTTAAGACTATTCATCATCATCATCTTTATCTCGTGATCATTACAGATGTTACAAACAATCACAAAGTATCCAGCAAAAGGCATTGCACTCACATTGCTTTCGTATATAAATAAAAATATAATTGAATGAAATGAAATGAAATTCCAATTAAAGTTGTAAACAAAATCTTATCTTAAATACTGACGTGGAATTATCAACAATACACGGTTAGAGAATGATTCAGAAGAAATGCTAAGAATGCTATCATCCATATTGTTGACTATTGCATACGTACGATTAGAAAACGAATGAGCAGTAATGTTGTCACTAGCTTTAACAAGCGGAAAAAGCTTATTTGAGAGACCACGAGTATTTGATTCTTTGATAGAGAAAAAATCAGTGATCAAAACATCGGATGAGCCGATCAAAATAGAATGTAGTAATCGAAAAGTTGCTATTTGTCTTCTATCCAGTAAAGAATGCAAATCAAACATTTCACAAGCTAGTCTATAACAAGTCCATGGTATATTACAGCGGAAGAAAAGGCGTCTTAAAAACAGATATTGGACATTTTCAAGCATACGCTTTTCGTATAACAAGTGTGGATCATATACAGGGGAAGCATACTCTAAAATAGAACGTATGTAAGCTTTGTAAACATGTGTCAAAACTATGGGATTACACGATTTTATTGCTATAAAAATAAAGTTTACACGTTTAGTTGCTTTATTAACTATGTCAGTAATATGATTAGAAAAAGAATGGTTCTCTGAAATTATCACTCCAAGATCTTTAATAAACCCGGGTGTGTGCAATGGCTGCCCTAAAAAAGTATAGGAGGTGCGTGGATTCGATTTTCCGAAATGTAATACAGCGCATTTAGAAACGTTAACAGTCATTTGCCACGCAGTAAGCCAGTTTTCTATGATTCTTAAACAATCGAAAATTTTAATATAGGACGAATTATCATCAACGACTACCAAGAGTTTCAAGTCATCTGCAAAAAGAAAAGGTGTAGCAGGTAATGAGTCAGCAATGTCATTGATGAATATAAGAAAGAGAAGAGGACCAAGAACACTACCCTGGGGCACTCCCGAGATAACCGGAACAGAAGAAGAAAGTGCATCATCTACTTGTACACTTTGCACTCTATCAACAAGCCATGCATTGAGCCAATTGAGCAATTTGCCGCTTATACCATAAGACGATAGTTTTTGCAGAAGTTTTATATGGCTCACTGTATCGAAAGCTTTAGAAAAATCGAAATAAAGTACGTCACAGCAAACGTTTTGTGAGTGAAGTTTGTGCAAAAGATTCTGAAAAGAGAGGAGTTGGAGGACTGTGCTTCTATTTTCACGAAAACCATATTGATACGGCGAAAGCAGAGAATTTTCGTTCAAAAATTTAGTGATTTCATGCTTAATCATCCGCTCGAGGCATTTACCAATACTACTTGTTATTGAAATGGGTCTGTAGTTTTCTGGATTGTTTTTACTGCCTTTTTTGAATATTGGCTTGACTATTGCTTGTCTCCATGCATTGGGTAAATGTACAGATTCGAAAGAGGCGGAGAATATTAGCGAGAGAGGAAATGCGAGTGATGTGCAGCACTTTTTCAATAAGATGGAAGGAATTTTATCAAAGGATAGAGAAGTTTTAGAAGCCATGTTTTTGAGAAATTTTTCAACAATAAATGGGGAAAAATCTATGTTTTCACAAACACTGTTAGTTCTATTCACAAAGAGAGGAGTGCAATTATTATCATTCACAAAGATTGAAGAAAATTGATCGGAAAAAGTTTCAGCTTTCTCTAATGAAGAAATAGCCAAGGAATTATCGTGACGTGTTAATGAAGGGATAATGATTTGTTTGTTATAGACCGAGCGCATATGTTTAAAAATTCCATTTGCACCTTTCTCAAACAATTTTTTTTCTTTATATACTATCTCACGCCTGATTGCACGACGAAGTTTTTTGCATGTTTTTGAGTAATCCGAAAGGTTTGAAATATATGCTCCAGCTTTCCATAAAATATGCTTTTTCTTCATTAATTTTTTAACTTGTGAAGAGTGAGTTTTTGTTGAAAAGTTGACTAGCGGAACGCATGAATCAATTACTGTGTGAATAGCATTGAGGAAGCGATCATACATGTTAGTTACATTGTCTCCTAAGCCGAGTGCTTTGACCCAATCTATGTTAGCTATCATAATGTTGGCAGTTACGTAATCTCCTCTCTTCCATGCACGTGCTAGAATTTTTCTGTCTCTTCCAACATTATAAGAAAGGGAAAGAGAAAGATAGACGTCAGCATGATCAGCTAGGCCTGCTTTTACTTCGCAATCAGAGACAAGAGATGAGTCACTAACAAACATGAGATCTAAGAGATTAGAGCCGCGAGTGGGACTTGAAACGCATTGAGAAAGGCCGTGAGAGATTGCAAAGTGCAAAAGGTTTCGGCATTGAATGCATGCAGTCTTGAGAGAAAGAGTGTACCAGTCAATATGCGGGCAGTTAAAGTCCCCGGATATGATACAAGGCAGAGAAGAAGAAGAAATTAATTGAGAGAGACACTGGAGCAATTCCAAGTTACTTGAACTGTGATTAGCATGATAAATTGAAACAAAGCGAATAGCAATAGGAATAGAAGTTTCAATGGCTAATATTTCTAGTTTTTCATGAAAGGGAATTCGAGAACAGGGAATTTCTGCAAACATGACATTTTTATGGAGATAAATAGCAACACCTCCGCCTTTGATGTTGCGATCATTTCTAATAATGGAATAATTATTCGAAGAAACAAACGAGTCAGGAACAATATCAGAGAGCCATGTTTCACATACTGAAGCTATAGAAACATTTTGCTGATCTAGTGAACAAAGAAAAGGGGAAATTTTGTTACGGATAGATTGAACATTTGCTTGTAATATAACAAACTTTTTCAAAGAAGGATGGGAGCTTCTTTCTGTCTGGATTTCATGCTGTCTCTCGTTCGTTCTTCTTTCTTCCAGTCTTCTCTCTCCGTCGGCAGCTGTGTCAGTCGCAAATTCCTCACAGTGAAGATCCTTTTCCCTGCTTCGTCGTTTCGTTGGATGGCTTCCGCCCATGCTTGTTTGTAGACTAGCAGATCGGCTGCATTGTAGTCTGGTCGAGCAGTGATTGCTGTGGAGTGCTCTCGACGATGAATGTGGAACTTCTTCAGGAAGTTGAGTGCACTCTCGCGGGAGTGGAATACCACTACAAGTGGTCTCGGCTCCACTTCTCCATGCCTCTCCTTGCCAATCCGAAAAGTTTTGACTGCTTGGTCACCACTACAGTTAGCAATCAAGTTCGACACAGTTTCAGCATCGTCTCCCTCGGGGACTCTTCTTAGGAAGACTCTTCTCTGGCGTTCGCTGTCATTCTCTCGCTCACGGAATGCTTCTCTGACGGCTGTTTTCACAGGAATATATGATTGAGGGTTGGTACTTGGAATAGAACATTGCTCCGAAAGTGCATCTACTTTGACTTTCAATTCATTGACGACCGAATGAAGTTTTCCATTTTCTTCCATAAGCTGAACGATTTTTTTGTTGATTCTGAGCAGCATGGTCTGGAGATCAGCATGAACCGTTGCCAAATCCAGAGTGGTTGGTGTGGGGAACTTCTTCTTCTTTTTGTCAAGAAGTATAGTTTTGCTCCAATCCGAGCACTGATATTTTTCTGTATGACGAATATCAGTGGTATTTAGCGCTGGAGATGAAGATTTAAAAGATAGATGGCTGGGAGAGATAAGAGAGCTTCTAGAATCATCACTGCTCATGATGAAAGAAAAGGATGGGAATGAGAAAATTTCAACCACGCGCTTGAAGAATCTGAATTTATCTGCCGCGAGATTAATCTCTAAACGATGAGATCATCGCGCCGATGATCTCATCGTTTAGAGATTAATGTCGCGGCTGCTAATGACTGAATTTTTTCGGACTGATTTCGGAATCAAAACCACCGAATTTAAGATGAACCAGCAGGCTCGGGTCCACTAATATTTTCATCTGCTACACGGACATAAACTTGAAAGCCACTCTAAGGGAAGGTGTTCGATTCTCATTATTGTATATCAATCTTAAACTCTGGTTTCTTCCGATCGAGTTCATTTGGTTTTATAAAATTGTTATCAAACAATTTACCCCACGCACAACTTTTCAGTAGCATTGCGCAGGCCAGTTTGGTCCTCTTTTCTATCTTTATTCCGAATTACTTATATTATTCTTTAAATCTTTTTTCAGGTTTTAAGGCCTCGGGGCTTCAAATCTAAACTATACAACTCTTTTATTAGATCCGGATTTTTCTTTGTTTGAACCGCTCATGTGCTGGAATTTCACTGTGAAAAGAAATTATTCTTTTCACGATATAATTGTTGATATGAGAGTTGTGTTATGTCGATGCAACATTTTCAATTTTTTATTATTTCAAAAAATTTCGCAGAAATACATTTATAAATTTATAAATGTATGCACTTTTGAATATCACATTCGATTAATTTCTTTGCTTGATATATCAAACAACAGAAGGAAGTCAACTTTCTTTTGTTCCGAATAATCGCTTTAAACTTTGACAAAAGAATTTACAAAAAAGAGTTATATTAATGGACATACTTCTATCGTTTCCAAGTATGCTTTACTACTCAAAAATACAAAGTATAAACTTACACTTATGAAGTAAAAATAAAGTTTCGAATAACTCGACAATCGAGAAAGCGCAAACTTATCTACCATCCTCACCCCAAAGAGAGAACAAAAGAAGCGAGTGAAGGACTAGCAAAGAATAACCAATCTTCCGAGCGAGTTTTGGACCCACACAGGATACAAATGATCGCCCAGTGACCGAACTCTTTCAAATGTTTCACGATAAGCTTTGAATAATATGCTAACTCTGTCGGCAACAGAAAGTGCAAGATGTGTGTATGGTTATTCAAACTGTAATGTATGAATACAAAAGCATTTCACCGTTTTTTTTTGCTCCCTCAAGCTTTCAAAATAAGAGACATTTTTATTCCGTCCGAGGTTACGGTTATGGTTTTGTACAGTAACTTACCGTATTCAATCATAGCTGCCGCATCAACTAAAGAGAACGCTCCGTGAAATATTTGAAGAGATTTCGAGCAAGAAACAGTCATCACAATGAAAGAGAACTTTTCTTATGCGGTTTTTTCCACAATGTTTGAATGTGTGTATGTATTTATGAATGTACAAAGATGTGATAGATCAAAAACGTCATTTCTTCTTATAGAAAGTAGACAGTGAACGACAACGCGTCCATGTAAGCTTCTTTTGTTTTCTAAATCTACAGGTTTCTACATATCGTAGGTACTGTGAGTGTGCAGATTGAACTATCGAATTTTCTGTATGTTACAGTACATAAATATTTTTCAAGTAGAAGCTTAAGCCAGGCCTACAAAAAACAATAACAACAACAACGTAAGGCGCAGCGTTCTACGACGCAAAAATACTACGGTAGAGCTGGAGTCCAAGGCTCACATATTACAGGGGCAATTTTCCAGGATGAAGCCTAATGAATCGGCCCAGGACTAAAATGGAGTGCTTGGAAAGAGGGAATTTATGAGGACGGCATCTTCATACCGTACCTCGATAACATCTTCGGATACGGTATGTCGAGGAAGTTCATTCGGTAGCACGGCTTTTGAACAATTGATACAAAATACATCGAAGCAAGCACCTTTCGGGAGAGAAGCAATGAGGGAGGGAAGACTATCCTAGAAGTCTGACGATGTGTGTTTGAAAAACATAGCCAACCAGATAATTCTGGCTTCTACTTCCAGTTTCTTATCCAGTACAACAGTTCAGCGATCGATCGACCGATCGATGCACACAACTCTCATCTATGAAGAAAGCCAATAAATAAAATGTGATGACTCACACCATTATTGAATTATCCATATTCAAAAAAATTCTCGAATAATATAAAATTTTGATCTCACATGAGCGTGTAATATGAAAGTTGACCAAAGAAAGCACATCAGCTGGTGAGTGTGAAGAATATAGAAAGTACACTAGCACATAATGCAAAATACAAAACACTATTAGTAAACAGTCCATTATACGAACACTTACTGACACACTAAAAAAACAGTAAGAACTAATACAAACATAGAAACAAGCGCACTGCGAAAGGCATCGTTTTTATGAGATAAAATAAATCATATGCAAGTTGAGACAATCAAGTTCACACCGGGTAACAAGTGATTGACTGGAGAACGACTTTTACGATAGCATAAACGAGAAAAGATGACCACATTAGGTACCTCTTCATGGGGTACAATAGGTAGCCCTTCATGTGGTATCTAACACAAGGAAAGCAATAGAGAGAAAGCGACTATTGATTCGAATATGAAAGAGCGCTGATTTGTGGTCGTTGGAACGTTTGAGAACAATCGAATTATTGAAGAGAAGAGAAAGTCGTTCGAAAAGAAGAAGAGAGTAATTCGGTTGTAGACCCTTCGTATATTTTGAAAGACTCGCGGAGAGATAAGTATTTTCTCTGAACAAAATGTCTGGGGCCG
The DNA here is from genome assembly GCA_964056735.1 of Allodiplogaster pararmata. NCBI lineage: Eukaryota > Metazoa > Nematoda > Chromadorea > Rhabditida > Diplogasteridae > Allodiplogaster > Allodiplogaster pararmata. Next base: position 35,188,737 of record OZ057403.1, read on the forward strand.
AGTTGAATACACACACAAAAGAAAACGACCATTCCGTGGTATTCCACTGGAAACGAATGAGAGGAGTCCTATCAGAGGACTCAACAGAATACAGGCTTCCAAATAACCGGGTTGATATGAAGGACGTTTGTGCAGGGGGAAGGTAAGACAATGAATACATGGTTATAAGTCTTGAGTGTGGAGACGGCACCGGTTCTTCAAACATTTTAGTTTTTCTGGGTTTTCTTTCTTCATTTCATCCTTGTCCTCAGCATTCCCATTGGTTCGGCGAAGGCGGCAACTCGGACGGCTGCGCCACCGAAGAGCTGAAAACACGGTTATAATATTTTCGTCTGAATACGGTATCATGTCTGACTAGGGTACGTACACCCTATTCATATGCTATCATCAAATCTTATTAAGAAAGAATCCTGATCAGCCTAGTTTTGGCATAATTAATGAAGCATAGAAAGAGGAGCAAGGAACTTCTTAATGAATTTCTGGCATGGGTTACTTCTGGCACGACTTCCCATTCTCCGTTTCAACCTCAACTTCCCTTTATCCGCTCCTAATTCAACATTTCATTATTCGCCCCGACCACAATCTCCCATTATTCGCCCCGACCACAATCTCCCATTCTTGTTCCCGATCCCAATCTCCAATTCTTCACCAACCGAAACCTCCCTTTCTTCTTTCCCTACTCTTCCCTCCTCTTTTTCGTATCTTCGCATCTTCCGTCAAAAAAGCTTTACTACTAGTTTCACGCCGGTTATACATTTAGACATCATTTTTGACATCAATTTTTTTTGACCTAAACTTTTCAATTGATAGAAAAGGGATGTGTTGTAAGCAGGGGTTAAATAGTCATGTCAGACCTTCTGTCGGCGGGTCTCTGTTTTTCCAAATCATAAGGGGAGACCTTTATGTGAAACAAAAATGAAAAATTTTCGCGGGCCTCTTTTTTATGATAAGGGGGACCCTTATGTGAAGAGTTTTTTCTGCCTTTCGCGGGCGTCTGTACCTTTTTCTTGTCCACTAAAAAAAACCCTGGTTGTAAGAACAAACTTCGTGAAGTTCTGATAAGCGGCCGACTTGGGATTGATCACCAGTGGGACGTGGTTTTGTTCCCGCGCCATCTGGCTGTGACGCTCCACCACAAAGTTGTACAGCTTGTCGCGCAGGTCGAACATCGAGCAGCGAGTCAGATCTCGCTCCCATCGCGGATCGAATGGCTCCTCGTGCTGCAAATAAAAGTCTCGTCTGAGCTCATTTCACACAATTTTCGTTCAAATCTAGGCAAGTCTCGTCTAAGCCTTAATACCCGTTCTAGTCTTGTTTACACTCAATTTTAGAAACTTTCGAACAGTTTATTTTACGAAAAAAAGTGCCATTTCAGTTTTACGGCATAAGAAAAACGAATTATCAATGAACGGATGAGTGGATGAACTACTAAATGAATGAATGAATGATTGATTGAATGAATGATTGATTGAATGAATAAATGAATGAATAAACAAATGAGAAGAATGAGTGGATAAACTAATGAATTAAAGTATCAATGTATAAACTGAAGAATGTGAATCGATGAAGGAATGAATGGTCTTCTCACGTTTGGCTCAAAGTCTCTGGTGTACTCCCTTTGGCCGGAGGGCGTTATGCTGCAGCAGTTGCACATACACGAGTGGTACCTCATGCGGCCATCCCAGATGTAGGAATGCGTCAGGGCATCATCCACCTGCACACAGTTATTCTTTACAACAATAATTCAATATAACTGAAATAATTACTTATGATTGATGTAGGGTTATCATCAAATGTATTCTTTACAATAATAACTCAAGGCAACTAGAATAATGATGTATCATTAATGTAGAGTTATCCACCACAAACTTATTATTCACAAGAATAACTCAATGAGACTAGAATTATGTCTCGTCATTAATGTAATGTTTGAAAAGAAGTAACTATAAACCAATTCGACCTTGATCCTTCTTTCGGGGTCGAACTCGAGCATCTTCATGAGTAGCCTGGCCGCCTGATCCGTTACCAGCTGCGAGATCTTCATGAAGTTCTGGAAGACGTCTGGATTGTGCTTTGGCAGGCGCAGCACATGCGACTTGGCACCGTCACAGGCGTACCTGAAGTTGTTCACATTTCATGATTCGATAGCATACAAAACAAGAACAAATCATAGCGATCAATAGGGGGGATACATAGGTGACATAGGGGGGATATAGGGGGGATACATAGGTGACATAGGGGGGATATAGGGGGGATACATAGGTGACAAAATCATGGAGCAAAAAGCTTAGAGGTCCGTAAAAAATTTTAAATTCCGATTTATCTTCATTCGAATTTTTTTAATCAGGATTTTTGAGTTCTTTCATCTGAATCATTTCCGACATATCATGTACGTGATAACCAGGGCGTTTCTTACCACCCGCACAGTTTTTTTCGAGCGCATAGATTTAGAATCGGAAAAAATTTCGAGCGCATAGACTTTTTTCACCCGCAGTGCGGGCGAGACAAATACCCTGGTGATACCATCCCCCCAAGAAGTACGCTTAGGGTGTCAAGAAGTACCCTCAGTATACTGAAGAGTACCTCCAATGCACTAAAGAGTACCCCAATTTGACCCTCTTTGCTCACCTCAAGCAATTCTCCGAGGGTGTTCCGAGCATCTGGATAATCTGATTCAGCTGCTCGATTGGGCCGGAAGCCTGCAAAAATTACTTTTGAAAGTGAGTCCTCAAGAACAAAAATTCTCAAGTACTCTGTTGAACCGCAAAAAACTTGATTCTCCATTACATTTAAACCATGAGCGCGTCTCCATAAACTTCGCGAAATTCAACTGTGAATCAAAGTCATCGATTTGAAAACCGGTTGGGATCCTTGCCACTCGAGGGAATTCAAATGAGCTCTATCTAACTAATAGAGAACTCAACATAGATAAGCTTCCCTTAATCAATCTCTTCTCTCACCGCTCAAACCTTTTATACAATCTGCCCCATTTAATTTTCAATCCTGATTTTAGATCGAACGCCCTTTTCTCCTTTTTCAAATGGCCCAGTCTCATCTATACCTTTTCGATACCTCATCGATACCTTTATACCTCATCGATACCTTTTCGCTTCAACTTGTCCATCTTGTAACCAGGGGTTAAATGGAGCCGCCCATTTTGGGTTTACATGTATCCGCCGCTTAAAGTTTTTTGGAGGAAAAAAGAAGAGGGGATGAAGGAAAAGGATAAGAAAAGAGATGGAGTTTTTTGTCTATAGTGTGTGTACATGTATCCGCCGATGGGACCAATCCGGTCACTATTTAACCCCTGCTTGTAACCTGGTAAAGAATCCTCCGTCCCAACAGCTCCGCGAAGATGCAACCGACCGACCAAATATCCACGGTGTCAGTGTATCTGTCAAGAGATTTATGAATTACCCTTATCACCATGTCAAGATAAACGCTAGGAAGAAGAAGAAGAAGAACCATGTCAAGAGATTTATGAATTACCCTTATCACCAGCGCCTTTTTCAGGGTACAGAATGATAAAAGTGAGCAAGGACTATTCTGTGAGGGTTCGCTAGTTCGACCACCACCCAGAATCCATTCAAACCGCGAAAAAGACCAATTATGTCCTATTCCAGGCCCCTAGGGGGTCGTAGCTTTCATATCTTAACTGACATTCCGGTCAAAATTCAATCTTCTCCAGCCATCTTACTCGGTCAGTTTTTTTTGTATCAAAGACTCGCATCAATTCCGCTATTAAACTCATCCATTCTACTCTTTCCAGAACTCGAACTTTGATGCTATGCCAGACTAAGAGATAATTCAAGAAAACAAGAATCTCATCATCCAACTTCCACGAGTTAGCTCCCGGCAGGTAGGCAAGCGACTAACTTCCTGGCTCCCATGAGCAGCTCGGGAGCTCTGTAGTACTGCGTGACGACCTCGTGGGTCATGCTGATGCGCTCCCGCGAGTCCCAGATGCGTGCGAGACCGAAGTCGCAAATCTTCAAGCAGCAGTTGGAGTTGACGAGGAGATTGCCGGGCTTGATGTCTCGATGGAGGATGTTGGCCGAGTGTAAGTACTTCACACCTGCACATCAAATCAATTCAGATCTCTTTTATTGAACGAGTTTTTGACGGTTTGTTGAAGACGATACCACTTTGTTCATAATTTTTGTTTAAAAAAGGTGTTGAAAAGCTTTTCCACGTGACAATTTGACTGTAGTCCCACCATTCTTACCAAATCGCCATGTCCATAATGTATTTCAAATAACATTGACTAATTGATCTGATCAGTACGCGTAGAAGTGAAGCATTTTAGTTTTAAAGAGCAAACCTTTTAAGAAGTAACTTTTTCACAGGAACGTGCTTTTTGATCTATAATAGAAAGCAAATCTTTATCATTAATGTTAAGGCTAAAATTAGGACAGGACTCTTTCGACAATTGAAATAGATGATTTACCTAATCGGTACCACTACCAATCAAGTCTAACCATTTCGAAGTAATAACACGATTCGTATTCGATACATCACACAACGCTATCAACGTTACCGTTTGTCATGATGAGCAAAGTCATTGTCTAACCGCCCCCCCCCCCCTCCCCGGAAAATGAAACCCTGCTCAAATCTATGCGCTTCACGAAAAAGCTAGGGATATTTATTTCCTACTTGTATGGTAATCTCTATTTTTATCCCCCGCACGCTGTTTCTCTGCTGAGCTTCATGTTCATTGATAATTAGTCTTTTGATCTACACTCTTCTATCGCGGAAGTAGGGCAGGGCAATCCGAGCTCACCTCTCAATATTTGGTAGAGGAACACCTTGACGTGGTCGACTGTTAGCGTCTGCGGGGACACAATGATCTTGTGTAGGTCACTTTGCATCAATTCCGTCAAGACGTATCTACAAATGGAAATCGATTGATAGTTTTCTTGTGAACTTATTGCAGTGAGCATACCGTAGTCATCATACTTTAGGGTTCATACCATTTTTGCCAGCACAGAGCCATCTATGTTTTCATGAGTCACTAATCCATCAATTGAGTCATGATTCACCCCTCACCTCATAGCTATCAAGTCATGCCAAGGTATGACTATAAATATCGATTCAGGCTCTTCTGACGTTTAATAATTTGTGTACTGATAATTTCAACGAAAAAACTGTTCGCCACTTTCAATAGTTGAAGTCGGAAGAGCTTTTTCTTGCAATAAATATGAGTTTTTTATCATATGTTCTCCAACCCCTCTTCCCTTTTTCATCTATAAATTATCGGAAAGTTGTGCCCTCCCGAGAGATCAGGGCAGAAGTTCCCGCCAATTTCTACCTCTGCCGTTGAGAAGAAATCTGTCCTTACTCGGAATATCTGATAGTATCTCATACCTTTGGGGTCACCAAAGGTCATCTTTCCTCGCAACAGCAACAGAGGTCTGACTTTTTTCAAACCTCTTCTTTTTCTTTCTCTCTTTAGTCCTCTGCCTCTCTTCCTCCTCTGCCTCTCTTCCTCTTTTTCTGAGCCCCTATCCTTTTTCTCGCTCTGTTTCTCCCTCTCTTCAAGTTCTCTTCATTTATTTTTCACTCTCTTTTTCCCCGCTTCCTCATCTTTCTTCCAAGGTTCTCTCCCTTTCTCTCTCTCTCTCTCTTTCTTTCTCTCTCTCTCTCTCTCTCTCTCTCGCTTCCGCCATGTCCTCGCTCGAGTGACCCCAGCTGACCCCTCCGAGATTGCGTCATACCCTAGCACGCGTCCCGAACGGCACCGGTCATCCGAGGACAACTCGCTTTTCTCTCTTTCTCTAATTCTCTATCAGCTGCTTCACATGACAACACTCTCTCCCCTTTCCTCCCTAATCCTCTTCACATGTTCCACTATCAGAATTGTAACCTCACATTTCTCTGATTCCCTATTTCTCTATAAAATTAGCACACTCTTTTTCCTTATGTCTCTTTAATTCTCTCAAATCACCATGTCATCTTCCTCCTAAAGATGCTTCGAACTGATTCTCTGAAATGGATGTTTATCTCTACAATTTCCATCAAGTTCTCCGTAGATGAGTACAATAGATTAGGGCTATCCAAAGCAGGCAAGTTTATCTTCATAAGCGCTCATGACTTTATCATCATACGCGCTCATGACTTTATCATCATACGCGCTCATGACTTTTTCATCATACGCGCTCATGACTTCATCATTATACGCGCTCCTGATTTTATCATTATACGCGCTCATGACTATCATTATACGCGCTTATGACTTTATCATTATACGCGCTCATGACTTTCACATCCTACGCTCGCGGTTAAATTTATTGGACAGTGTACTATAAAGATTCTTCCCCTTCGATCAGAATAAACTACAAACACACTTCATTCTACTTCTTCCATCCATCTCCTGTACTTCATCGGTTTGCGGGCTCAAAGCGCCTCGAACCTGCTCTCCTTTCCCTCGATTATCTAACTTTGATCACTTTTTTGGAACCATGGTAAACCCAGTTTCTCACGCAGTACCACGGGGAAAAACCAGTTCCTTACGTGAAAACCAGTCTCTCCGTCTGATTCCCCCATCGGAATGCTAAATATCCGTACCTTTGTGAGATTACCTTAAAAAATTTGAAGAACATTTTATTATCCCTCGCTTCTTTTGCCATTCATTCCAGGTGAGTAGCGCATACTGCCCGATTCTACACTTTTATTCTTGTATTGTGATGCTCTCTTTCTACCTCTTTCTCTCTCCCTCAACCTCTCTCTCTCTCTCTCCCTCTGTGATTCACCGGTCACTCGAGGTCAACTTCTCTCTCATTCTCTCTCTCTCTCACCCCAAGCCACAGAGTGACTGGTACGCTCGAACACGAACGAGGTCACTTCTACTCTAACTAAGCTCGTGGAGCGACGCAGAGAAAGAGAGGAAAAGGAGCGAGAGTGTGGAGAGCGCCGCCTCTGCCTCAGAGAAGCAGAATCAGATGACAACACACTACGGCGAGGGGGGGGGCGTCAAAAGCGCCAGATGACCATGGAGAGAGAGAAAGAGAGAGACGCCGGAGATATAGAGGAGAAAGAAAGAGAAGAGATAGATAATGTTGTCAAAAGAGCATTCTAGAGATAGCGAAAGAAAGTAATGGCGGATGGCACCCACCCTCCCCGTCTTACTCTACTCGCTAAAAACCGGCTGCCAAAAACGAACACCCTGTTCTTAATAACATCGTTTCTTTCAGCTGCGTGTCTCATCATCTCTTCTCGCCTTTTGTCTATCATTTGGCTTTGTCTCTCTTTCTTCTTTTATTTCTCTTTTCAATCATATCTCATTTATTTCTTTCTCTTTCTCTCTGTCTGTCTCCCTTTTTCTTTCTATTTTCATGGCTTTTCTTCTCAACTCATCTTAATTCCTTTCGCTCCATCACCAACCCTTACTATTCCCTTCATTTTCCCCTGATCTCCTTTCATATATCTCTTCCCCGCTTCCTCTCTCTCTCTCTCTCTCTCTCTCTCTCTCTCTCTCTCTCTCTCTCTCTCTCTCTTTTACGGTGTTTTTCTACTAACAACTCACTTTCTAACCTGATCGATAATAAGCTATACAATTTTCAAGTTCATTGACCTACCGCAACTCGCTGTCTTCCCTAGCTCTATCACAAAAGCTGCTTAATAACTTTTTGTGGATCGTACTACATTCCTCTATTCTCACGATATATTCTTACGATCTACCACAAACTTTTCCAGCTTCATGCGCCGATCGTTTCTATAGCTCATTACTGCGAAATTTAACCCATGAAAACAATATTTAGTTTCGATTGCGACCACTTTTTTATTATTCTGATGTCCATAATCACTTGAATATGTTTGAAGGAATTTACAAATAACAATGATTTCTGTAGAATACAAATTTATTTCTTATGTTAACAAATATTTATATATATGCTATACCAAAAACAAACAAACAATATTAATAATATCAATAAACAAAACAAAAAACATTTGTAATCAAAACTAACAATTCTTGGAAGAACGAAGGACTTTGAGGTTGAATGATATCTGCTAAACATAGAACCTGAAATATTTACAATATGACACTTGAAAGAGAGAGAGAAAGAGAGAGAGAGGGGAGAGAGAGAGGGGGGAGAAAGAGAGGGGAGAGAGAGAGAAGAGAGAGCGAAGACCAGAGGGGGAAAGAGAGAGAGAAGACGAGAGAAAGTAGAAAAAAAGAAAGAGAAAAATGAGAGAGAGAGAGAGATAGAGAGAGAGAAAGAGGGATAGAGATCAAGAAAGATTGTAGAGAAAGAGAGAAAGCAAATTTTAATGAAAATAAAAATACAGACAAAAATCAATACTAACGTTCTCGTGCTTGAAGGACGCCAACAACTTTATTTCTCGAAATACTCGTTTGCAAGAGGCGAGATTCTGGAAGACGTTCGGCATCTTCTTCAGGGCCAATCGCTTTCCTGTTCGTGGATCAGTCACGGACCTGCACATCAAAAAGATATCGATCAGTACAACTGATTATTCACTTCTGATTTCACATCGATTTCAATCCATGATTACCCTAGCCGACCGACCATAAACGCGGAAAATTGAGGGTTTGTTTAAAACCACAAAAATCACATCGATTCTAAGAAGATCCAGAACACAAATGCGATGAACTTTGAACTCTAAGCAAGTTCAATTATCCATTCAATTTATGCAAACTTCTTTGGAATATGGTTGAGCTACCACACGGACAAAAACTAGTCTACCGGGCGAGATAGAACCCAGTTATCTCTCTTTTTCTGACCGAGAATCAATTTACCAGTTCATACCAGTTATCTCATTACCAGTTACCTGACTTATTTGAAGGCTCAAAGTGTGGTTTTTTTGAGAGTTACCGCTATTCGAAACGCAGCAGATGACATCATTCTACAATCAAAGCTCATCTGAACCATATCGAACGCGACATCATTTCCTAGCTAAGTTTAAAAGAAGTTGACGAGTTTCGCAATAAAATAAACAAAGTTTGAAACTTTCGACTTACCATACGACACCGAAAGCACCGTAGCCAATTGGCCTATCGGGCTGTGCATCCTGAGGTAATGAGGGCGCGTGGTAAAAGGGCTGCTGAGCCGCTGCTAATATCGCTTGAGACGCGATATGCGATACAGTCGCCTTAAATGGCCCAAAATTTAGATTCCGGACCCTATTTTGACTTGAATGCTTTGCAAATTTCCCTAAAAACCTTTTTCGGAAGCAGCAAAAAATTCCCGGCTATACTATGCACACGTATAACCTCCCCGGGTTAGAAACCCATTTAAAAGCAGTATAAGATTCCCGGGCTGCTGTTTGCTCATGTACTTTGAAAACACTCCATTTTTGAAATAACTGAACCAGGAAACGCCAGTTTCTAATTTGAGCCATTAAAAAATTCGGAAACAGAGCTTTTGAATTTGTTTTGAGAACAATTTGTTCTCTGAATAAAAACAACATCACGTTACATTGATTTTTCTAACCTGCCTGCAAATTTCTTATATCACGCGAAAAATCCATCTTTTCCCGAACCCGCCAAAAAATACCGTAATCACAAGTGAGGAATTAACCTTGCTGATCAGCAATTGTTCGCAAAAGCCCATAAAAGCCATGTACTGTAGTGGTTTTAGTTGTGGAGAAAGAGAGGGAGGTTTATGACTATGATGACTATGACTCGACGGATCGACAAGCAATCACGAAAACATCAGGACGTTCGCTGGGTTTTGAGCACTCTGTGAAATTTTTGGTCGATGACTGCATTACGATAGTTCGGGAATGATATGGGAAATGAGCAGTTAACAAGGAGTTTGGTATGGAGAATAGGTCTCTATGCGCTGCGGTGCAGTCGAAGCAGAAGAGGTGAATGAGGGGGATATCGGGAAGACAGAGCGAGAGTGAGAAAGATAGAAATCGTGAAAGAGAGAGGAGATGGAGAGAGAGAACGAGAGGGAGAGAGAGATAGGAGATAGAGAGAGAGGGAGAAAGAGAAAAAGAACGCCCCCAAAGAAGGAGTGATAGATAAACAGTGTTATTTAGAGAATAAGCGAGAGAGACAGCCTCCAAAGAGGAAAGGATAGAGATATAGAGTTAGTTAGGGAGTGAGAGAGAGAAAGCTACAAAACAAGGATGAAATAGAGACAGAGGGTCAGTAAGAGACGGAGAGAAAGCGAGAGAGAGAGAGAGAGGAAAGAGAACGATGAGAGAGAACGCGTCAAGTAGAGAAAAGGGTTTAGACAGAGAAGATGAGAAAAGCAGAACGTAGAATGTCGCAGAACTGTCTGTAGGAGTGCTGGAACGGAAAAGGGTATTTCTAACGGGTTCTCTCGGAACTGTAAACTATTTCTCTCTCCCAGATTCAGCCCTCTCCATTCTCTCTTTCTCTGTTTTTTACCCCTCTAACTTGATTTCCCTATTTTTCCACTTTCTCAAATATTTTCAGAAAACATTTTCAATATCAACCGAACGTTTAGTATCTTTTGAATAGTAAAAAGTTTTCAAAGAATGATGATGCCATGTTACACGGTTTTCTTTCTTTAGCTGACCGTTACGCCAAAAACTCAGCCATACCGCAAAAAGAAAAACATCAAAGCCAGAATTTTCCGTGTTTTTGTTATTGCAACAGTCGAGACTCGATAACAAAAAATCAAGTATTAGTTTATTAACACTGGATTTGCCTTATATGGCGGGGTTTCAGGGTTTATTTTAATAAGGTTGCCTTATATGGCGGGGTTTCAGGGTTTATTTTAATAAGGTTGCCTTATATGGAGGGGTTTCAGGGTTTATTTTAATAATAAGGTATCAGGAAGCAGGTCGATCTGCGGTTCAATAGTTTTATATTCGTTCTAACCTTTTTTCCAGTTTATTCAAACTCAAGTTCATAGAAAAGTCGGTTACAGGGTATGAACAAAATAGGTTTTAGAGCAGGTCTGTCAACGACCTGCTTATTTTCCAACCCCTACACTATTTCTTATTTCACGGATGCACCCACTAACTTGCTGTGGGAGCGCCGGAAGTGCTTGGGCAGCTACCGGGATTCCTCGCTGCGACGACTTCTTCGCCTCTTGCTGCACGAACATTTGCCCAGAGGCCGTCGGGTGGGAGACCAAGGCCATTTCTGAAGCATTAACTTCATTCATTTCACAGCAACCTACATGGGACAGGTTTGCCCGACTTTTGAAACACTCGACTCGACTTACCGTGATGCAGCGCTGCTGCTACGGCGGCCTGCTGTGCCGCAAGCTGTGAAGCTGCGACAAAGGCGTTTGCGAGATGCGAGTCCGGTAAGGGACCCGTAGAGGAATTTGTGGCGCTTCCTGCTGTTCCTGAAGATGATTAGTTGAGAGACACGAGCGCATGGTAGCGGGGCTCAAGAACCATTGAGCTATGGTTACAAACCAATTCGTAGAAACCACTCATCGGAGGAAGACCAGGGTGACTTACAACAATGACATGATCAGCTAGAGTTCTATCCGTCATCCTTTCTTCCCAGAATTATAAAAATTGTGTTTTGCTTTATTTAAATGAAAATCAATGTTTTTTTAAAGTTTCTTTTGACAAATGACTTTCTGGTAGCTCAGAAGAAATAGAAACAATCAAATAGTGAATTTTCATCATTATACAACTCATCAATTTTATGAATGCTTCTATAATTTCATGAGATTGTCTTCTTCATGAAATATGAAAGGGTCCCAATCAGAAATATGAAAGGGTCCCAATCAGAAATATGAAAGGGTCCCAATCAGAAATATGAAAGGGTCCCAATCAGAAATATGAAAGGGTCCCAATCAGAAATATGAAAGGGTCCCAATCAGAAATATGAAAGGGTCCCAATCAGAAATATGAAAGGGTCCCAATCAGAAATATGAAAGGGTCCCAATCAGAAATATGAAAGGGTCCCAATCAGAAATATGAAAGGGTCCCAATCAGAAATATGAAAGGGTCCCAATCAGAAATATGAAAGGGTCCCAATCAGAAATATGAAAGGGTCCCAATCAGAAATATGAAAGGGTCCCAATCAGAAATATGAAAGGGTCCCAATCAGAAATATGAAAGGGTCCCAATCAGAAATATGAAAGGGTCCCAATCAGAAATATGAAAGGGTCCCAATCAGAAATATGAAAGGGTCCCAATCAGAAATATGAAAGGGTCCCAATCAGAAATATGAAAGGGTCCCAATCAGAAATATGAAAGGGTCCCAATCAGAAATATGAAAGGGTCCCAATCAGAAATATGAAAGGGTCCCAATCAGAAATATGAAAGGGTCCCAATCAGAAATATGAAAGGGTCCCAATCAGAAATATGAAAGGGTCCCAATCAGAAATATGAAAGGGTCCCAATCAGAAATATGAAAGGGTCCCAATCAGAAATATGAAAGGGTCCCAATCAGAAATATGAAAGGGTCCCAATCAGAGTTGCACATTTTACAATTTTAATTTTTTGAGTTTTCTTTCAAAAATTTTCCAAAAAAAGTTTTTCGAATTAGTCGAAAAATTCGGAAAAAGTTGTTTTTAGTTGTTTTTTTTTCGACTTTTTTGCTCAAAATTTTCTCCCTTTTTTGCAGTTTTTGTCGACTTTTTTCCTTCTATTTTTTTTTTTTGCTTTTTCTCTCGTTTTTTATTCTTCGTTTTTCCACTTTTTTTTCGAGCAAGCCTGGTCCCAATCGTCTTCACCCACTACCCACATTCTCCTCTTCACTCTTCTCCATTTGTCACCAGGGTGTTTCTATCACCCACACTGCGGGTGAAAAAAATCTATGCGCTCTTCAAAAAGTCCAAAAAACAATGTTTTTTATATACTTTATGCTGTAAATGTGAGAAAAATTCTCTCGTGAGGTAGACCTAGCAAGAATCTTATGAAGAAGCTGTACAGCAAAAATATGAAACTTTTATGAAGATGCTTCTACTATAGCTTGGTGGAAAAAGGTTGATTTTAACAAGTAGGGGAACAAAAGTGTTGATTTTCCCGATATTCAGCAGCGTTATGGGCGACCTAGACTTGTTAGTGAAGATGGTTTTTTTATTCTTGGAGGATGACTACTCAATAAGTAAATTTAGGTCGAACGCCCCCGCGACAAGATGCAGTAATTGTGAGAAAAAGGAGGTTGAATTTCGAAAAAATTCGAAGTTCAATTTGATGGAAAATAACTTTTGAGATAAAAAAACTGGAACAAATTATCCAGACTTGAAAGCTATCGGGTTTACGGTAAAATACAGATCTCTGTTTTGATATCGGCAACTGTTTAGTTCTTGCAAATTAATATTGAATATTCACTAAGGATGACTGAGTTCAAATTAGAATTTTTTTTAAAAAATCGTTTTTTGTCGACCCCCCCTCTCCCCCCTGGTCGACCCCCCCTCTCCCCCCTGGTCGACCCCCCTCTCCCCCCTTGTCGACCCCCCTCTCTCCCCCTGGTCGACCCCCCCCCTCTCCCCCCTGTCGACCCCCCTCTCCCCCCTGTCGACCCCCCTCTCGCCCCTCCTGGTCGACCCCCCTCTCCCCCCTGGTCGACCCCTCCTCTCCCCCCTGGTCGACCCCCCTCTCCCCCCTGTCGACCCCCCTCTCCCCCCTGGTCGACCCCCACCCTCTCCCCCCTGTCGACCCCCCCTCTCCCCCCTGGTCTGACCCCCCTCTCCCCCCTGGTCGACCCCCCTCTCCCCCCTGTCGACCCCCTCTCTCCCCCCTCTGTCGACCCCCCCCCTCTCCCCCCTGGTCGACCCCCCTCTCCCTCCCTGTCGACCCCCCTCTCCCCCCACGTCGCTGAAAGTCGCCCGCTGACCCGCCCGAAAACTTTTCTTTCAACAAATGTAGGTGATCTATGGCAAAGACTTATTGGCGATAAAGTGAATCAATCGATATATGTACAGTCGGGTCTTTAAGATATACGTAAGTAGAGCCATACCAACATTTGCATTGGCGATAAAGTGAATCAATCGATATATTGGCGATAAAGTGAACAATCGATATATTGGCGATAAAGTGAATCAATCGATATATTGGCGATAAAGTGAATCAATCGATATATGTACAGTCGGGTCTTTAAGATATACGTAAGTAGAGCCATACCAACATTTGCATGAAGATGCTTACATGCACCGAGAAAAATTCGAATTTCGAAATACTTCAATGAGGTCATATTCACTTTTACATATTGCCACTTACCCGCAGTCGCGGTCGAGTAGTGCGGATGCGGCAGCAGATCTGCGCCGACCAAGGCTGAAATTAGCGTCATTTAGAGAGAGAGAGAGAGATAGAGAGAGAGAGAGAAAGAGAGAACCGAGCACGTCGTTCACAGTGCATTACCAAGAGAGGGCACGAACTACATGGAACAACTGGCATTACATCATTCACAAGTACTTGCGATGAATGATATAAATGCTTTGTCTCGAAGTTTCGGCTCTGTCAAAGATCGTATATGTAGGTATAGAGCGAGAACAGGATGGCGAGCGAGAGAAAAAGAGTGTCTGGGAACGAGAAAAAGAGAGATGAAAAAGCGAGCTGGTGAGAGGAAGCTAGAGTTCGTCAAACTTGTACTCAATAACTTTTTGACTAAACCAGTTCACTATTTCGATGACTGATTAACATATCAAGGAATCTCAAATCAAAAAAGGACTCACAAATCAAGAGTCTCAAATCAAATATCAAGGACTCAAAATAAATAGGGACTCTGAAATTGGTTATCTACTTATCCGAAATCGGGTGACACAAACAGCCCGAGGGTTTTACAGCGGCGAGCCGGGATACGGTATTTAACCATAATCGACACTTCAGTACTTTTTGATCAAAGAATTATTATGAAGATTTCAGCTCGATCGATAATCAAACGCAAGTATTGTATTTCGCTAGCGCCGGCCACACTGCTCCTGTTACTTCTAGGGGTCGCGAGACTCCTCCAACCTTTACTCTACTAGATTTTCTGCAAAGAAATCAAGAAAGACGGTCCTAGTCCGAAGGATCGCACAACAACAAAATCTGAAGCACTAGCGAAGAAAGTTACCAACATATGCCTTCAAATCGAACGAGATACCTTGAACCCAGGCATTCTAAAACGGGACACTAACAAGTTCAGATAACTCAGAATCTCAGAAAACCCTAATTAAAACACCAACCAGTTTGGGCCTTTTCGGTCGGAGATCCCCCGACCCGAAAGCAGGCGTTAAATGAGACCGGTCTAGGGCATGTTTGTACGCGCCGAGCGATTCGAAAAGGTAATGGCAAAAAGAGTGAAAAGAGAAGTAGAGGAAAAGAGCACTAGAACGGAATCAGATGAGAATGTAGATCATTTTCGGCGCGAACATGTATGCGCCAACATAGCTGGTCCGGTAACCATTTAACCCCTGCCCGAAAGGCCCAAAACTGATAAAACATCAGAATTGCCTTTTGGAAACCTTCTATGTTTTCAATGATATGCAAACCGAGAACAAGAATTTTGTCGTCTAAAAACTTACATCCGTGATTCTGCAGCGAGTATAGATGCTGATGCTGCAAGGAATGGAGCGCAGCACCGTGTTGATTCTAAAACCGATCAATACCGTCTCAAATCAATCAATAAATTATATATTAGCTTAAGAAAAAGAGGCTGTTTATTACTATCCGTAAAAGCAAGCCGTATATAAAAAATAATTATGAGGAAACGAGAGACTTTGAACGTAGGCAGATAAAGCGTTAATAAATTGAGAATGTCTAACAAACATCTAATATGTGTCACTAGTTTTTTGTTTAAGGGTAGCGTATAGAGTTTAACCCAACCCACCCCACCCCCCGATCTTACCCTGCGGGCTGGATGAACACCCTGGTTAAAAAAACTCCATAAACCTGGTAGACCAAGGCGCAGATTTGGTTTAACAGTAAAAAGAAGAGCATAGGCAACAACAAAAAGAGGTACTTAGTTAAAGAGATTCATAAGAATAGGAAAACAAAAATGAAAATCACTTGAAAATATGAGTGAAATATGAAAAAGGAAAACAAAATAGAAGAGATCTGACATGAGAATACGGCCTCAGCTGATGATGAGAGAGTGTTGCTTGCTGAATGAGATGCGAAGGCAAATGATGGACTGCAAAATTGAGTAATCAATCAGCTGACAACTCAAATGTGATCGATAGCCTATAGATCGATCGATAGCTGATTGGATGGCCTATATATCGACCAATAGCTGATCTGATGGCTTATATATCGATGGATAGCTGATCGGATGGCCTATAAACCGATCGATAGCTGATCGGATGGCCTATAAACCGATCGATAGCTGATCGGATGGCCTATAGATCGATTGATAGCTGATCGGATGGCCTATAGACCGATCGATAGCTGATCGGATGGCCTATAGACCGATCGATAGCTGATCGGATGGCCTTTCTTACCCTTTTCCTTCATCCCCTCTTCTTTTTTCCTCCAAACTTTGAGCGGCAGATACATGTAAACCCAAATTGCTCGGCTCCATATAACCCCTGCGTTTTATCACTAGGGGGGGGCGGTTTTATCACTAGGGGGGGGGGGCGCAAACACACCTGTATGATGAACTACGGATGACTTCGTGTGTGAAAGCGCGTGGTGAGACGGCTGTTGGGGAGAAGCAGGCTGGAAAAACATCACTCTTAATTTGCCCTTGAAAAATATTCGAAAACGACCGATCTTGAAGCGGGGGAGACTGGAATTACATCAAGCAAGCTAGAGGTAAAGGGCAGATAAAGACAGCTTATCATTTTTTAGACTTTACCTGAATATACCTGGGAAAATTCCACCCGTAGACCGACTTTACCTGAATATACCTGGAGAAATTCCACCCGTAGACCGACAATCTAGTCTTCAAAAAACTTTTTTTTTCTTCCGCTTGTTCGGTACATTAAAGTTAGAGTTTGGTGACTTTTCGAAAACTTCAAAAAGTGTTTTCTTATGTTTAGTTTTGCATCAAAGCCCGGTCTAGTCTACAATTTGCGCTAGTTCTTCTGTACAATTAGCATTTGTTAAAGAAAAATGACTGCACTTCAATAGGCAATTGGGGTTTTAGTTTTTCCAATGAACTTTCGCACCCCCTCCCCGTGATACAAGAACCCCCCCCCCATATTCCATGGTAAAACATACCAAAATGAAGGAGTTCTAAAACAAAATGTTTACCATATAACTTTAGTTCCCCACCATAGAAAATGGATAGTTAAAGTTCATAACCGGATATTTTTTATTTTAGCCCCCTTCACAGCGACCTTTTTCTTCAATAAAAAAGTCCTGAAAATTTAGCCCCCTTGTCCAACCCTTTCATAGAAAAATAGTACAATTCAAACACACAAAACAAAAAAGTAGTCCTTATAAAACAACCCAGTAAATCGTGATTTAGCGTTTGAAAAAAGGGGGTTACCTTCTACCTAAAAAAGGGGGTTACCCTAAAAAAGGGGGTTACCCAAAAAAGGGGGTTACCCAAAAAAAAGGGTGGAAGGTAATCCCCTTTTTTGTGCATTTTCTTTGTGCGGGAGGGGGGAAAGTAAAATTTACCCGCAATTTTTGCGTATACTCACCTTTTTACTACCTAAAAATTCATTTTTCAAATTTGAAACATTTCAAAATACCTAATCTTCTCTTTGTTCCAACAATATAATATGTGCGCGGGAAAATCTCCGGAAAAATATTCACTGTGTGCCGAAAAACATTCGAGAAAAAAACCAATCAATAGCTCCAGCTCACCTACTTTTTGTAAGTAACATGTAACACATTTTCCGCCTTTGGCGGGCGTCTGTACTTTTTTCATGCACTTTAAAAAACCTGATGGTGAGCCCCAGAATAGCTATGGGAACCCGAACACCAATACCTATGGTGAGCCACAGAATAGCTATGGGAACCCGAACAACAATACCTATGCTGAGCCACAGAATAGCTATGTGAACCCGAACACCAATACCTATGGTGAGCCACAGAATAGCTATGGGAACCCGAACACCAATACCTATGGTGTGCCCCAGAATAGCTATGGGAACCCAAACACCAATACCTATGGTGAGCCACAGAATAGCTATGGGAACCCGAACACCAATACCTATGGTGAGCCTGAGAATAGCTATGGGAACCCGAACACCAATACCTATCATAGCTCACCAGCACTTGTCAAAATTTTTTAAAATGACCGGTCTTCCGGGCGGGGGGCTTAGAATAATGATTCTCTTATTTTACTGCCGCTCAGCTCTCGCTTGCTTCTCATTTGTCTAAGCCCCCCGCTCTGCCGAGCGGTCGTTTTTGAATTTTTCGACAAGTTCTGATGAGCTATGATACCTATGGTGAGCCCCAGAATAGCTATGGGAACCCAAACACAAATACCTATGGTGAGCCACAGAATAGCTATGGGAACCCGAACACCAATACCTATGGTGAGCCTGAGAATAGCTATGGGAACCCGAACACCAATAGCTATGGTGAGCCCCAGAATAGCTATGGGAACCCAAACACCAATACCTTTGGTGAGCCACAGAATAGCTATGAGAACCCAAAAACCAATACCTATGGTGAGCAACAGAATAGCTATGGGAACCCGAACACCAATACCTATGGTGAGCCACAGAATAGCTATGGGAACCCAAAAACCAATACCTATGGTGAGCCCCAGAATAGCTATGGGAACCCAAACACCAATACCTATGGTGAGCCACAGAATAGCTATGGGAACCCAAAAACCAATACCTATGGTGAGCAACAGAATAGCTATGGAAACCCGAACACCAATACCTATGGTGAGCCACAGAATAGCTATGGGAACCCAAAAACCAATACCTATGGTGAGCAACAGAATAGCTATGGGAACCCGAACACCAATACCTATGGTGAGCCCCAGAATAGCTATGGGAACCCAAACACCAATACCTATGGTGAGCCACAGAATAGCTATGGGAACCCAAAAACCAATACTTATGGTGAGCCACAGAATAGCTATGGAAACCCAAACACCAATACCTATGGTGAGCCCCAGAATAGCTATGAGAACCAAAACACCAATACCTATGGTGAGCCACAGAATAGTTATGGGAACCCAAAAACCAATACATATGGTGAGCCACAAAATAGCTATGGGAATCCAAAAACCAATACCTATGGTGAGCCACAGAATAGCTATGGGAACCCGAACACCAATACCTATGGTGAGCCCCAGAATAGCTATGGGAACCAAAACACCAATACCTATGGTGAGCCACAGAATAGCTATGGGAACCCAAACACCAATACCTATGGTGAGCCCCAGAATAGCTATGAGAACCAAAACACCAATACCTATGGTGAGCCACAGAATAGCTATGCGAACCCAAACACCAGCAATAGACAGACCAGTAATCCGATTTGCTGTTGTACGGTGTATTCTTGTGACTCCGGAAGCGAAGAGGCAGTGCCGGATGAGCAGCCAGAAGATGAACTACTTCCTGCAAAGACTGTACTTCAATCAATGGTCGAGAAGTTTCTATCGTAATACCAGAGAAGTTTCTACAGTAATACCAAAGAAGTTTCTACCGTAATACCAGAGAATGGCGCAGCATCCGAAATAGTGCGTTCAAGTTCTACATTGATGACCGCAGCAACAAAAAACATCACAGATCAGAAAGAATAAGTTACATTAATTCGAAACTGTGACTCAAATTCAATCAACTTTATAAATGTTCAATCGAAAAAATCACATCTTTTTTTAAAATTTTAATTTTAATTTAAATAGAAGGGTATAGTTAGATTGGAAATAATGAAAAAAGATATCGTATAATGGCGTCTAGTTTTAAAACCTTTGATGAATATAGTACTTTGTTAATATAGTAACTGTTTTTTCAGCTATCAATATGAAACGTAAAAATAATTAAGCAAGAAAAAGGTTTGTAGGTATGCGGAACACGAAAGAAGCAGTATTGACTCAGGCCACTTTGCAATAAATAAAATACATCCTCTCCCCATGGCTCACTTCTTTTCGTCTTTTATAACTATTCAGTCTTCAAAAAAAGTGGAATTTGTTAATGCTCGTTCTAGAGATTCATTCGCAGACCGTGATACATGGTTAGATGAGAAAAAAACCAAAATAAAAATTAATTTTATGAATTATACATATATATATAAATGATTTAAATATGATACATTATTTTAATGCTAAATACTTTATATAAGGAATGAACTTTGAATCACTCTTTTCAAAAAAAGGCGTGGAATAACTTGAAGTATAATTGTAACCTCGGGTTGCGAATTCGAGAGTCAAGGGCCGCAAATTAACAATAAGCTCGTCATTGATGAAAATAGAATCCGTCAAAAAGAAGAGTGAGAGAAAAGTGTGGAAACTAGATTTGTTTCCGGGTACAAAAATACTTGGGAAAGGGAATACATATAAAGGAGAGCGTGCATGATCGCAAAGAGGGAAATGAAGAGAAGAGACCATACCGAGAAAATGGAAACATCCGGAAAACAACGACAGAATTTAAATAAAGAGTACTTGAAATGAATGAGAAGTGGCAAAAGAGAACAGACAAAAAAGGGTTACCGACAAAAAAAGCGAGAAAAAATGAAAACTCATAAGTCAGCAAAAACATAAGAAATAAATAAAAAAATAATACGTGCATCATGTACGTTTCTAAGACCTAGAAAAATTGGCATTGTTGAGGAAAATTAAACGAGTAAAGTTTCAAAAACCGAAATTTTTTTCAACATTTTTCAAAAAATTCTTCTCGAAGTCCTTTAAATGGAAGATCCAAATTGAGACTCTTATTTAAAGGATTGAAAGTGATGGTTGCTTTTCCTTTGCGCGTAGATGGGATGAAATCGAAGAAGAAGAGGAAAGAGAGAGAAGAGAGGTAGAGAGAAGAGAGGGAGGGAAGCAGAGAGAAGGTAGAGAGAAGAGAGGGAGGGAAGCAGAGAGAAGGTAGAGAGAAGAGAGGGAGGGAAGCAGAGAGAAGGTAGAGAGAAGAGAGGGAGGGAAGCAGAGAGAAGGTAGAGAGAAGAGAGGGAGGGAAGCAGAGAGAAGGTAGAGAGAAGAGAGGGAGGGAAGCAGAGAGAAGGTAGAGAGAAGAGAGGGAGGGAAGCAGAGAGAAGGTAGAGAGAAGAGAGGGAGGGAAGCAGAAATCAAAAGAGAAAGACTTTTATTTAGAGACAAGAGTGGAGCGGAGGAATTAGAAGTTAGAGAACGCTACGAAATATGAGATAATTGCGCAGGGAATAAAGAGAAAAAAATAATTGAGAAATGGAAAAGAAAAAAGATAATGCAAGAAAATGAGAGGATAGAAGAAAACGGATTGGGGCGGTATAAGAGGGAGGCGATCGCCTTTTGCTTCGAGGGTAGAGCAGAACAAGAATGCTTCGTCTAGAAAGAATGTGTGAAGAGAAACGTAGAAGTTAGAGAAGAGAAAGACGGACCGAAAGATCAAGAGAAGAAGATAGAGAGAACGAAACGGAGAGAGATTGAGGGAATCAGTGAAGGAGTAAGGTAGAAAAAATTGATATACATGCTGAGGATGAGAGGCTGAAAAGGTATATCAAAACCAAGAAAGAAAATTAACGAAAAGATGTGTAGGATGGTGAGAAATTGGAAGGTGAAGAACTGTATATGTAAGTCAGGGAAATCGTGCAAGAAGTGGGATAAAGTAGGTAGAGAAAAGAGAGGGAAAGAGGAAAGAGATAAAGAGAGAGGGAGACATTGTACAGAGTCAGAAAGAAATATAAAGAAAGTGTGAAGAGCTGGTGAGAGAAATAAAGAGAGAGAGAAAGGAGAGAGAGATGAAGAGGTTGGTAGAGACAAGCACAGACAGACCGGATATGAATGGAGGTCCCAACTAGAAGATAAGCATTAAGGAATACGAAAATCATTTGAAGAACTTTAATTGAAAACGCCAGGATACAATTTGTCGATACTCTACTATATATCTCTCTATGGGACTATTGAGACAACGGAGACGGTGAGAAAGAGAGCTTCTATCTCTATTCTGCCTTTGGGCGACTATGTGAGTAAAGGTTTGGTCATTGTGTGTTAGAGAAGAGCGAGAGAGAAGCGAGCTGAGAGAGAGAGAGAAATAGAGAAAGCTGGAGGAGGAGAGAGAGGAAAGGGAGAGACTTAGAGCTGCCAGAGAAGCATTGCTGAAACAGGAGATCCTAAAAAAGCGAAGACGTAATGGCAGTGGAGCTGCATTGGGTGGAAACATAGCCCTGGGGCGAGAAATTCAAAGAGTAGAGAAGAGACAAGAGAGACAGGGAGTGAGTTCAAAGATCGATTTGTAAATGGGTGGGCCGCAGTCGAGAAAAGGAGGAGAGCAGGAATGGTGGGTGAGTTCTGGCAGGAGTCAGCGCGTCGGAACTTGTCCCAAGAGGAAGTTGGAGAACAAGCAAAGTAACAAAGAGGAAACGTGAAGACGGAAAAACACGGAAGAAAACCGCTAGAACAGCCTTACGAGTCGTTTCTTCTTTGCCTCACTATTTTGTTCCCTTGCTTGCCTTACTACATATTTATAACACGTCGCGTTTTATATCTTACGCTATCTTACTCTTTTTGAAACTCTATCTATCACTGCCTCGCTCTCTCTCTCTCTCTCTCTCTATCTCTCGCTCTCTCTATCTCTCTCTCTGTCTCTTTCTCTCTCTCTCTATTTCTCGCTCTTTCTCTCTCTCTCGCTCTCTGTCCAACTCGTGTTGCATTTTCAGAACGTGTTATTCATTTATTTTCCGATCTCACTTCTCTATTTTTCCTAGAACAACTTTTGAAATAATAAGTAATCAAAAACTATCCACTTACTTGGAACGACTTTCTTTTTTCTTTTTTTTTCCTAAATTTATAGTTTCAATAGCAGATAAATTTATAATTCAATGTTTGGTTATCTAAACGAGTTTATTCGCTCGATGTCTATCCGAGTTTTTGAGACGAGAGGAGGCTAGTCGAAATGACTTTGACTATGCTAAAATAATTGTTATATACTATATTTTAAAGCTATTTGTCTACACTAGATGACTTCTACTTTTGAGCTATAGACTATGCTAAATGGTAACGCGGCTGAACTTCGTCGAATACAATGTAAGGTCAAGAGAAGCGGCTCGAAATAGAACAACACACACACGACCGAAAAAAAAACTGTAGCTACTGAAAGTCGTGTAAGGAGGAGCTAATCGTATAAAAAAGGAACAGTTGGTTTACTTTTCTTTTTTTCTCTATCTTTCTCTCTCTCTCTCTCTTTCTCTCTCTCTCTTTCTCCACAATTTCTCTCCTTATAAACATGTACATGAAGTCTAAGTCTGTGAGTCCAAGAATAGAAAAGAGTTGACGACCAAAATAGAATTCTCCAGCTCTCCCCATGCAACCCTCTCCAGGTAATAAAAAAAGAGAGAAAAACGAAACAAAAAAGGGGTGGGAAGAGTAAGAAACTCTCAGTGATTGAAAGGGAAAAATACTGAAACAAGATGTTTTCATAAAGGAGGAGTGAAGAGACGGGGGTGTGTGGAGTGAGAAATAGAGAGCACGAGGGAGAGACAGAGGGAGAGAAAAGAGAGAGAAAACGCAACTTCACAGAAACCTTTGAGTGAGAGAGAGAGAGAGAGAGAGAGAGAGAGAGAGAGAGAGAGAGAGAGAGAGAGAGAGAGAGAGACTAGAGAGCGTGAGTAGCTCGTTCTCTAATGATAGAGTGGTGAAGAAGCGGAGAACTTCTACCCTGAGGGGAGATGGTTTTGAAGTGCTCCAACGGGCTGCGCTATCTTAACCATGGGAGAAAGGGAGGACGGTATCCCCTCTACAGGAGCAGCTCAACATCACGACTGTCCGAAACGGAGAGAGCGAGAGAGAGAGAGAGTGATAAAGAGACACGGAGAAAGAAGCAGAGCTTAGGTAAGAGAGAGAGGAGAGGGAGTCAGAGAAACGGGTGAGAAATAAAACGCCCCCTTCGTGACCTGTAGAGTCTAGAATATTCGTGTGTCAGACGAGTTTCAGACAAAATGAAAAATAAGGCGACAGAACGGTCGATCATATGCAACAACAGGGACATTGGTGGATGTACTTAGAAAACTAAGAAAAAAATGGTCCCCAAACCCTAAGAAATGGTTCAGTTTATGAGAATCTTGAAGTTCGTCATTTCTTCAACTCTTTTCTCCATAGTTTAAAGCATACAGAACATTTTAGATGGTGATGAAAACCGTCACGGCATTCTAGAATCCTTTTGAAAACCCAAGAGAGCCAGTTCCTCTTACTCCAAATACAGTGATAAGCCAATAACTATTCTGCTGGGAGTAATGAATTCTTTAGGTACTTACTAGGTATATGTACTTTCTCACCTACAATTAACAAAGAACGTTTCGAAAACGCTGATAACAAATAACGAACATGACAATTTCTAGAAAACAATTCGCTGAGGAAGTATGAGTAATTTCATGCGTTTACATGTGAAAACAGTTCCTAATTCTTATTACTGTTTTAGTGTTATCATTATTTTTATTGTTTTAACGTGGGCAAGTTTTTGGGGACAGCTTTACGTGAGCTGAGAAAAGAGGTGTTTCGAAAACTGCATCATAAATAGAAGGGCTAGCGATAAGAAAACTAGTACGCAGAGATAGCTAAGGAGATAGTCAACACAGGGGAGGGGGCAAGACAGACAGAGAAATGATGAAGAGAAGGGGGCAGCTCGAAAGACGCAGAAAACATGGCAGACTGGAACTCTAATAGTGGTGATGACTACATACGCACTGTGCGTCGAGGAAATGATACGGAGACGTAACTAGGAACTCCAACGCAACAAAATCCAACAGAACACATAGGTTCCCATGTGCTCGTGACATTCGAATCTGAGTATCAGACATTGAGGGAGAGCGAGCAAGCGAGAGAGAAAAGAGAGAGAAAGAGGAGAGAGAGAAAAGAGATAGAGATAAAGAGAGAGAGGGAGACAGAAAGAAAGCGAGAGAGATAGTGAGAGGGAGACCGATAGAGGGGAAAAAAGGAGGGAGCGAAAAATAATGAGAGAGAGAGAGCCCTAGCAAGATGACTTGAGAAGATTTAAAATGAAAAAAACTGAGCAAGTTGCTTGCAATCAGGAAGAATGCCAGTTAGTAATCCGATTAAAGTTACCCAATATAGTCAGAATATTTGAATATAAAGTAACTCTATAAGTACTATAGAGTTGTACCACTAAAATCAATGGAAGTAGACCCTTTGAACTTTTTTAGTTAACACAAAACCAAGAGAAAAAGGACCGAGAAGAGGGTGACACGAAGCAAGGAACCTGTTTTGAATTTGAAAAGAGTTCATATATAACTTTTTCATACTTTTTCATGATAAGCTTCGAAAATAGTCAATATATACGTATGTATAATAACTCTAACTAGTTGACACATCAAATTTGATGTGTCATCTTGTTTGACTATGTAAACATATGGATAAGCATGAAAACTCGATTTTTTGATTGTGTAAATGAGCAGCAGGGAATGCAGGGAATAGTATGATTTTAGGATGAATACTTAAAATCATTTTAGTTATCGTTTAAAACACATTCATATTTTCTTTAATAAAAAAACTTATAAAGCTGTAAACCAACATTGGTGAAGATTGAAATGAGGAGAAAGTTTTAAAAAGGTCTGAAATTTGTTGAGGGTAAAGTTGCGTTGATTTGCCTGATAAGTTGCGTTGATTTGCCTGATATCAAAATTTTGTGGTTTGTTAAAAGATACTCAATAAAGTTGTAATAGATAATGTACGCATGTGATGGCTTTGTCTGTAATTCTCATTAACTTGCTGTCTCTTTCTCTAGCACTGTTTCTCTCTCTCGCTCTTTTTCTTTGTCTCTTTCACTCTCGCTCTTTCTATCGCTTTTTATCTCTCTCTTTCTCTTTCTCTTCGTTATCTGTCTCTTCCAATCTATTTCTCTCCTGCTTTGCGATTCTCAAAACCCTCATTCGTCACTTATAACCTTTGCTGTCCTCAAATGCTTTATTGATGCGTTGAAGAATCAATCAAGGCGACCTAATAATAATTTATTGTGCGTGGAAATGAATGAATGGATGAATGAATCAATGAATAAATTAATAGATGACAGTGATTTTGGGGAGGTATGAGAGAGGATTAGTAAGTGCGGGTTTTGTTCCAACAGTTTTTGGGTGCGTCTCCATGAGTTACGACGAAAAGCCACTATTATGTAGTGTATACAGCGAAACAGACAAAGGACAATAGAAACTACTGCTCGAGTGAATTCAACCAGACAAAGCAAATACCGTTCCGCGTTTGGTTTAATATTTAAAGTCTGTTCTCGACACTTTCACATCACCATCAAAAATTTCCTCTCTATCTCTCTCTAACGCTCTCTTTCTTTCTATCTTTTTCTCTCGCTCTCTTTCTCTCTCTCACTCTCTCCCTCTCTTTCTCTCTCTGAGACCCCCTGACGTAGTATCAATGCAATGAAGGATAGATAGAAAAAGCTGTGTCATCATACAAATAAAGTTAAATACATTGTGTTTTTTCTCTATCAAATACGAAGGAAATCACGTAGAATATATACTAAGGTCGAAAGAAAATGATCAAGTGAGAGAGGTAAATAATGAGAGAGAAAAAGAAAAAGAGTGAAGGTAGGCCAAATTGGTGAAAAAGAAAATAAGAAAATTATAGGAAGACGTTCGAGCAGCGAGAGAATGCTAACAACTTAGAAGTATGGTCTCCTCTCTCTCTCTCTCTCTCTCTCTCTCTCTCTCTCCATCTCTCTTCTTCTCTCTGTTCCTCTCTGCGTCCATCCCTTTCTGCCTCTCTCTCTCTCTTTCTCCGTCTCTCTCTTTCTCCCCCTTTTCTATTGCCTTCTTCACTCTCTCTCTCTCTCTTGTATATCTTGTCACCTCTACGTCATCCTTCCTTATCCTCTTTTTTCCAGGATAAAAACAGCAGAAGCAGGCAGCGCACATGAAGCTCTGAAGAGCTTGGAATGTTTTCCATGTGTACTTTGGTGCAAAAAACAGATTGAAGCAATAAACACGAAATTTTGCAGAATAAAAATACAACTGATAAAGAAAGAGGCATGATGTAATGTTATTCATTATCCTGTTTCCGAAAGCCAGGACTAATCTCTTAGGAATTATGTCTCTCTAAGCCTAATCTCTCTAAGGAACTAACATGAATAAAGTAGCTGGGCTCGATTCCGACTCGCGGAATAGCTTTTGACCGGTGGTAATTTAATCATAGTTGAGCTAAGGAACTTTTTGGACCTCAAAAACCTCAAAAACAAATTATTTTGCTGTTCAGCAGAAAACGGAGGTTCAATTTTGTTCTCAAGTGCAGATAAGGATATGAATACTCAACTTGCATGTTTGCTAAGCGCCAGTTAGAAAGAAAAATTAGCATTTACTTCAGAAAAAAAGCCGAATCAAATGAGCATTTACTTCAGAAAAACAAGAAAGAACTTCCGAATCAGAAGCTTCTTCCAACCATTAAAATTGCTAGCTCATTTGCTTAAGAATGACTTGTAATGGGCACTTCTTGCGGTTAACCACCCCCCCCCCCCACCAGAGGTTCAATGGGTCAGATGAGAGTGGCTTTTTTTATACGGTCTCGTTAGCCTAAGCCGTACGGCCTCGTTAGCGTGAACTTTTTCTAAGCCTAAGCGTTTTTTAATGTAAAAAATTCTTTTAATGTAAAAATTGATGTAAAAATGTTTTCTTGTAAATGTAAATAAGTCAGACGTATGACCCATTGAACCTGTGGTAGGTAAGTGGTTTAAACGCAAGAAGTGCTATATCGATGACCTGATTGAAAAGCAACTTTCACGTTGCACTGGAGATTTTGATGGACTGTTTAGCTTTTCAAGCTCATAATTCTGAAGAGTCCAAGGAAAAAGGACGTCAATGGGACTAAAAACGGAAAATCAAGCAACCTAACCAAGAAAAGAGAGTTATGGAAAATTTTCCACTAAATCAATGATATCCACAACGATAAACTAATTGAAACGGTAAAATCTCAAAACAGAAACCATAGGGCTGCGCACTGTTTTGCTCACCAACCGTTTTTAACTGTAAAAATTAATTGTGTGAGCAAATTTTTTACTGTATTTGAGCAAATTAGTTTCACTTTTTACGGTTAAAAACGGTTGGTGAGCAAAACAGTGCGCAACCTAAAGCACAGCTCACAGTTATTCAAAACTTGGGTCCTATTAGGAAATTTCACCATACACGAACAAGGCTTTGGACGGACACACTCGCCATCATCTTTACTTCGGTCTTCGCATCTCTACTCTCTCTCTCACCTCTCTGCCTCTTTCTCTTCTGAGACTCTCTCCTCTTCTCGCTCTAAGCGCGCACTGTCCCCCTTTTCTCTGCCTGTCTTTGCTCTCCTCCCTCACCGCTCATTCTCGGCGCTTCTCTAACAGAGGCAGTCCGTGCTGCCCGGTCTCTGTCCGTGTTCTCGTGGCTCTCGCATCCTCTTCCTCGTCTCTATTCACTCTCTCTCCCTCTCTTCTTAACTCTCTTGTACCTCTATCCTCTCTAAAAGTCTTTCCTCGACGCATTCTCGGCCGTCTCTCCCTTTGTCTCTCTTTCTAACTCCAGCTCTTTCTCTCTCTCTCTCTCTGTGCTGTACAGTGGCCACCGTACCAATCGCTAAGGTCATATACCCAAAGATAATACAAGAGCATAAAATAGAGGAGGAAGATGGGCAGTCACATCCTAGAACGGGCGTCAGAAACCCTCTGACACTAAATGATATCTAACCTCCTCCTCCTAACCTCGCTGTTTATTTCTTTTCCCCTCCCCTCACACCTTTCTGCCGCCAAAACACACCTGCCAGATAGAACACCCCAAGCATCCTTATATTGTACGGCTAACCGTCAAAAAAGAAAAGAATACCATAATATAGCATAAAATAGAATACCATAATATACCATAAATACCATAATATGTTAGCCTGAGAAAACAAGATGAGGTATGATTAGTCGAAACAGATCTCAATCAAGAAAAAGAAAAAAGACCGGTTTGCATCTGGAAGTAACTCAGAATTCCAGACCGATAACGGGTCCTAATCCAGAGAACAGGTTACACAATATCATACCCTTTACAGTTCCGTATCTGGAAGGGGAGGGGTCCGTATACGGATATTGAGTCGAGACCGGGTCAAGTGTCAGAGGGGCGGGGCATTAACCGAGAAACAGTATAAATGAAAAACTGTCTTGGTGTACACCTTGTACTTTGAGGACAATCCATGACTGGACAGGACAACGCTTTGAATACACTTGACCCCAGGATTGAGAGAACATATGGGGGTAAGAGATAGGCAAGATGGTTAGAGACGACGAGAGCATCGTAACTTGAGAAAGAGAAAGAGATAAAGAAAAAGAGAGAAAGAGAAAGAAAAAGAGAGAAAGAGAAAGAAAAAGAGAGAAAGAAAAAGAGAGAAAGAGAAAGAGATAAAGAGAAAGAAAAAGAGAGAAAGAGAAAGAAAAAGAGAGAAAGAGAAAGAGAAAGAGAGAAAGAAAAAGAGAGAAAGAGAAAGAAAAAGAGAGAAAGAGAAAGAGAAAGAGAAAGAGAAAGAGAAAGAGAAAGAGAAAGAGAGAAAGAGAAAGAGAGAAAGAGAGAAAGAGAAAGAGAGAAAGAGAAAGAGAGAAAGAGAAAGAGAAAGAGAAAGAGAAGAGAAAGAGAAAGAGAAAGAGAAAGAGAAAGAGAAAGAGAAAAAGAAAGAGAGAGAGAGAGATAGAGATAGAGATAGAGATAGATAGATAGAGAGAGAGAAAAAGGGATCCTAGAAAGTAACCCGAGAATCTCAAGAAATCTCAACACGTCTTGGAACAAAGAAACAGGTCAGTCTCGTGCACTGTGACCTTAGTTTCTGAAAACCGCTAACGTACCAGTTAACACATAAAATAAATCAGCAAAATTATGAGCTGTACCAACCAGCAATGTGCTCAAATGTCCTAGCACCACAGTATGAAGCTTTTGTCAGAACACCGAATCGCTGCAGAGGGTTCAATTCTAAGCCGTAAATTTCTTATGCTATTCCGTCAGAAAAAAAGACATGTCTTAAACTTAGTGAAGCATTACTGCTCGCTTAAACGCTGAGAATAGATGTTTGTTCGCTAAGTTTGAGGTCGTTCAAACGGTTTTTGGGGTCAGCAAATTTCACTCTTTCTATACGAACTAATCTTTCAAACTAAATCCGTTGAAATCGAAATCATAACGTTTCACATAATAGAAAACAGTAATATACACCAAATCACATATAGGATCATTTTCCAATGGCAAGACATTTTGGTCAAATAACCCCGCATGATTCTTCTCCAGTGAATGCTTACATTAGCCAATCTAGGAAAAAACACATAGGGACCAGAAAAATAAAAGAACAGACAAACCTATTTAAGGGTGAGAGAGGATGAGAAAAGTAGAAATCAACGCGCAAGGAGGTGAGAGAAAAAGGTATGGACAGTAGAGAAAGGAAGAGATAGAGAGATAGAGAGAGAAAGGACAACCCACTGGTACTGAGCAGTACGCCCTCGCCATTCCCACCACATACAGCGTGCGTTGCAGCAGCCAGGAGTTCTTTGAGGAAGATGCTTGGTGTAAAAAAAAACAAATTGATAGGTGGCCATTCGAAGATGAGAATTAACAGAGGAAAACATGAGAAGACATGAATATTCAGGTAGCCTTTCAGATATGAACTCAAGAGAAATAGTGGAGAAATTAAGAGTTTCCAGCAACTTAGGGTAACTAGGGCTAGAGGAAGCGAGAAAAGGAGCGCGAGACCATGGCAAAGAAGAGCAAAGAGAAAAAGAGAGAGAAAGAAAGAGAAAGAAAGAGAAAGAAAGAGAAAGAAAGAGAAGAAAGAGAAAGAAAGAGAAAGAAAGAGAAAGAAAGAGAAAGAAAGAGAAAGAAAGAGAAAGAAAGAGAAAGAAAGAGAAAGAAAGAGAAAGAAAGAGAAAGAAAGAGAGAAAGAAGAGAAAGAAAGAGAAAGAAAGAGAAAGAAAGAGAAAGAAAGAGAAAGAAAGAGAAAGAAAGAGAAAGAAAGAGAAAGAAAGAGAAAGAAAGAGAAAGAAAGAGAAAGAAAGAGAAAGAAAGAGAAATAAAGAGAAAGAAAGAGAGAGAAAGAGAGAGAAAGAGAAAGGAAAGAGAGAGAAAGCAACGGAGGTAGAAAACGGGAAAGAAATAGAACGGAAGAATCAGAGAGAGAAACAGAGAAAGAGATTTGTAAAAAGAGGAGGAGAAGAGAGAGAGAGAGAGAGAGAGAGAGAGAGAGAGAGAGAGAGAGAGAGAGAGAGAGAGAGAGAGAGAGAGAGAAGAAAGAAAGAGAAAGAGAGAGAGAGAAAAAAAAGAAAGAGAAAAGTGGTGACAGAAACACGTAAGTTACGGGAAATCAGAAAATTAATCAAAGGGTAGCCAATGTATTCGGCAACCAATATTTCGGTGTTTATAATTCAATTTATAGTGCACGCTGAGTGCATATTACATGGTGAAAATTACATTTTATTTGATATTCACAATTCATCTTATATGTCTGTTAACGAAAATAAGTGAGTACTTATGTGAATATCAGAATGAATCTATTGCCTTCCTAAACTTCAGTTGTTATCCCTCTAATCTTAACCTTCGCTGATTAGCTATTTCTCTGTCCATCTCTATCTCTATTTATCTTTCTATTTCTGGATCTCTCTCTCTCTGTGTATCTCTATGTCTACGTATCTTTCTATTGATGTCTCTAACTCTCTCTCTCTCTCTTTCTCTGTTATTCTCTCTGTCTACCTTGACTTCTCTCTCTGAGTCCATTTCTCTAACCCTCTCTCTCTCTCTGCATACTTCTTTGTCTATCTCACTGTCCTTCCTCCTGAACTTAAAAAAAATATATTTGTCACCGATCAACCTGCAAAATATATGAATTTCCGTATAGGTTGGTTTAGAATTACCGTATAGAATTACCTGTATACATGATCATGCTAAGACATGATTCTATGTCTTCCATAGAAATAGAAACAGGTCTTAACATGGTCTTTCTAGTGCAGTTTTTTTAACAACAAAAAAAAAAACAGTTTACAAACATTTTATTTCAATGCAATGTTTCCCTGTTTCTTTATTTCTTCATATTCTTTATCTTTTTCTTTATCAATGTTTTCTGACTACAATCACTTTTGAGATACATATGTAAATGAATTTGATTGTAATCCGACACTTCATATGTCACGTAATTGAATATTTTTTCTGAAAAATCTTGGTCGTTCAATGATATATCACGTAATGGTTCCGAACATTTTTGATTAAAGTGACCTTTTCTATTTTCACCGAAATGATCTGGACCAAATTCCAAAAATTTAACGAATCAAAATTACAGTGCTAACTATGCACTGAATGAAGATTATTTTATGAAAATGAAAAATTTAAGAGCAAGACTGAAAACTGCCTTTAGTCTCAGAACTGTAAAAATTGATAGATAAATACTTTTTACAAAGTAAAACAACTAATCGACAGTATACATGATCATGCTAAGACATGTCAAAATGAAAATCAAAATGAAATATACTGAGTCAACATGAAATTTCATGCCAGATATTATTTAAAATTTTATTTATTTAAAATTCTTTTCCGAAATATTATACATGATACGAACACATTAACTTGATATATGTAATACCTACCCCGTAGTCCTGAGCCTTCTAGTGAGGATGTAAAAAGATGGATGTGTATTCTTGCACACATAAACTCTGAGAATTTGTTTCCGAGCAGTTATCTAGTCATACTCTTTGCAGAAATATCACGAGCTATGTTCTCTGAGAAAAACAAAGAGAACAAGGCATATGAGCCTTTCATATAACACTATCGCACGGAATAGCAATGTGTCCCGTGGTGTAATGGTAACACGCGCTCCCAGTTTGAGTCGAGATGGTCTGGGTTCGATCCCGCCCGGCGGACTAGCTTTTTCTGTGCGATAGTTCAATAATTCTCTGAGAATCGTTTAAAACCAAATGTAATATATTTAAAGTGTTCCAATGAATCCGAATCCCCTCAAGTTTTCAGATCTACAAACAAAAATGTGTTTATTGGAAGTTGAAGTATTTGTTATCCGTCATCTTCATAAGTGGTTTTCTCTCCTTTATATCGGACACACTAGAAACGTCTTTTAGCAAGAAATTAAACCAGTTCTTAGTAGGGGACATTTATATGAACAAGGAACATTCAAGGAATAAAAAGGAACAAGGGACAGTGTCCGAGCATTGCTCGCATATGTATTGTACACGTTTGTCATTTTCCGCTGAAGTGTGTTTTCATCGAAAAAGTTTTAAGCCTACGATATAGAGATACAGTATATGTAATTGATCTACCACACGAACAGTAGCTATTCCTCTGTGCGAAATCGAACCCGGTAATTCCTCTTTTTTCGCATATGAAGAATACCCCAGACAGATAACACACGCCTGCCACATTCCCGTGCCTCATCTTTCCAACCCTCTAGAGCTCTCCCAAAGGAACAAAGCACCGACAATCACCTACCGAGATCTTCACGAAGAAGAAAGTCAGTCCCTTCTCGCTCCTCTCCGGGGAAAACAGAATATGATTTATTCAGCGGTAAAGGAACCGAGAACTTTTTTTCAATTCTCGACTCACTCAAACGTGAAAAAACTTAGAGTCTTTTGTGAGAAGAAACAAACCGAACTACTGTGGGGCTCATTTCCCCAATACTTGGCCATCTATCGTAAAAAGATAATAAATGAGAACCCCGTAATAAAGGAAGGGAACAGTCAAACTAGGTAAGTACAGAAAAAGAACTAGAACCAAGATTTCAACCAACTCGGCTTTGATAAATGTATGGTTGAAATTGAGCAGAGCTATGTAATATACTGTACAAGAAGTTTGGTAGAAGTATGAAAAGAGAGTTAGTCGTGAAATATTAGGAGCAAGCAGGGAGGGGCAGAGGGAGAGAAAGATGACGAAAGTAAGAAAGAGAGAAAAAGAGAGAGAAAGAGAGAGAGAAAGAGACAAAAGGATAAACAGTGCGTTAGAAAGTTCAAGATAGACATGGAAGGGTGTGAAATACAGTGTAAGAGAGAGGACGAGCGTCTACGAATATGATTATGGAGGAGAAAGTTTTCCAAGCGAGAAAAAAGACCATCAATCTATGAAGAGTACCAGAAAATTAAAAGAGGAAGAGAGAGAAAGAGAAAACGAAAAAGAAAGAAAATAGAATTAGAGAAAGAGAGAGAGATGATGAAAAGGTATTCAAGCCCTCTGGGAGGAGACCGGCATCGCGCGGAACCTGCTTCAACCGCCGAAAAAATGGTTTTGTTATAGACGCTGGGAAGGAGAATAACAAGAGAGAGAGAGAGAGAGAGAGAGAGAGAGAGAGAGAGAGAGAGAGAGAGAGAGAGAGACAGAGATACAGAGAAAGAGAGAGAGCGAGCGAGAGAGAGAGAGAGTGAGAGAGAGAGAAAGAGAATAATAGATACCAGAATGGTGAGATTAGAGAGACAGCAAAGCGCTCACATTTGACGGAGAAAGATTAAAGAAACAGAGAAAAAAACAAAGGAGAAGGAGACACAGGTAGAAAAAAAGAAGAAAACAGAAAGAATAGGTGGAGTGAAAAAAAGAAAAATGAGGGAAACAAGAATGAGGATAGAAAAGCGCGATTTGCCATGTGACTATAAGAATTTCGATGACTATATCATGAGGCCAAACGAAGAAGAAAAGAAAGAGAAGGAGAGTGAGAGGCAATAACCCTTAGAGAATTAAAAAGAAAAGAAAAAAAAAACAGTAAAAGAAGAGAGAGAGGGAAAGAATTATATACGGTACTACATATAATTATAGTAAAATACCAGATCGATAGAGAAGCAAGTATTTTCTGTAAGATATAGGTAGATTACAGGAGACACCACTTGATACGAAATATGTATAGTAAAATAAGGGCTAAATGGGTCTATGACTTGAGTAAATTTTGAACACAGGACTTAAAAAGTTCAATCTTACTACATTTGAAGTATGTTTAATAAAATTCGCAGGAATTGCTCCAAAAAAGAACAACGGTAAGTCTCGACATTAAAGCAAGTCACTTTCAAAGTTTAAAAAAATTAGTTTAAAAATTTTCTATTGTCGTTTGAATATATTTTTAAAACTAGGGTATGTTTTGTGAAAATAAATTTGACCTTAAGGACTATTCATCTGTCAAGAGGGTAGTGGATTAGGAGTTAAAAGAACTGTCTGAAGTGTCGAAGTATTCAGAATGACTGCACCCCTCGTTGTGATCGCTTTGAGTCCACCACCTTATGACAACAGAGGACAAATGTTTCACATTGGTGGTGAAATGAAGATGTGTCAGCCTAACAATATGACACAGAGGATCAGATTATCCGCCAGTCATTCAAAACGACCAAGGAGCTCTGAATTGGTTTTGTCTTTGCCCGTCTTTCCCTCTCCAACTGCACACAGGATCACACTCATTCTGCCTCGGGATCAGAAAATACTCCCTTATTTTTACCTTGCCGAGGTGTTCATGAAGTTTGCCTACAGCGACAGAAAAAAAAATGGGAAGGGAACCTATACATAGAAACGAAAACGACAAGAAAGCGTTAGCTGAAAAAGGGACCACTTTTAAGGACCACAGCATATTCCCTAGGAATGACCAAAAAAAGAAGAGTATATCAAATTAAGAGAAAGAGAAAAAGAGTGAATAAGAGAGAAATAGAATAGGTCAAGCAGAAAGAGAGAAAGAGGAAGAGAGAGGTGTGAGAGAGATAGAGAGAGAAAGGAAGGGGAAGAGAGAGAGAATTAGTAGTGAGAGAATTAGAAAACAGAGGATGGGAAACAAACCGCAACACCGCTCTTTTTCACTAACATTCCATTTGTTCAGAGCGAGAAACAGGGAGTTTGAGAGGTTGCAACGAGAGAAGAAAAATGAAAATAAAACCGTTTAACAGGTGCACGAGATAGGAAAAACAATGATGCAGATAGAGAGAAGAGAATAGATATAGGGAAAAAAGAGAGAGGGAAGGGAGAGAGAGAGCCAAGAGAGAGAGGAAGGGAGAGAGAGGGAGAGAGAAATAGAGAGAGAGGGAGGGAGAGGGAGGTAGAGATAGAAACTTAAGAGGCAAACAAAGCTGGATAGAAAGAGAGAGCGCGCGGACTGAACTAGCCGGTATTCTACGTCATCAGAGGGGGGGGGCACCTTGCACATATACGAATTCAGTGTAGAAATCGGTGTCTTTCTCGCTGACCGTCTATCGACTTTCACCCGCTAGCGCTATTTCCGAGCAAACTTTGGGATGTTTCTCTCAATTTTTCGATGTTGCACTATGTATCATGAGTGATCGGTCAGAATAGAAGGGGCATAGAGGGAGAGAGGCGAGCGCTAACTATGACTCGGCGAGGTTGTTACCGTTCCGGTCTTCAGTAGCCGACGGTATTTAGGAGCGACTCGTGACGAGATGCGCTCTTGCTCTCTATCTCTCTTGCACTCTCTTTCTTTCTGGCACTTTCTCTCTCTATCTTGTTCTCTTTCTCTCTTTCTCTCTATTTCTCTCTCTCTTTCTCTTATCTTTCTGTTCATCTCTCTCTCTTCGATCTTTCTATGGGTTTCTCAGCTTCGTCTTTCATCAATCCACTCGGAAATAACCGTTTTAGTCGTGCTCATCCTTTCAAAGATGATAAAATAGTGAGGAAAGAGATCAATGGTCGCTTAAACAGTCTTAAACAGAGAGCAGTGAATAGCGGTGAAAATCGGGGTTTTGTTTGGCGAATGGAGTTTTTCTTTTGAAAGGAAAGTTTATTGAAATACCTAATTCGTTCAGAAGATGCATAAAAATACTGTAATCCATTCGCATTCCACGGCAATTCGTGGTGAGACAAATGAACGTACTAAATTACGTCTCTTTTTGTCTTACAACGTACTAAATTAACTTTTTGATGTCTAACGTTCCACTAGTTTTTCTGAGAGAGACTGTGGGAAAAGGTTTGATCAAAGTATAGTTGATGATACATATAGTTCCGCTAAGTATTTTCTCCTGAAAAAAAGAAAAGATTCATGACCGACAGAAAACCAAATGCAACAAAAATCAATTTTGTACCATTCCAAGACTATCTCCTCAGTTTTTCAAATTCTATAATTGAAGAGAGTCGTCAAACATATGTTTGAAAAATGTTTGATGACCATACTCATTTAGGTCCACTCATCTCAACTAAATGATGCATAGGTAATACAACAAGTCATACATAAAAGAAGTCATACATAAATTTAGTCATACATATGTAGTACGTATGGCCTTGTCGCAGAAGAGCACGTGAAAAAGGATTTAACCCTTTGAAAAAAAAGGTTTTTTTCACTTTGGCGAAAAAATCAATCTCGGTTTTGATATTTCGAAGACAAAAAAATAACACGAAAGCATGAGATAAACTACAAAAAAACCAATGATATACATCCTCGGCTTACTCCCCCCTATACATCCTCGGCTTACTCTCCCCTATACATCCTCGGCTTACTCCCCCTATACATCCTCGGCTTACTCCCCCCTATACATCCTCGGCTTACTCCTGAAGAATGAAACTGTTAAGATGAAATTAATCTTTGTGCGAATGAAAACAAATTTAATCGGGTATGTTGTATGGGCCATAAAATGTGCATTTATCATGTGTGCGTGTGTAGCTCAGTGGGGAGAGCATTCGCCCGGAACGCGAAAGGTCACGGGTTCGGTTCCCGTCACACCACACAATTTTTGCACAAGTTTCTACGAACAATCCGCTCCTCTGCTCGGTATTAAAATCCGTTGCTTGAGAGCAACGAGCAGTAGGGAATACTCTTTTTTACAGGTAGTCCGGATGCGTTTCTTCTAGTCTCCGGAAACCATTTAAAGCCTAGATGCTTTTGGAAGTAGATCTACTTTCAAATCGTATCCTTCCGGAGGGTTAAATTTTACGACTATGTTTGCTCTTCCTCTCAGACACCAACCAGATCCAAATAAATTCAGTTGGCTTATTATGTGGGACCAAGAAAATGCAATTTCTTCAAAAACTTCTTCATATTGGGCTCATCATTGAGCACAATCTTTCTAGGAAATTTTTTCCTCTTATACTCCACTAATCCCCTGCTATTTCTCCCTTATTAAGAGAAGCTGTTTTATTGAATGGCGGTCCATGCTCCGATGATGTTTTTATGCAAGGTGGTACACGTAAGGGAGGAATTGGTTAAACATACTGGATAGGACAAGAGAAAGAGAAAATAAAGTGGAAGGGAAACGACCGAGAAATATAGAGAAAGCAAGAGGAAGAAAGAAAAAGAAAGAGGAAGAAAGAAAGAGGAACAGAGAAAAAGAAAGATGAAGAGAGAGATTAAGAGAGAGAAAGAAAGAGGAAGAGAGAAAAAGAGAAGAGGGAAGGGGCATGAAAGTGCCCAAAGAAGCAGACACTCCAAACCCTGTTTCAGCGCTCAAGACTACGCAGCTTTTCCTTAAAAAACCCGAACAGGGCTGTGGCTTTGCACTTCGCGCAAAATGCTACCGATCGATCGAGTAACCCATTAACCATTCAAAAAAGGCGCCGAACATTACGTTATTCAAATAATCATAGTATGAGAAAAGGAAAAATCAACAAATGAAAAGTTTTTCTTGCGAAAAAGATAGTTTCAAAGGTTTTTATATCGATGTATCTTATCCCGCAAGCCACACATAGTGGTTATGTCAGGGCACCCACAATTTCCGTCTCCCCTCCTTCCTTCCCCCTTCCCCATCTTTTCAGCATATTCATCATTGTCATTTTCCAAACTGTGTGACAGAGTAAGTGATCAATCAATCGTACTCGATAAGAAGTCGCAGCTTGAACTTGTTCTCTGTGCATATCGTACTGGGAATTAAAGGTCACGAACAAATAGCGACCCGACAGTCCGTAAGAAAATTCACTAAATGCAATAATTAAGATACAGTAACTAAAAAAATCTGAATACAGTAACTAAAAAACGTAATTAAGCTTGTACGGAACAAGGGCAGACACAAATCAGAACATGAAAACAAAGCCCTAAAAAATAGAAGTATGTCAGAAGCAAGGCTCAAAAAAAATCAAATAGATTGTCTCAAACAATTGTTTTATAAATGATTGAACTATCACACAGAAAAAACAAGTCCACCGGGTGGGATCGAACCCAACCAACTCTGACTCAAACTGGGAGCGCGCGTTACCAGGCGTCACTGCCTTTAAACTGTGTAACTTAGCATTTGAGGGATTGTTTTATAGGAAACAATGCTCTCAAAGTATAGTAAAACGTTGCGGGAAAGCTTCAAAGTGTATTATCCGATCAACACGAAAACTGAGTTATAGCCCTAAAGTGGATTAAAGAATCCGATCAACTCGAAAACTAAATTATAAGAAAATTGGAACACCCTAAAAAATATCTGCTTCAAATCATATTTTTTCAGAACTGTCTGCTAAAAATTTGGCTGTGTTCCTTAAAAAAAGCTTAACAAAGTAAATGAGAGAAAAAAATCGATGTAGAAAAAAAGCCGAGGGAAAATTTTCACTTAAAAAAACTTTCATTTTTATGGTTTGAACATTGGTATTGCGCATGATGCTTCTCGGATTCCCAATCTGGTCACGCGCTAGAATAATGGATGATTGAAGTCCGACCTGTTTCCAGACTCACACACTGAGATAATCAAGACTCCTAACCAGGACTGAGATAACTAAGACTCACAACCAGAATCCAGGCGATGGTAGATTAAAAAAGGACCAATAAGGGTTTCCAAAGAGACTTGGGAAGTAAAGTAAGTGCTGCTTGCACTTATGAGGATACTTTCTTGGGCTCTTCCAACTCGTGTCTTATTCTCACAAGTGAAAGGAAAAAGAGGTCACAAGGTGAAGAATGCTCCAGGAAAAGAGAAAGTGAGAGTCAGAGAATGAGAGCCAGAGAGAGAGTGTGTGAGAGGAAGAGATTCAAAGAGTGAAAAGGAGAGTTTTCGGTCGAAAAAAAGAAGAATAGTTGAAAGGGAGAGCTATTCTTGTATCTGATCGGGGAAAAGTCTACCTGGGGGACAGGGCTGATTTTTGAGAGTCTGGTTCATTGTTGTGAAAAGAATTGGAAGCGAGAGAGTCAAACCAACGAAAAGTAGAAGATATTGAAAAGTATTGGAGAATACGAGGAAAGGAAGATTTGACCCAGAATTTAATACGCTTGAACATTGTTGGAATCGTTTTCAGAGGGAGGAAGAATGAAAAGAGAGAAATACAAAAGTACATTGGAATAACGAGATGGAAAGAGACAAGGTTGGAGAGAATTGCGAGAAAAGCAGCAGAAAAGCACAAAAGAAGGGAAGAAAATGAGAGCAAGAAAGTTTGAGAGATAGAAAGAGAGTGAGAACTATTAAGAAAGATAGTAAAAGAGAGAGAGGGAGGGAGGAGAGATATAGAGAGCCAGAGAAAGGGTCAGAGTGTGAGAGAGAGAGTCGAAAAGAGATAGACGGAGAGATAGAGAGTAAAGGAGAGAGAGGGTACGGGTAAATGGAGCAATAGCTAAAGAAGAACGGCTGAATGTTCAAAGCAGGTGGTAACTGTACAATGGAAAGGAACTTCGCGCAAAGCAAATTAGGAGCTCAAACATAACTGATCCTCTAAGCCCGGAACATAATTTTGCTCCGAGATTCTCACGAAGGGTGGTATCACAAAAAAGTTTTCATGAAACTATTTCATGAGAAACATTCGATTTGGATCCACGCTAGCTTGCGAAATGGGAGTCAAGTCCTAAGGTCGTAATAGCGATGAGGATCAACGGGCGAAATCGTTATGTATTCAAATACTAAGGGGTACCAGTGAGGTTTAATTAGAGTCATTTTTGGCACCCTGAAAGAAGCTCAGACGTAAGTAAGATTATACAGGACATCTCTAATATGAAAGCCGTTGATAAATTAGGAGACAGAGAAAGAGAGATAAAAGGAGAGAGAGATCGAGGGAGAGAGAGGGAGGGAGGGAGAGAGAGGGAGCAGTGAGAGAGAGAGAGAGAGAGCAGTGGGGGAGAGAGAGAGATTAGGGAGAAGTGCCTAAAGAAGAGCACGATAAGATTCTCTCCCAACGCCCTCATGTCCCCTCTAGTCAGACTCTTCCTCCAGTAAAACAAATCCTCTGATTCTGCTGTTGAAGAAAGTTCTTTGTGTTCATTCCTACAGAGCTCATCACAGTCCAGCAAACTTCAGTCCTGTTCGACCTTAGCGATTAACTCTTTTTTAGCCCGCTAGCCGCAATCTAAAACATATCTTTCCCATTGAATAAAGAACCGATTAATGCAAGATGCAAGGTATCTAGAATGACGCTGTCAACTCATGTTTCAATGATATCATCGACGGGATCATGAAAACCATTGGCAATGTGAGTGGCAAAACTCATCTATCATCTCATCTCATCATCGAGATTCAATGCTTCGACGGATACGGTCAAATTCTATGAGCCCATACCAAAAATATCCTTAAAATTCCATGAATACGAAAAGCCGTTTTGATATTAAAATGTAACACATTATTGTAATTTTCTAAAACTTGAAGAAAATTTTTGAGAATATTCAAGGATGGAAATTAATAGGTTCTAGGATTATAGATAAACTCACCAACTTCACAAAAAACTGATCTTTTGTTTATTTCGAGAAAAAAGTCTACTTCAAAGAAATGAATCAACAACACTTGTCTAAAATACACGTCTGAATTTCTATTTACAACGTGATTTCTATAACGCGATGAAAAACTCTTTCTAAAACTTTGTTTCTCACTATCTCTCTCTCTTCTTTCTCTCTTCTCTCTCTTTTCTCTTCATTGCGTCTCCTTTACCTTTTCTCTCTCCTCTCTGCCTTCCTTCTGCTATCTCTTTTCTCTTTCTCCCCTCTTTCTTCTATCTGCTCTTTCTTCTTTCTTTCTCTATCTCTCTCTCTCTCTCTTCTATCTTCCCTTTCACCCTCTTTCTCTCACACTCTTCCACTTTCTCCTTCCCGTTCGACAAAAAACAGCATGAACTGACCGGCGGAGTTTGTGTGATTGAAATCTCCCCTGCCGTCAGTCACGGCTCGTCGACCCATTCCACGAGACTCAGGGGTCTCGATGAAGACTCGGAGAGTTTCGAATTCTCACGAGTCTCGGTGGAAGATAGAGAGAATGCGCCCCGGATTGACAGCCTTCCTCAGCTTTCCGACGTCAGTAGATGTTAGGGATAAGTACCAGATTGAGCGAGGCCTGTAATTTGTCACATGGGACTCGAATAGTTTCGAATTCTCACGAGCCACTACCACACGAACTTTATTACGTCAAGCATTGTTACAGAACAATCACGTGTGAATCAAATAGGACTTAAACTCAACATCAGAATCACTGAGCTAAAACACCAGAGTCATCAAATTCGAAATTCAGCACAAAGGAGACTTTCTGAAGACGAGAAGCCACTCTGGACAGCCCAGATGAAGGAACGCGACATAAAAAGATTAGTTTTTGTTGAAAGGTTCTAATGTTTTCGAATATTCATATATTTCTGAGTAAAAATAAACTTCAAAGAATAAACGGAGAAAATATGTATCTTCAAACAAACAGAGGATGAAAGTTCAAACAAACAGAGGATGAAAGTTCAAACAAACAGAGGATGAAAGTTCAAACAAAAAGAGGATGAAAGTTCAAACAAACAGAGGATGAAAGTTCAAACAAACAGAGGATGAAAGTTCAAACAAAAAGAGGATGAAAGTTCAAACAAACAGAGGATGAAAGTTCAAACAAGCAGAGGATGAAAGTTCAAACAAACAGAGGATGAAAGTTCAAACAAACAGAGGATGAAAGTTCAAACAAAAAGAGGATGAAAGTTCAAACAAACAGAGGATGAAAGTTCAAACAAACAGAGGATGAAAGTTCAAACAAACAGAGGATGAAAGTTCAAACAAACAGAGGATGAAAGTTCAAACAAACAGAGGATGAAAGTTCAAACAAACAGAGGATGAAAGTTCAAACAAAAAGAGGATGAAAGTTCAAACAAACAGAGGATGAAAGTTCAAACAAACAGAGGATAAAAGTTCAAACAAACAGAGGATGAAAGTTCAAACAAACAGAGGATGAAAGTTCAAACAAACAGAGGATGAAAGTTCAAACAAACAGAGGATGAAAGTTCAAACAAACAGAGGATGAAAGTTCAAACAAACAGAGGATGAAAGTTCAAACAAACAGAGGATGAAAGTTCAAACAAACAGAGGATGAAAGTTCAAACAAACAGAGGATGAAAGTTCAAACAAACAGAGGATGAAAGTTCAAACAAACAGAGGATGAAAGTTCAAACAAACAGAGGATGAAAGTTCAAACAAACAGAGGATGAAAGTTCAAACAAACAGAGGATAAAAGTTCAAACAAACAGAGGATGAAAGTTCAAACAAACAGAGGATGAAAGTTCAAACAAACAGAGGATGAAAGTTCAAACAAACAGAGGATGAAAGTTCAAACAAACAGAGGATGAAAGTTCAAACAAACAGAGGATGAAAGTTCAAACAAACAGAGGATGAAAGTTCAAACAAAAAGAGGATGAAAGTTCAAACAAACAGAGGATGAAAGTTCAAACAAACAGAGGATGAAAGTTCAAACAAACAGAGGATGAAAGTTCAAACAAACAGAGGATGAAAGTTCAAACAAACAGAGGATGAAAGTTCAAACAAACAGAGGATGAAAGTTCAAACAAACAGAGGATGAAAGTTCAAACAAACAGAGGATGAAAGTTCAAACAAACAGAGGATGAAAGTTCAAACAAAAAGAGGATGAAAGTTCAAACAAACAGAGGATGAAAGTTCAAACAAACAGAGGATGAAAGTTCAAACAAACAGAGGATGAAAGTTCAAACAAACAGAGGATGAAAGTTCAAACAAACAGAGGATGAAAGTTCAAACAAACAGAGGATGAAAGTTCAAACAAACAGAGGATGAAAGTTCAAACAAACAGAGGATAAAAGTTCAAACAAACAGAGGATGAAAGTTCAAACAAACAGAGGATGAAAGTTCAAACAAACAGAGGATGAAAGTTCAAACAAACAGAGGATGAAAGTTCAAACAAACAGAGGATGAAAGTTCAAACAAACAGAGGATGAAAGTTCAAACAAACAGAGGATGAAAGTTCAAACAAACAGAGGATGAAAGTTCAAACAAACAGAGGATGAAAGTTCAAACAAACAGAGGATGAAAGTTCAAACAAACAGAGGATAAAAGTTCAAACAAACAGAGGATGAAAGTTCAAACAAACAGAGGATGAAAGTTCAAACAAACAGAGGATGAAAGTTCAAACAAACAGAGGATGAAAGTTCAAACAAACAGAGGATGAAAGTTCAAACAAACAGAGGATGAAAGTTCAA
Source organism: Allodiplogaster pararmata (assembly GCA_964056735.1). Classification (NCBI taxonomy): domain Eukaryota; kingdom Metazoa; phylum Nematoda; class Chromadorea; order Rhabditida; family Diplogasteridae; genus Allodiplogaster; species Allodiplogaster pararmata. Next base: position 35,232,930 of record OZ057403.1, read on the forward strand.
ACAAACAGAGGATGAAAGTTCAAACAAACAGAGGATGAAAGTTTCGAAAAATAAATCTTTGCAAAAAAATTGTCGAAAACACATAGTCTGTTATGTCTACATAGAAAGGTTGATGGGATATCTTCAAATGCTTAAAGTACACAGTTCGAAGGAAGTCATTCCTGGTTAGGAAGACATTTGATTGAACTATCGATAGCCTAATCAATTATTCAGTGATTCTTACTTATTTTCTCTAGTAAGGCTATGTTATTGACTCCCTGCCCACCCCCTAAAATAACTTGGGCTCTTTTTCAAGGGACGAGTCTTGCTCGCGCTTATTCCCGTATCGCGGCAAAGTATAAGCTCCGTTAAGATGGTAGCCAGACCTATGCTTATGGAACCATTTTACCAGTATTTATCAACCCGTCTGCGTTGTGTAGAGTGGGGATCGAACTTGGGACAAATCTACGTTTTATGTGTGTCTTTTTCACGTTCTCTCGCCTTTTGTGTTAGAAAAAATTGGCGAAAACATAGAAATAGAACCTAAACAAAATGAAGATGAAACAAAGAAGTTATTTTTTCGTTGTTGTAGAGTGATTGCCTAAAACTTATAGTAAGAAAAGAGAACAGAGCGAGAAAGAAAAGAAAAGAAAAATTAAACAAGGGAGAAATATCTAGAAAACTAGATAGGGAGAGAGAGAGAGAGAGAGAGAGAGAGAGAGAGAGAGAGAGAGAGAGAGAGAGAGAGAGAGAGAGAGAGAGAGAGAGAGAGAGAGAGAGAGAGAGAGAGAGAGAGAGAGAGAGAGAGAGAGAGAGAGAGAGGTAGAAAAAAGAAGAGGTAGAGAGTTAAAGAGAGACACGTTTAAGCAAGAAAGTGCTTGAAACAGATACAGCGGATACGTCTAGTCTTAAAAAAAAGTAAAAGAACACAGCTTTATTGGCTAATGTGGGCGTCAGACAAGAAGGCATACAACGAATTCAGGCAAAAACTCTTTCGTGGAAAAAACGCCGATTCTTGTAGCGAAAGTGATTGAAAAATAAAAATGTAGTTATAGCTGAAGGTAGAAAAGAGGAACATGGGGAGAATAGAGGAAAATCAGAGTGTGAAGAGTAAAGAGAAAGAAGAGAGAGATAGAGAAAAAGAAAAAAGAGAGATAGAGGTATATTAAGAGAGAGATAGAAAGAAAAAAGAGAGAGAAAGAGAAAAAAGAGAGATAGAGGTATAGTAAGAGAGAGATAGAAAAAAAAGAGAGAGAGAAAGAGAAAAAAGAAAGACTCAGAGAAGGCAGAGAGGAAAACAAGCCTGGCGACAAAGCATGGGATCATGGAAAAAGAAAAAGGATAAGAGAAACAGTAGATGAAATACAAAAAAAAAAACATTAAAATAGCTGGTGCAATGGCAGAATCCTGGTGCAATGGCAGAATACCTGGTGCAATGGCAGAAGCCATTTAAATTAAGATTGAAAACTTAAGCGTTTCCAGTGTATTAGTGAGAGAAAAAGAAGACAGCTACTAAATATAACATGTATAAAAAATGAAATGAACTGAGACAATTATTCAAATTCTAAGTATACAGTTTAAAGGCTGTGACGCCTGGTTAAGATGACAAATGATTGAACTATCGCACAGAAAAAAAAGAAGAAAAAGTTGAGACAATGGAAAACTCATTGGGCACCAAGAAACATTCTTAAATTGGTGAAGTTGTTTATGGGAAACTTCTGAAGCCATCTTCATAGTTCCTGGGTAGGGTTAGGTACCCAGAGTAGCCAGGGTACCCTACCCGGGGTAGGCTACCCAGCCACTATGAATATGGCCCCTGGTTGACCTTCTAGGCATATTTCATTCAAGCTGAATGATTACGGTAGTAGTCGAAAACCGTACTAATGCACGATCGAAACAGATTAAGAAAGCCGTTTTTAAGCAGACTTCTAAAATATTAACGACTCACTAGTTTTTGGCGTATTAGTAATCATCAATGGAGTTCAGCCCTTATTATTAGAATTCCCTGTTGTGAAGCTAATCGGTGGAGCTAATTGTATTACAAATCAATCGATATATTTAACTATTAGTCGAGAAATATCCGGCAAGTCAAAAAAGCCTGCTTGTTCATCGAATGCACCATTAAGTTCTACACTCATGTGAAGAAGGAACTCATTCATGAACCGGGAAACCAGAAATTTAAATATGTCCGATTCGAGCTAATTGAATGACTGGATTCGCTCATCTCGTGAAACATACAAGCTGACTAATGTACAGTAAGCGAATGGTTGCTAGCAAAAGTTATTCAAGGGTGAGGGTTTCAGCATGATGATCATATTGCTTTGATGGAGAGACAGGGAGAGGAAGGAGAAAAATGTTCAAGCAAAGTTGAAAGGAACGATTAGGGTGAGAAGGTGGAAGCAAAGTCGAGTAAGCCTGAGGCGGTAGAACAAAATAACGAATCGGGTGAAGAACGCACATGTTTGTGAGAGCATAGGCGAGGAAAGGCACGCTTTGTCGTGGCTCTAAGCATAAACTACGCCGCAGATATTTCTCCAATACATAGAGAAAAGGCAGAGGCTTGAAGCTTCTTTTGCTCGTTTGCTCTCTCTCTCTTTTCCTCCTCATCTCAAGTCCTTCCTTTCTCTTTCTCTTCTCCCAGCTTCATAACTCTGTCTCCTCTTTTCCAACTTTTCTCGCACAATCTCTCTCTTTTCTCTTATATCTTTGTTCACCTCCTTCTCTCCCTTTCACTCTCACACTCTCTCGAATTAGCGCTTTATTTCTTCATAAGGTTAGCTTGCCTACTTACAATGGCTTTCTTCTCTCTTTTCTCTTCAAGGACCCCCAGTTTCGATTTTTGAAGAGAATGGCCGGAATACGCTATACTCCTTGCTTCACTCTCTTTCTCTTTACTTATTTTCTCTCTTTTTTTAAATTCCACTATCTCAATTTTTTTTTGTCTCCAACATTGGTGCCATCTTTTTTCGTTTTTGTTCTTCCATCACTTTCATTTTCCTTTCAACTTGTTTTTTAAAACTTTTTTTCTTTCCTCTCTAAAAACGTTCCACATCCCTAAATAACTTCTCTCTCATCCGTTTTACCAACTAAATCTTCCCATTGTATTTCCTCTCACTTCATAAGTCGGATATCGATTTCCTTATCGATTTCTTACTTTATTATCGATTATATACAATCTTGATTTTTCTCCTAAATTGATGTTTTCACATTATCTAAAAGTTCGTTTTATGCCAAAGGTGAACCTTCGAGAAGAACCAGTACAGGGCCTCACCAAAACAACAAGGGATTGTTAAACTGCGGATAGCAACAGTCACACGGAGTTGATAATTGATAGCTAATTTGCTATTCTACGAACCTTTCACTCGAATTGTAACGGAAAACATTCGTTCGATTCAAAAGTATTATAGAAGCCAGGGAGTCCTTTTTAAAAAAATAAAAACATAGGAAGCTTAGAGCTTTTCAAAACTTAAGGAAATTCCTCTCTGCGTGTTAATTTTTCTCTCTCTCTTTATCTGTCTCTTCAGCTTTTTCAGTCTGATTTTCTCTTTCTTGTCTCTCTCTTCTGTCTATCTCTTCTCCCTCTCTCTCTTTCTCTCTCTTTCTGACTCTTTTTGTTTCTCCCAGTCTATATCTCACTCTTTCTCTCTCTATCTCTCTCTCTCTGACTCTCTTTGTTTCTCCCAGCTTATATCTCACTCTTTCTCTCTCTATCTCTCTCTCTCTCTCTGACTCTCTTTGTTTCTCCCAGCCTATATCTCACTCTTTCTCTTTTCCCTTCCTTTTTTTTGTCTCGCTATCTGTCTCTCTTTACTTCTTTCTCATCATTTGACTTCAGAGCACTTTTCGCTGGTCTCTCATCCTGAACTTTTTGCATGCACTTACGCCTTCCGCAATTAGTCACTTGAGTTCGATTTCCGTTTGAGCTCGGTGTCCGCTCAGACATACATGTGCGTCAAGGATTCTCCCAGGCGCCGCCTTTAATAGCTGATGACAGATTGCATGGGCGAGATAGCAGGGAAAGCTCCGAGAAACGGTTGTAGGGTAAAATATCGACGAAGAGGAGGGGGAGGGGAGAAACAGGACGGCTTAAAAACAAAACATGTATTTAGCATCTGATACAAGAAGTATAAATAACTCTCCCCACTGCTGCTAATCACACTAGCAGTGATCTAGCAGGCAGCCACTGGTTCTACCAGGATAGGTCTGTCCTGCATCTCAGGGGAGCGCGTACCCTGCCGCGAGGCGGGAACAAGCGCGAAGAAGAAGAAGAAGAAGAAGAAGAAGACAAGAAGTATAAATAAACATTTAATTACTTAAATGTTGACTATGAAACTTGTTCCACTCTACCTCCACAACGATATTACAAAAAAATCCATTCATTTTTTAAAAATTATTGTGTTGTTGTGTTTTTATCAAATTCACGTACTTTGGATAGAGAATTTCATGATAGTAAACATAGATTTTAGATTTGAAAACAACTATAAATTTCATCTGCAATGTTAAAAAAACATTTGTTAAACAATGTGCATACATGAGAGATATTTCAATATTAGCAAGAATTCAAAAACGTCTTTTACATATGTAAATGTATTTTATTGATTTAAATATCGCACAGAAAAAAAGATAGTCCACCGGGCGGGATCGAACCCAGCCATATCTTTTCAAACGGAGAGCAAGCGCGTTACCATTCTGTACACGGATGCCACGAATTGCCTTAAACGAATGTAGAGAACCAGACTTTTGAGATAGATATTTGATATACAAGATGAGTAAAATGAAAACTTATGACAGGTTGTGCGTGAGGAAAAAATTTTGTTGGACGAATAAGGTAATAACACTAACTGAATCAAACAGTGCTTTTTCGGCATTCGAAAAATAAAAAGAAATCGTAACAGAAAACATTATTGGAACATATCTTTAAAAGTGACAAAAAAATTCAGATAAAAAAGAAGTTTAAATTATATACAATTAAATAGCACAAAACTAATGCAAAGGTGAGTAGAAATCAGTAATTAAAAGGAGCGATCTTTAATATGGAAATTTGAACATGGTGTTTGAAAGAAATAAACACATAAAGATAAGAATTAAAGTAGACAACTAACTTTGAATTAAATGAGGGAAAGGAGGAGTGATAGGGAGAGAGAAATAGAAAAGAGAGAGAGAAAGAGGGGGTGAGAGAGAAGAGAGGCAGAGAAAAACATTTTTCTGGTCACATCGAATCTATGTTGGAGTCTGAATTTGAAAGCTCGAGTTTGACATTCGACGAAATTGTAGATATCGACTTTTCCCCTCATATCTTGTATACGTTCTTAAGAAATTTCCCCCTAAGTTTACACAATTTACTGAAAATATCAATCAATTCATCCTAAAACACTGTGTAATGCTCTACCATTTTCTCTACTATTTCAGCATTAATTTTTGACCGGTCAAATTCCTAACGAATGGAAAATGGGCGAAGTTGTACCAGTTTATAAACGTAATGGGAACAAATCTTTAGCAGAAAATCATCGACCAATAACGGTCACATCTGTGATTTGTCGTGTTTCCGAAAGAATACTTGCCGATCATTTTAGAATCAACTACAGTAGTATCATTTTTCGGGGTCAATATGGTTTTCTATCGAAAAGGAGCTGCGAACTACAGTTACTCAAAACAATAAGTGAATGGGAGGTAGAATTGAAAAACAAAAGGCAGTAAAATGTTGTGTACTTCGATTTTTCTTGAGCTTTCGATAAGGTTTCACATCTCAAACTGGTTCAAAAACTTCAAAAACTAGGAATAGCTGCCAACATTGTTAGATGGGTGTCAAATTTTCTAACTAACAGGACTTATAAAGTTCGAGTTGACAAGGAGTTTTCTAATCCATTCCCTGTGATCAGTGGCGTCCCTCAAGGCACCGTACTTGGTCCACTTCTTTTTTTATTTTTCATTAACGACATATAACATGAAATATCCTCTAATGTTGAATTTTCCCTCTATGCAGACGATTTGAAAATCTACAGCCCTGATTCAAACTCCTTACAGAGAAGCACTGACAATATATTCAACTGGTCTTTAAAATAGGAATTACCTCTCGCAAAAAAACAAAATATTCTGCTTAAACCTGGGTTCCAATAATCTAAAACTCAAGTATTTTATAGACAAAGGCGAAATATGTTCACGTTGTTTAGTTAAAGATCTAGGGATATACATAGACTCTTCTCTAAAATTCGATATGCATATAGAAGTGGTCCGAGCAAAAAGTTTAACTAAGGTTTCTCAAATTTTCAAAGTATTAAATATCTAGATTTACAAGGCTTCAGATCTGTTTATTTATCTTATATAAGACCCCTATTAGAATACGCCGACATAATTTTCTCTCCTCATCCTTGTAGCGAATCGATCAGAAGATTAGAATATCCCCAGAGAATTTTCTTAAAAAAATCTTTGAGAAGATGTCCTCTACATAGTGGAAAAGAGAAGGAATTTATTAAGAATCAGTTTTTACATAAATTGACATAAACAAATTTTTCACTTGAGCTTTTCACCAAAAAATATTGGCCTAACATTCTCGAATTAGCGTTCCACATTGAACTATCCGATAGACTAAGACTTTTAAATTTAGAATCCTTAATTGTAAGAAGAGCAAGGTAATGACATATATTTCTTGTTCAGATTAATTTTTTGGATGCTTTAGATTGTGAAGTATGCCGGCGTCAAGTATCATTCAGGACATGCGCTAATCTCAGAACTTCTTCCAGATCGAGTCTCACTGAGCCTACTAAATGACAGAGACAATCAATTTTTCTTCTACCGCGTTCGTTGCTCTCTGGGACAGAATTGCCGATGATAATTCAGATATCAAAGAAGTCGAAGCCTTCGTCAAGATCCTATAAGACTCCCCCGCGACCCAATACATAAGCCTACCTTCATATTAGACTTTAAATTTCGAGAAAACGTCCAAGAAAACCACAGTTCCAAAATTCCCTCTCAAGTTCCCCATCATCCATGTCAGCGATAGCCATAACAAGCTATCCTTTGAATTAAAAGCTAATTCAAAAACAATTCAAAAAGATAGCAACATACATAGAGACAAATAAAGAGACGAGTATGAAAATATCATGGAAAATGAATGCAATCGTAACAGTGAAAGAATGAGGGGCGAAGAGTGAAGTAGCAAACTAATTACTTCTAGAGAATGAGGGGGCGAAGAGTGAAGTAGCAAACTAATACTTCTAGAGAAGGAGGGGCGAAGAGTGAAGTAGCGAACTAATACTTCTAGCTCTGCTCACACTGGAAAAAAAGTGCAAAAGCCTGGAATGATAAGTATAGAAGAAAATAAAATTTGTAAAGGAAGCGAAAGAGAGAGGGGAAGTTAGATAATCAGACAGATAGGTAAAAGAGAGAAATTGAAAGAGAAGCAAGGAAAAAAAAAAGAGAGAAAAGAGATAACATAGAAAGAGAAAAGTAGAATGAAACACCGGAAAACTATGGAGAACGAGAAACGATCGAACACGGCTAGAATGATCGAGGACGGAAGAAAGAAAAAGGCAAGGGCGACGTGTAACCGAGAGAGGGAGAGAACGAATAAGCTTACAATTAGTCTAGAAAGCTGAAGCGCCAAAGAAAAATGTGTAATAGAACGCTGACGATAAACTGAAACGAAAAACGTTGCGTAGAGAAAATATTGCTCTGAAACATATAGAATGAAGAACAAAACACTGCAAGAGAGGAAAGAGATCGAGAAAAAAATGAGAAAAATGAAAAAAAAGAGAGAGCTTTTTAAAAACTTGCTAAAAAATAGAAAGAGAGTAAACACTCGGAACATACATATTTGTAAAAGGGACCACAATGAAATAAGTGAGAAATTTCTGAGTAAAATTTAT
>OZ057403.1:35240973-35392095 GCA_964056735.1 Allodiplogaster pararmata
AATCAATGTCATAGACATGAAGCGCCATAATTCATACAATTAATCACAATTCTACTATTCATGATATTCCGGACAATTACCAGATAGAATGTTGAACTTAGAGATGAGAGAATGTAGAATATGGTTCGAAAGATAGTCGTACCGTACCGTTTAAAAGTATATCACATTTTGGTTTTGTCAACACAACTTCTTTCAACCTCAACAAAACTTGATGAAACTTTCAGATGTGAATTTCGTACTCATTTTACACTCAATTTCGTACTCATAGCGATAGAAAAATATTGCAATTACTGATTTAATACTTATTTATCGAAATGAGCAAAAATCACGATTTTTGACCCGCAACAACTAAATAACTTCTAACTAACCAGAACAGACAAATTTTCAACAACAAACTGCCTAATATTTCGTCGCACATCCCTTCGCATCTATTACTGCCTAACAGCGACGCGGCATCGAGTCAATTAGGTTGTCTATGAGGGACATGTGACGTGGAACGCGATAGAGTGGGCCCGGGTGTTGTCAATAGAATTTTGATGTCTCCGACTTCGCTGAAAATTCTACCAAAGGGTATTTCAAGTATGGCGAGAATGATGGACAACTTGATTTTTCCTGATTTCAGCTCTCCGAAAAGCATGAGAGGATTGAAAAAAGCTTGTTTCGCCGAAAGTACATTGAGGGTGCCGCACTGTTCTAAGAGGCATATGTCGCTCAGATTGATAGCTAGATCCACCAAATACCGACTCGGTGTAGTCGAATGATGTATCTTCGAGTACCTCCTATGTTTGATTTTTAGCTTATTAAACATTAACGGTTTTCGCGAGAACAAATATAAAAACAGAAATTTCATTAAAAGGTGTAAAAAATGATTTTTTTTTCGGAGTACAGGAAAAAGATCCGGGATTCCAGTCAGCATATTTTAGCCCTGATTTTTTGCTACAACTTTCGTATACATCATTTTTCAAACAACTTAAGCAAACTCGAGATACATCGCTTTGAGTTCGTATATTACTAAAGGTGGGGTATGTCTAAAGATTTTGTAATAGAGCTAGGAGTCTAAAACCAAAAGAATCGTACTTTCTATCCACTCCTGATTCCAAAATGATAACAAACTTGATTCTAGGACGTCGGGAACCCTGTCAAAATTTGAAATAACTCAACGCGTTTTTCGAATTGAAAGATCAAATTTGGCTAGTATGTTGTAATTTTCTAAATTCAGAAATACAGGAAGATTCAAGTTTGTAAGTTTGATTATCGTTTAGTTATGCCAGTTTTTAAAAAACCTGAAAACGGTTTTTTTTTGTTGGTCGGAACTCATCCATCATGTTTTGTTTTGAGCAAAAAGTGATCAACTACAAAAATGTTTATCGTTGTATGGGGCATGACATAAACAAAGTTCCACAAATGCCCTTCAATTTTGAAGTGAGTTATGGCCACTTCAAAAAAATACTCTGAAACCCTTAAAATCGACTTCTTCCAGAAAAATTTTTTTCATTCTCATCAGCTTAACTAGACAAATTCGATAATGTAAAAAGCTCGAAAGTTAACCTAATTTGAAAAGAGTTATTACGGTTAGTTCAAACACAAAAAACCTCATTGGGGGTCCTAAAATAATTTTTTTCAAGGTTTGAACTAACCGTAATAACTCTTTCAAAGTAGGTTTATCTTCGAGGTTCTAACATCATCCAATTTGTCTAGTTAGGCTGATGAGAATAAAACAAAGTTTTTTGAAAAAAATCGATTTTAAGGGTTTAAGGGTCTTTTTTGAAGTGGCCATAACTCGCTTCAAATTTGACGAGCATTTGTGGAACTTAGTTTATGTCATGCCCCTTACAACGGTAAAATTTTTTGTAGTGAATCACTTTTTGCTCAAATCAAAACATGATGAGTTCCGACCAAAAAACCGTTTTCAGGTTTTTTAAAACTGGCATAACTAATCGATAATCAAACTTGAAACCTGAATCTTCTTGTAATTCTAAGTTTAGAAAATTCCAACATACTAGCCAAATTTCATCTTTCAATTCAAAAAAGGCGTTAAGTTATTTCAAAATTAAACAAGTTTTTTTCAAAAGTTAGTTTTGAAAGCGAGGTACCTATTTGACAGGGTTCCCGAGGTCCTAGAATCAAGTTTTATATCATTCTGGAATAAGGAGTGGATAGCAAGTATGATTCTATCGGTTTTAGACTCCTAGCTCTATTGAGAAATCTTTAGACATAACCCTATAGTAATATACGAACTCAAAGCGATATATCTCGAGTTTGCCTAAGTAGTTTTAAAAATGATGTATACAAAAGTTGTAGCAAAAACTCAGAGCTACAACATACTGACTGGAATCCCGGATCTTTTTTCCTTATCTCCGAGAAAAATAATTTTTTTCATCTTTTCATGAAATTTCTGTTTTGATATTTGTTCTCGCGAAAACCGTGAAAGTTGAATATGCTATAAAAAAAAAACATAGGTACTCGAAGACACATCATTCGACTACATCGAGTCGGTATTTGGTGGATCTAGCTATCAATCTGAGGGACATATGCCTCTTAGAACAGTGCCGCACCCTCACGTCCTTTCGGCGAAACAAGCTTTTTTCAACCCTCTCATGCTTTTCGGAAAGCTGGAATCAGGCAAAATCAAATTGACCATCGTTTTCGCCATGCTTGAAATACCCTTTGGTGAAATTTTCAGCGAAATCGGAGACATAAAATTTCTATTGCCCAATTTGTTCAGAGCTAGGTCCACTCTATCGCGTTCCGCGTCATATGCTCTTCCAAGCAGCCTCAATCTGCTGGAACTTCCCGGACAGATTCGATGCGTGCACGGTCCTGAGCATCTTTTCAACTTTGTACCAGAGGTGCTCGATCATTTTCAAGTCGGGGCTCTGAGTGGCCAGTCAAGAACCTCAACTCGACGTCGAGCGAACCAGTCCGACACGAGACGGGACGAGTATTTTAGGTCGTTCTCCTGTTGGAGAATGAAGGAACGACCCATCGACTGAAGCGAAGGGATCTCATAATGTTCTCAAGAATTTCTCGGTATGCGACTGTGTCCATCCCCTTTTGGACCAGCCGGTCCGGCACATCCCCAGAGAAACACGGAGCCGCCGCCATGTTTCACCGTTGGAAGCTTGTACTGGGGATTAAAACGCTTGCGTGGAGGACGAGTCCAAGCTACACGCGCCTTTTTGTTTTTCGCAGAATAAAAGGGCTTCCGCGCCCGTCGCCTTCCATTCAATCCAGCTTTCCGTAGACGGGGTTTTGTGGAGCTCAGCGATGGCATGGGCACTCATGGAGATGGTACAAACCTAGCGACGACGGAAACAGTCCGCCTTGGGTCGACACGAGAGGCTCGAATGATGTTTAACTCCATAACGTGCGTTGCACAACGAGGGCGGCCCGTGCTTGCTGGCTTCGAAATGCCTGAAATTGCAAAACATACAACCTTAAAATTAAAACAAAAGTTCGTCTCACCTCCTTGGATACGTACACGCTGAAAGATTTTTCTCTCACCACGATTTGCATGATAAAACTGTAATTTCAAAACACGTCCAACCGTGCACATTTCCGTGAGGGTTAATTGAAATTATAACACCACAAGTTCCGATTTTTCCTCTTCTCTCAATTCAAACGCTCTGTCATTAAATCCGTGTTTTAATGACCCATTTTTAGTGTTGTTCTAGCTAAAGAGTTACGGTAAAAGCTCGCGATATTTCTTTAATCATCGCCTTCATTTTACATCCTTATCTTCATAAGCTACGCCTTTTCATTTCAGAATTCATTGAATTCTAATTTATAGAAATATATTCCATATATTCTATACTTCATTATGTTATTATGTAACATCTTTGCCTCCTCCTAGCCTCATCTAGTGCACTAGTGTGTTTTGAGTGCTCTAGGAACATTTTCTCCAAGTTTATGGAGTTAGAATATTTTTGATAGCCCATTGAAGATTCTCATCATTAATGTTCTCGCCTTCGGGCCTCTTCTCCGATCTCTTTCATCTAGCTAGTGTTTGGCTAGGCGCGTTTCGTGCGTGTTTGTTAATTAAACCAAGGGTTTAATTACCCAAGTTCGAGTGGGCGGACACTCTCTCCCACGGGCACTCCCATCCACGGTCAACCCCTCTCCACGGGCGTTTCTCTACGCGACTCGAACCCACGCGGCGACGTCAAGCAAGACGACAAGCAGATCGGCGGCTGAAGTCCGGGTTTGAGTAGAGTAGGGGTGGGGGAGTTGGGAAATCTCAGTTCAATTATCTAGCATTCATTCTGGCATTCAAATTCAGTAATTATATTAATTAAGTAATTTTATCGATCTAGTATTTATCATTCTCCATTTATTTTCTTCATTGGTTTGTTTGTTTCTGTGAAGTAAAGGTCATTAAAGTCCCGCCTGGCGATTTCACAAGTAGAGAGAAAAGGATTTATCCTTGAATTTATCTGCTCAGAAATTCAAAGGCGACTACACGCTCTATTCTCAATGTTACGTCCCGTAAGGCGGAATTTATTAAAGCTCTCCTAATAACACTTCAAAAAAAAGTGGTTTTAGAATTTAGATTGTAAACATAGTTACAAAAACAAAACTATCTTAGTTCGAACATGCCGCCCCAGGGCGTGAGGAAATAGAAGCGGTGAGCGCAGACCACCTGCTTGAGGAATAAATCACCACGTTCCGAGACATTATAAAAGGAATATTTTGAGATGAAAAATTTTTGAGATGTTTGTGGTCATTTCACAACAGCATTAAAAACTCTCCACAATTCAATCATATTCCGCAGCTTCATTTAGCCACCTTCTACAGAATTCATGTTAACGAAACCTATTCTTTATGGTTTTTTTTGTGGAATCTCAACTTTCTTAATAGCTTTCTCTCAACTGTAGAAGAGAACTTCAGAAGCGTTTGCTGGGATCGATCTTTAAAAGATCAATTTTACAAAGCAGGGAAAATTTTTGAACACTGATTGCTTTACTTTTGAAGCTTTAGTTTCACCATAAATTTCTATATTGTGTTGTACTTGGTTACATGAACAAGAACTTAGGATGATTTATTGCAGCTAAATTCGCAGGTGCTCTGTCTGAAATGACACATATCTCTGATAATAAAACGTTTTTGAGGTCACAAGACAATTTTGATGAGATTCTGAATCCAGCTTATAGGAAAAATTCATTGAGTTTTGAAAAACTGAAGAAAAAACTGAATAAAAACAGTTTCAACTCGTGTACAAACTTCATCAAGTACAAATTATTCAATAAAAAATCAATAAAAAAATTTCAAAACATCAATCAATGCAAAAGATCAATAAAATTATGAACAACCGATTTTGAGTTCAATTCCAATAAAGAGATCCTTCAACTGAGCTCCTTTGAAAATCATATTAAAATCAGCCCTCATCATTGAACAAGGCAATTAGTGACCCTGTTCTCTCGCGCTATCCATTGTTATAACTTACTTGAAAAAAATTGTTATTTCGCAAGATTTGGTCACGGCGTTGTATAGTTCGACCCATTATTTAGATTCATGTTGGCACAATCGTTGGTATAGCATTTGACAAGTCAAGTATCTCAAACAAAAACTCTCAAAAATATTCAGGTTAATACAAACTATATTCTACATTGCCGTGATTCTACGTCCAACGTTCTCGTTCGAAACTGATCAGGAACACGGTAAACAGCGGAATCATGTGACATTTCATTTTACGATTTATGAAATCGATCACAAATTTGAAAAAAACAAATACAAATAAAAGTTTAACGTTGTCACTGGAAATAATTTCAAGCATTCAACAAGCAATGAACATATGGAATCTTTTCCTAATGTTTGAATCTTCAAAAGAATAGAGCCACGAAATAGAATAGAGCCACGAAATAGAATAGAGCCACGAAATAGAATAGAGCCACGAAATAAACAACAAGATTTTTTTGAGTAACAGAGTGAAATAAAATAGAAACAGGGAGGTTGAGAGTGGGAGAAAGAGATAGATATATGTACAAATTGAGAAAGAAAGAAAATGAGAGAAAAAAGAAGGCAAAAGAGAAAGGGGGCGGGGCTTAAGCGGTAAATCACTTAAGACTTTTCTCTATCGCGCTGTGCAGCACCGCATTGGTCATTCTTCCATCGCATGCAACTACTTTCACCCTGAAACTTCGATATTGAATTATGATAATAATAATAATAATAGTAATAATAATGAGTAGTTTTAACCAGGCTCTACCATCATAATCATAATAATAATAATCTTACTCGCGCTTGTTCCCGCCTAGCAGCAAGGTACGCGCTCCCCTGAGATGCAGGACAGATCTATCCTGGTAGAACCAGTGGCTGTCTGCTAGAACACCGCTAGTGTGAATAGTGGGGAGAGTCAGATTCGTGCATGAGCACTACCAACATTTCTTAACCCCCTTGGTTTGGGTGGATCTGTCCGGGGTGGGAGTCGAACTCGGGACTCTTCGCACAATGGTCTATCACACTACCACTATGCCACGCCCGGACTGCTATTCCATAAACTAAAGAAAAATTTCTTTTTTTTGTATGTTCTCATCATGCAGTCTGACTAGTATTTAAAAATTAAAAAATCGAACCCTTTCTGAAAACCCTACTTCTTCTTCTTCTTCTTCCTAGCGTTTATCCCGCCGCCGGGCAGGGTCCGCTTTGTAGACTGCACCACGCCATTTCACCCGATCAGCTGCGTCTTCAGTCTTCAGCCCGGTCGTGTTCATGTCTACTTCGATGCAGTCTCGCCACCTAGTTTTGGGTCTGCCTCTGGGTCTTTTGCCCTCTACTTCGAGGTTCCAGGACGATTGAGAAACGGAATGGGGATTTGATCTTATCACGTGCCCGTACCATCTCAGCCTTGACTCTCGAAGCTTTTCAGATATAGGGGCGATGCCCAGACGATCTCGGATGGTTTCATTTCGCACCATGTCTAGACGAGTGAGTCCGAGGCTCCATCTCAGCATTTTCATCTCCATAACATGCAGCATCTGTATAGTCTTTGCTGTGCATGGAGAACATTCGAGGCCGTACAACGCTACTGGTCTGACAACTGATCGGTAAATTTTACTTTTCAGTCTGTCAGGCATTCGCTTGTCGCATAGTACACCGGTTGATTCTCTCCATTTGAGCCAGGCAGCATTGACTCTCGCAGCAACTGTAGCCTTGGGGTCTAGGTCTGCGGTGATGTAGAATCCGAGGTACTTGAAGCCATCCACTTTCCGGAGTTCGGTGTTCTTGACTTTGATGGTATTCGAGGTATTCGAAGTACTTTTTCCCATTTCCAGGTACTCAGTCTTTTCGAGGTTTAGTCGTAGACCATAGTCACTGAAGCGTTCGTTCCACTCTCCTAGCTGTTTCTCCAAGTCCTCTGTTGTGTTGGAACATAACACAACGTCGTCAGCATACAGTAGAGTTTTCGGAGGGCTTGTTTGTAGATCTCTGGTGATCGTGTCCATTATCAGTATAAACCCTACGTTTTTCGGTAACACACGTTGAATTTAATTTATTGATACATAAGAAGGAATAGAGGATTGAATTGCATATAAGTCAGTAGAAAGAGAAGAAACCATCGGAATCAACTTCTTGAGGAGTCTAACGGGCTCTTGTTTACTACTCTCATACTTGTTTACTCTACTCTCATACAAAATGTGTAGATAAAAAAAGCTAACCGAAAGTGAAGGGTAAACTTCGGAGAGAAACCGAGATCGTGCGAAAACTTTTTTATGTAGCGCATAAATTTCAATTGCAGTGCGGGTTGCAAAAGCGACCAACTTGTCGATAACTTTGTCGATTTCTCTGTGCATGTCTCGGAAAGTGACCTCTTTCAGCATGAATGTCCACACATTCTCGAAATGTCGATAGGCTATCAGCTTTTCCGATTGCAGATCGATCTGAATATATGTCTAAACAATCCGGTTGGGAGCCCGACAATATGGAATACCTAATACGCTTGGTCACTATCCTGTTTGAGTCGTAAGTAGGGTTCAGATACCAATTTGGGTTTTTCAAAAACGGGTCTCTGTACTGATCGACTTCTATATCATCGTCGTTTTATCAACAAAAAAACACTATCAAAGACGTGAAGAGCTTTGACTACATTTAAGTCGAGGTGAGTCGAGTTGAGTCGAGGTGCCAGTGCCTATAATCAGTTCTAATCGATAACTCACCCTGTTTCTGGTTCGAGTTGCGAGTGCTTTATTGATGGATTTGTCGAAGGTGGCAAACACCTTAAAAAAGCATTAAATACTTAGAAATTAAACAATTGGGTCTATCACTTTAACGGCGCTTTTTCAAAAAATCAGTTTATTTTCTCCTGGATTACTTGAAATAGCGTTTTGCAGAGAAAAAATATCTTAGCTATTTTCTTGTTTATGATAAAAAAATAGATAAAAGGAGGAAATTATCACTATTTCAAGCTTTTTGAAGAAACATAAGAAAAAAGCCATGAAAGGGAAAGTCACAGTAATAAAGTCTTTAGCTAGAAGCCATAAAAGTCATGCAAAGAAGAGACAAGAAAAGACAGGTCGTAAACATCAATTAGTGAAAGTCACTACGATATTACTCGACCAATACCTTATTGGCAAGCGACTGTGGGATGAGTTGTTGATTAACAAAGTCTTCGAGTGTTTGCGCCAGAGCTTCGCCCACTGTCGTCTTACGGTACACTTGATAGGTGGCATGAGATGGCATGGCTGCCAGGAGTTACTGCGAGGAGACCGAAGGTTAATGTCACGGGTTACTGCAAGGATCGTGTTCATGTACCAGAAAATCAATCAATTAGAAAGTTTGAAACAAGTTACAAACGAAGTGCTGGGATAGAATGCTGCTGGGTGGATTACTACTGGTAACCTCATGATATACTCTGGTAACCTCATAATAGAGTTCCTGGTCATTTTCTGGGAAGTATGATGGAACCTTATCTTAATGCTAATAAGTATGTAGCTGTCTGCTCGGTGTTTTCTTAGGCCAAAGCGTGCTCACAAAAAGCGTGTGGACGTCAGCGATGAGATATTCCTTTACTTTATAAGCGCCCACATGACTTTGAGGTCTTCAGCGAAGAGATTACGGTTTCATTCCTAAGCCTTATGGTCTCGTTAGCGTAAACTTTACAACCTAAGCGAAAAAAAGAATTCTTTAAAAATCTCATCGCTGACGTTCACACACATTTTGAAAGCACCATTTTCGGCAATTGACCTTTTCTCACGATGGTAAAAACAAAGCCTTCGTACTCTATGTGTTCGCTGGAGCAACCATATCCCTTTCGTTCTCGCAGCTTTTAGAAAATATCCAATTAGTTCGTGGGTTACGTTTATTTAGCAATTTACTTCTTGTCAATTTTTTCACTTTATTTCATTAAAATGTCACATATTAATGTACACGCTTTCAAAATAAACGACAGCTATGCTCATGTTCCTTAAAATTAGATATTTTCCGAAATATATCTTTACAACAGAGATTTTTATTTTATTAACTTTCGAAGATCATCATAGTCTTTTCTAATAGCTCACCCTAAAAGAAACCTACAGTAACACGGCTATTCTGCTACGCATCAATCACGAAGCATTAGAATGGAACTAACTCAAAAACAGTGAAGTATACGGTAATATTCGTTTGGAGAGCTACCACACATCTAGAACCTTTTTCGAGACATGACGCGAATAACCAATAGCTCCACCAAGTTATATGGACCCTTTCTCTACACAAATCTGCGAAGGATATGACTTTGTTAGATATTATTTCTCTGTTCAACAGTACACAACAATTACTGCCAGCACTAAAAGTCGTAACATGACTACCGTAACCTCACAACCATAACTATGCTAACCATTCCTATGCCCGTGTGCACTCTTCTGATATAGACTAGTTCAGAAAAATTTAAACAGAAATACAGAAAAATCAAAATAGTTACTTATAACATGATATTACTTATCACAATATAAATTGACTACTCAGAAGCTTAAAGATAGTCGGTTGAACACAAAATAAGCGGAATTCCCAGCTTTTTTCCCTTTCTAGAAAGTAAATTTTCGAATCATCAAATTGAACATTGAAAAAAAATTTCGTAAAAATAACTGGAATTCACTGATCACACTGATATAATAACATTCTACTTTTTCTTTATGTTACATTTTATTCAACATTTTACATTTTACTTTTTCAACATTTTACTTTTTCTTTAAAAAAAAAACGCCTATAGAACATGCGGCCCGGAAAGATCGTTGTGTAACATGTTTAAACAAAGATAAAGCATTTAAATCTTATATTTTCCTCAACAAGGACGTCTTCAAACGTTGATAATGCCTGGTAATAGGCATGGCCTACAAGTGGGCGTTGCCTAGGTGTGTCCACTACCATTTCTTCATTCTTTTGCAGCCGGGGGTAAGGCCGCAGTCGCTGCCTGAGCGGCGAGTTTGCTAGCTTGACCGTCGCACGCAACGAACTTTACGCGGCCTTAATTAAATCATCCAATGTCTAGTCAATGAACCACATTGCCTAACATAATTATTATCATTATAGAAAAATGGTAAAAGGTGATAAATTTAATTTACAATCATGATATCACTGCTAAGACTGTGATGCAGCAGAAGTCTGTTTCGCCCCAACTCAGACAGACCACTTCTCTCTGGGTGGGCCTCATTTCAGACAGACCTCTTCTCTCTGGGAGGGCCCCAACTCAGACAGACCTCTTCTCTCTGGGTGAGCCCCAACTCAGACAGACCTCTTCTCTCTGGGTGGGCCCCAACTCAGACAGACCCCTTCTCTCTGTGTGGGCCCCAACTCAGACAGACTCTTCTCTCTGGGTGGGCCCCAACTCAGACAGACCTCTTCTCTCTGGGTGGGGACCTCTTCTCTCTGGGTGGGGCTCATCAGTTTGTGCCCATAAGTCAGCGGCACTGTTTAAAACTTTTTCAAAACAGATTATCTACAAAAAAAATGGTTCAAGTGCCTGATTCTCTAAACAAATAGATAAAGTTGAAAACTGCCCGATTATGTAAAAAGGTCCGAAAAAGGCCCTCAAAACTGCTGCTACATCGGGGTTTTAATGCATCGTATTTGCTTCGTAATCATTGAAAATCTTCCTTTTTTTGCTCCCAAGTTCTTCCTAATTCAAATCGGATGTTGTACCTGCTTACTTGTTCTTTTACTTATTCTTTTCAATCTCAAAGCCCGTGCTTTTTTATTACTGTATGTATGATGTGCTTTTTTATTACTGTATGACTAGATATATTACTGTATGACTACACGCGTGAAAATCTAAATTGAAACGAAATACTGAATTGGGGGCATACTTCAACCAAGGTCACTAGAAATCGTTAAAAAAACTTGAGATAGAAAACAACCGCTCTTTAAGCTGAGGGGGGTCTGGAATAATGAGAATCGAGCTAGAGATAAAAGGAAAAGCTTCTTATCAGGCTGGCCTCCCTGGCTCAAATAACAGTCTTTTATCAGAAATTCTCAACAGTGCTGGTGACTTTTCATGCACCATATTTAACCAGAACTGTCGAGAATATAGAAAACAACCGTTCTTTGAACGAAGGAGTCTTGAAAACTGAAAAAACTTCCTTTTTTCCCTTAAATCTCTGGCACACTTCTCATCTTTCCAGACTGCCTGATCGGAGAGCGGTTGTGTTTTTAAACTTTCAAGACTTGCCAGTGGCTTTTATTGAGCTACTTATCAGGGGCACCAAATCGGTCGGTGCCACCGATTCGAAACCGATCAATACGAACCGACAGGACTGTCAATACGAACCGACAGGACTGTCAATACGAACCGACAGGACTGTCAATACGAACCGACAGGACTGTCAATACGAACCGACAGGACTGTCAATACGAACCGACAGGACTGTCAATACGAACCGACAGGACTGTCAATACGAACCGACAGGACTGTCAATACGAACCGACAGGACTGTCAATACGAACCGACAGGACTGTCAATACGAACCGACAAGACTGTCAATACGAACCGACAGGACTGTCAATACGAACCGACAGGACTGTCAATACGAACCGACAGGACTGTCAATACGAACCGACAGGACTGTCAATACGAACCGACAGGACTGTCAAGAGCTTCCCGCCATTCGATCAATACGAACCGACAGGACTGTCAATACGAACCGACAGGACTGTCAATACGAACCGACAGGACTGTCAAGAGCTTCCCGCCATTCGATCAATACGAACCGACAGGACTGTCAAGAGCTTCCCGCCATTCGACCTTCTCCATCAGAAACGTCCAGACGTTGTCGCAGAAACGATAGGCTCGCAGCTTTTCCGCCTTAAAATCGAAAAATTGTTTTTCTCTCTTTCTCTCTCTCCTCTCTTTGAATGCTCCAACGATCTCGATACTCATAATATTCGCAATCTCGCATGTCAGTATTGAGAGGCATAGTTCCCCAAACCTGTGAAATTTCTCCCGGTCGCCCGCCTAATCTCTGAGGAAAAAATATCATTTACCAGCACATCCTGGTGAGCTATGTTTAGAAGAGAAACAAAACTATTTTTTTCATTGAAAAAATGCAGAACTGCACAAAAACTATTTTTACGAACTTCAAAACATAGAAAAAGGCGTATTTTACAGAGCAGGATATGTCAGAAAAAAAGAGGTGAATACTAGAGAACGCCCAAGATACAGATACAAAGATATAGAGAAAAGAGAAAGAGAGATAGATGAAGAGAAAAGAAAGATAGATAGAGAGAGAAAAAAGAGGGGGGCGAGAGGGCGAGAGAGAGAGAGAACATAAGAGAAAGTGAGAGAACCTGAGAGCAAAAACAAGAAACATGGTTGGGATACAATCTTGAAAGGAACAAAAAATATGGAAAGGTCAAGGCAACCTATGAAAGTTCTCATTTCTGCATGAAAACGCCTCATTCAGTGCATCGAGAAAATTACTACGGCACATACGGAAAAGTTACAGTAAGACAACTTTCTAACCCTGAAGGACATCTTTTGCTTAGTTTTGGTGTTGAGCGCTCGGTTGATGCTTTTGTCGAATGCAGCCATGACTTTCAATGCGAGTGCTTGAGGAATCATTCCGTCCTGGTGCATAATACGATTTAACCGAACATTACGATCTCGGTGTTTGACTCAAGGCTAAGAGGAGCCATTCTCTCGCAGTAATAAGTTTTTTTAATCATGATAAAAAGTGAGCGAAAATTTCGTCAATAACATTAGTGCATACATGACTTCAAGTGTTGAGTTTCTACTTGTTTATAAAAATTGTTAGGAATGGTTTCACTATGTTTTTTTCAAGAAACCTGCTAAGAAATCTACCAGTCTGTTTCGCTCCTGCTACCCCAATGTACTTGTATGTACCACGGTCTGTTTCGCTCCTGCTACCCCAATGTACTTGTATGTACCTGCTCAGACGCCCCCCTGCTACCCCAATGTACTTGTATGTACCACGGTCACAATGATACCTTTAATTATAAAGAGAAATTAGGCTTTTTCAAAATAATTTTCGATATCAGAAAAAAATACCAGAGTTTTTCTAGACAAATTTTACCCAAAATTCTCTGCATTTCTATCGACTTTACCTGCACGAAATCATCGAGAGTTCTTTGAAGAGCCTGTCCCACCGTAGTATTACGGTACATTTGATAAGTAGCCATGGTGGACTGTAAATAATATATTTTTCCTACGGAATCACCGTGTTCTTCCTTACGTGTATACGGTCGTAGCTTATCTGCACTTGGAGAAAATTGAAAAACGACCGCTCAACCAAGCGGGGGTTTTGCGTAATGATATGCGACCGGGTATTCAGTCTTGACCTCTCTTATTTCCGAATCTCTCTCCCCATTCTGCCCTCAACCTCTCGCCCACTTCTTATTATTATAGGATCCTCCCCCCGAATGAGTGGTGATTCTTGGATTTCCGACAGAGAGATGACTCAAGCTTTCGGGCAGGGTCCGCTGTATATGTAGAATGCACTATGACAATGTATAGAATGCACTATGACAATGTATAGAATGCACTATGACAATAGAATGCACTACGATAATCACCATAGCACTAATATACCGGAACTAACTTCATCTACAATAACTAAGATATCGTTCAATACTTTCAAGAACAAAGTAAAATAGTTATTGAATAAATTAATGAAATTGCGCGACAAAATTTCGCGTTTCCATTGCTTGCCTTCTTGGAAACCCAATAACAAATTTTGAGAATAAGCAAGGTTCCTCTCGCTTCCATAAATAACGTATGCCATTGATTAGGATGCGTAACAAATTTTGAGCCAATAACTGATGAAAAATAAAATAAATTACTGAAAACCGAATAAACGGCCTCATCTGAACTTGCAAATGTTTTTTTAAAAAAACTGTTTTATTCAAAAAAGGTCACCAACAACAACTTAACTAATCAAACTTTCAAAACAATTTGTAACAACTGTAACATGGAATCAATAACAAGTTTTTTTGTGAACCAACTAATAAACGGCTCAAAGTTCAGAAGCAGAAGACATAATAAAACTATTTATTGAGAATTATAATGAGTCACTCAATAATCTTGATAAAAACTTTTTGTATCTCCTTTCTCCGTACCATTTCTGAAGTTAGCGTGATTTGTGGGCAACTTCACATTGTTATTAAGGTCTTGTAATGATAACGATAATTTTCAGACTGTTATCAACTTTGTGCAACTAAAAATTCGTAAATTTTTTCACAAAAAAACTTTCGAGCTCTTAATAATGATATTTATAAATCGCCAAACTTTAACTAATTCTCAGTTCTAAAAGTTTACTAAGATAAATAATCATCTCTGCTGACCAATTCAGCAGATCTATCGAAACAACAATCACTCGTGTATCACTCTTTATGAAAATATATCGTTTGGACCTCTCCAAAGTTCCAAGAGAAGGTCTAACAGTAGAGAAAAAATCCTAACAAAAGGCACCGTTATTGAGTAAGATCTGGGCAAGGCAGGTAAACAACATTGACAACAGGTAACAACACTCTTGTGAACTCGGAGACCCTTTTATCTCATGGCTCTCCTTGAGGACATATGACGGGCATGGCTTGGATGACCCATTCCCTCCAAACCTAAGAATGGGATGTGTTCTATTAAACCTTTGGCTCATATCTCCTAACATTCCAGAAACATACCCCCCATAGAACCATACCCATTCTCCATAAAACCAATCATCTTGCCACCGTCGGTTCAGCGTCTGAGTATCTTCCCGCTCTGATAGGGCCTTCTAACCCCCCTCCTCCCACCTATTCGACATCGACCACTTTAATGAAGCCATTGGAGCAAGCTGCCAAAAGCCGCAGCTCAGGTTCATTTCGTACCAGGTGAAGGTCGAATATTTGTTCTCCCCCAAGGCAAATCTCCTGAAAACATAGCTTTCAACTCATGCAAGGATAAATTCAAATGAAATACGCTCAGATAAACTTGGATCAAAATCCAACAAAAAAATATCCTTCAAAAATCCACTCTTCTTAACAATGAGCTTTTTGTAACATATAAAACTTTAAAATGTTGATCCAAACCCCTATAAGAATTAATTATTCAGTTGAATTTGATAGATTCTTACATGAGTTCGAACTTAAACAGGAAGCTAAGTTGATATTGCAGGGTAATCAAAAGTCTTTTTTTGCTGCTTGCAGAAATCGTTTGGGTAACAATGTAATTCAAGCCATGCCCACTTTAATAGACGACCAGGGACATGAAATAACTTCGTCATTAGAAAAGGCAGACGCTTTCTCCCATTATTTTTCTTCTGTTTTTTCAAAGCCCTTGCAAGGTCCCTTACCATTTCCAACCTATCCTGAAGTAAATGAACCATTTAGTCTTGACTGTATAACTGAGGAGATTGTTTTACGCGCTCTCTCTTCTCTTGAATCCAAATGTAACACTTCCCCCGATGATATTCCTAACATTTTATTGAAGAAATGTCGTTTTGCTCTTGTAAAGCCGTTATGTATAATATTCAATAACAGTCTTCTCTCAGGCATTGTGCCGACTATATGGAGAAGTTCTATAGTTAAACCAGTACATAAGACTGGTTCACGTAACTATGTATGTAACTATAGACCAATTTCTTTATGCTGCTCTTTGTCTAAAGTCATGGAAAAAATTGTTTTTAGTGAAGTCTATTCGTATTTAGAAAATGAACAGTTGTTGTCCCCTCACCAAGCAGGTTTTAGAGCGTAAAGATCGACTACCACATCTTTGGTAGAATCTCATGCTTTCATTGTTGATTCTCTTGCTCAAGGTGTCTCCGTTGATATTGTTTTTCTAGATATAAGCAAAGCTTTCGACTCAGTTGACCACAGACTGCTTTTGCACACAGTTCATTGTTATGGTTTTCCGTCTAATATTGTTAGATGGCTTAGTAGTTACCTGAATCAACGTACCCAGTCAGTGAACATCGATAATGTGTTTTCCAACCCTATTTCCGTTATATCAGGAGTCCCTCAAGGCTCCTCGCTAGGTCCACTTTTATTTTTAATGTACATTGACTCTGTTAAACATGTATTTTCTCCCAATATTCAGTTCTCCTTATATGCTGACGACATAAAAATAATGGGACGCGTCCCTCTTTCTGTAAATGAGATACAGTTCGCTCTCAACTGTGTTTCAGCATGGTGCTCAGAGTGGAACTTGTGTTTATCGCTATCTAAATGTAGTGTTTTACATCTTGGTTCATCTAATTCTCGTAATGTTTATCATATGAGCAATATACCCATTCTAGCTAGTGAATCAGCCAAAGACCTTGGAGTGATAATATCCGATGGTTTTTCTTATCGTAAACATATAAATGAGAAATGTAAAAAGGCCTCTTCTGTTGTGAATATGTTATTAAAAGCGTTCAAATCGCCATCTCTTCCTCTTCTGACTTCTGCCTTTAAAATCTATGTACGACCATTATTAGAATATGCTAGCGAGCTCTGGAACCCTACGTCCTCGGGACTAGTGAAACTTATCGAGAAAGTACAACGCTCGTTTACGAGACGAATTCTAGCTAGAGCCGGTCAACCTTTACTTCCGTACTCAGAGCGGCTATTGTTGTTAAAACTTCAAACTCTTGAATACCGTCGAGCCATTGCTGACCTTACTTTCATTCACAAATGTATCCATGAGAAATGTGACATAGATACTATTCATTTATATAAAATATCAGCTGTTGAACGTTTTTCTCGCCATTCTCATTCTTTGCGTCTTATTCCGCCCAATATTATTAATCAGTCTTTCATATCAACATGTGTTTCTCGTCAGTTATCAGTATGGAATTCATTGGATTTTGAAATCTTAAACGATCCTAATTGCAAGGTATTTAAGAACAATTTACTTAAGTTGCCTGTCAACCTAGTTTTACCAAATACTTTTGTTTCTGATAACTAAAGGCTCGTTTCTCTATTAATAGCATTTTCTATCTCCCCCCACCCCTCCCCTAGTTAAGCAACCTTTTGCTTACACACACCGCCACTAGAAAGACAGTCCATGCATATCCGCTATTGTTATTGTTCACTGTGAACCGAAGTTGAATATAATCTGTGCAAGGAATAAAGAATGAATGAATGAATCTTTCTCAAAAAAAACTTTGGACCATATTTCAGATAATGTGAAATACAAAACAATCAGAATCAGATGGGACGCCTTAGAAGATGCATCATATTTAATATTAAGTTTAATAATAAATACAGTGCAATTTATAAGAAAATCTAAGCAATCGTGATCTTAAATATTAAGACTCTCGGTACTGTGGCAAATATCCTTATATCTTAAAAAACAACAAAGAAATGAAGAGAAAGAGCCGTAATTTATAAAAATCTGAATACCGTATACCTTCAAAAGTACTCCACTTCTCGCATCAAAAATTCGCACGTATGAGTCTATCGAAGCGGTGGCCAGAAGAGGCACGTCCGCCTGTGTGCACCATATGACTCGTGTGATCGACTAAAACATACCGTAACTATTTTCACTGACTACGGTATTCCCTTTGATTTGAACTCAACCATAGGTAAAAAACTTTTTAATTTTTCAATAGGTTGATCGCACGATTAGATTAGCAGTTTTCACTTTTGATATGATAAAACCTGTCCGGGCTTAGTTATGGCAGATGTAACTGATTCTTTAAAAAAGGTAGTGTTTTGCATTTAAGTTTACATGAAAAAATAAATCTGTGTAGAACATTTCAAAGTCAGTCAGACTGAGTCGGTTGGTCAGTCACCGTAATGAAAATTTTGCCAGTTGGCAGTTAACTCATTAACTCAACTTTCAACTTTCCTTACATGTCCACCGAGTAAACCGCTACGTTTCCTCAGAGAGATGTGGTAAATCTACAAGAAAATCGTCTACTAATACGCGGGCTTGGATAATAATACTAATACGCGGGCTTGGACTGGAATCTAAACTCTCGTTTTTCAACAATCCTCACTAAGAAGCTATCATTCCTACCTATTCTTCTCAAAATCACAAACAGCAGTAGAAACGCCGCTCGAAAAACTCATTGCAAAAACTTCCCTGCTTAGGACTCGAACTCCTAGTAGAGCTCTTGCCCACCGGTGAAATGTTGCAGGCAATGAGAAAGCCTTGTTCTACCGTATCCTTGACTACCTTTTACCGTACTTCTTAAAGGAAAGCCCTTACCATTCCCTGTTCCGTCCTGTGAATGAAACGAGGAACAGCCGTGTCCATCTCATAAAGACTCAGTGAGCCATCATTTCGTGCGACTGCAATCCAATTATTTGGACCGAAGAAGAGAGACTCCACCGCCTGACTCACATCATTCACTTCTTCTTCCTGAAGAAAAACAAATTTATTCTCTATTTTGTCTCTGTCTTCACAATCAGGGGTTGAATAGTCATGTGAGACCTTCTGTCGGCGGGCCTCTGTTTTTCCAAATCATAAAGAGGACCCTTATGACCCCCCTTACAAAACAACACAAACAAATTTCGCGGGCTTCTGTTTCTTTTTATAATAAGGGAGGACCCTTATGTGAAAAAAACTTTTCCGCCTTTGGCGAGCGTGTGTACCTTTTTCTTGCACACTAAACCCCCCCCCGTCTACAATCTTGCACACTAAACCCCCCCCCCCGTCTACAATCTTGCACACTAAACCCCCCCCCCCGTCTACAATTGATAACTGAGTAATTTTTCGAAGACAAACCTTTATTATCTTCGACTATATAACACGATTTGCAAAAATTATCCCTTTCAAAAATTATTTCTTTCAAAAATTATATTCTTTCGACTTGTTTCGTGATAATTCTGTTCTCTCTCGGCCTTTCCTCTCTCTCTCTTTTCTTCTCTTATGTGTTTCTCTTCCCTTTTCCATGATAGAGATAAGAACTAAATTGAATTGAGCCAGTGCTCTTCAGGAGGGACTCTTATGTGAAAAAGGCGCTCCCACAATGCATTTTATCATTCGTTTCTCTATCTCCGTATGGTTGTTATCTTATCATTAATATAATTCATCTTTTATATTTTTCCTTTTCTTTCATTCATTAAACTCCTCTCATTATTCATCTCTATGTCCTTTTACTCTCTTTCTCCCTCTCTCTCTCTCTTTTCTCTCTATCCATTGCTCTCTCTTGTCTTTACCCTTTTTTCTCTTTTTGCTACTATCTTCTTCTCTCTTCCTCTCCCTTTTTCTCACTTCCTCTTTCTTTCTATCTTTCCCCTTCAATCTTCCACTCCAACCAGAATTCTCATTTTGACTTTTTCATTCAAATTTCTCACATGAGAGCAACCTCTTCATTCGTCCTCAACGCAGCGATCACAGCACACCATGACTAGTCGTCGATGAAGAACTTCTACATATGACAAGAGAAAAATAAGCAAAGAAAAGAGAAAAAGGAAGAGGAATGGGAGAGGAAATATAAAACAGAGAAAATGATATAGAAATAGTCAGAAAAGATAGAGTATATGGAGAAAGAGACAAAAAATTTGAGTCAACACAATGCCAAAAAAAGAAGAAAAAGGAGTGAACACGGACGAAAAAAAGGAAAAGGAGAAAAGAGAAGGCTTACTAGAAGAGAGAAAAAAAGAAAGTGAGAGATAGATAAAGATACAGGACAAAAGAGACAAGGTGATAAATAGAAAAAACTTTGTTCTAAAAAAAGCTGAACTGCAAAGATACAAAAAAAAATTGAAAACAAGCCAGAGAAAATCTACATTCTTCGAGGAGCAGCGTTGAATGCATTTATTTTTTCGAATAAATCTTTATCCGAATGTTCAAAACATTACTGGAAACTTCTACTAGCCGAATTTAACTATCAATAAACCATAGATCCTTGATTGCCTCATTACATGATGAGCATTCCAAATAAAATGTTTGTAGTTTGTACAGTACACTGCATAGGCCTAACATTCGATGAAATTCATAGGCTAACCATATTCTCTTCTTTGTGCTCTTTATGGACCGCAGAAATGAGCGAAATTTTCTTCAACGAGAGCTCTTCCGTCGTCCCTAGAAGATGAAAGGTCAGGAATTGAGAAACTTCTTTACCAAGCGAAAAAAACCTGGGATCTTTATGATTCCACGGTTTTTTTTAGGAATAAGGAAACAAACAGGAGAAACTACATCAAACATTCACAAGCAGATGCTTTTCGATTCCTTTATACCCCTAATCTCCAATTTCCAATGTCTCCAATCCTAGGCCCTAGAATCCCATCCTAACTCCTGGTGTCCCTTTATATTCGACGTAAACCCCCCTTGCCTGTCCCCTCATAACGAACTCATGAATACTTTACAGGATGTTTCTTTTCACTCGAAGAAAGAGCGTTCATATCAAGATTTCTAATGATGAGGGTACGGTAGGCCTTTGAGAGAGCACGAGAGCGTGTGATGTGAAAGAGAGGATGCAGACGATCAGAGAAATTTATCACTGGCTTTCTTGGATAGCGCATAGATTTTTTTTTGTTAGAGAAAAACACCGAAGGAAAGTAGAGGTAAACGTTAATAGAACGGAATGAAAGTAGACTGTTGATCATTTCGGCGCGGCGCACCGAGGGTTATAGACAAACACTGTAGTTGAACCCCTGTCGATAAAATCTGACCTGTCATGACCATGTGAACATCTCCATCAATCGTGCCAACCGCCGCCATCGGTTGAGAGGAATGCGTGTCCACAATGCAGATTGCTGAATACAAACTGAGCGAGACGGAAGTTGCGTCCTGAGAAGAAATATACCATGTTATTTCATCTTTAATAAACCAATCGCTTCAGAACCCAACAAGAAATTGAGAAAAAGTTTTGCGCATTCATATGAATTTTCCCACAATCCAAAGCTCTTATACCTTAACTCAACTAATCTGTTTTTGCTTATACATATCATTCATTCATATTTCTTTTATATTTCTAGAATCTAGAGCTAAAACTTGATAGCAAAAAACTTCGATACAATACAGATGAATTGACTGCGTAGCTAACTGGTCAAGTAAATAGATTTACATAACAGCCAGTTTTGGGCTGTTACTAAACCACGCCTATCACACCCGTTAATTACTTATCCACGCCACTGTGTGGGAAAATTCTTAAATTCGCCCCATGCGATTTATTTAGTTTTTCAAGTTTTTTCCTGCTTAGGCTTAGGCAAAAGTTTACGCTAAGGAAGCCGTACGGCTTAGGCTAACGAGAGCGTATCAAAAAATATACATAATAGTGCGTCAAACACTCTATCTTTCTCGCGCAGTGACGTGGATTAGTGATAAACGGGCGTGGATTAGTGATAAACGGGCGTGGATTAGTGATAAACGGGCGTGGATTAGTGATAAACGGGCGTGGATTAGTGATAAACGGGCGTGGTTTAGTAATGACACAGTTTTGAACAGAGTAGACTCGAATAGTTGGCTAAAACATAGCTTTGCCAGTTCAAGCATTAGTAACACGCAACTTTTGCAAAATCGCATATATGTACATAGCTTTTTTCTATTTTTAAAAAATTCAAAAAACTCAGTGGCCCAAATTCAGTTTTGAGCAACCTTTTTCACATATTTACCTTAAGAGCCCATAACCGAATGACTCCGTCTTCATATCCCGCCAGGAGATGTCGCCCTCCTTGCAGGAGCTTTCCACAAGTGCATTTGATGCCCGCACCAGCATACACCTGAGATCATTTACATATACTTTTCATCGAATGAAAAATTAAAAACTAGAATCATAAAATGGGCTGCAAAGCAAAATTCTTTCTTTTTCTTTTAAATCAATGTAAACCGGAACCAAAAATCCATGACAACACTTGAAAATGAGTAGGTTTGACATAATTTTTACGCCAAATTATTGTGCAAAGGGTCCGAAGTTCGATCTTCTCCCTTTTCTATTAGAGAAAAAGGCTAATGATGAAATTAACTGTTTGTTCGATCGCTCTAATATTAAATTTGTCGATTCCTGTGAAACGAAAAAAGCGAGCTCACCTTGGACTGCGCCACAACACCCGTAGCAATCAGTCGCATCCACACCAAGCCATCGCTGTAACCCGCGAAGAGTATGTCGTTGGCATCGTGCCAAAACAGCCATTCCAGATCCGCGTATTCCTCTGACTACCAGTAATCCGCCTTTCTCGCCTTTTCGCGGTTCAGCCAACACCCATCCACGACGGAGGGTGCAAAGGGATCGAAAACTACTCCCCCCGATTCGTCATCACAACTACCAGTAATAGTATTTGCTGTAGAACAATGTTTCGAAATTCTGGGTGACCCTAATAATTTTCAGGTCTATTTGTAAACTTCTGCACTTTTCTGAAAGCGTTACCCCGTAATTGCAACAAAAATACTCATTTCTCACCTTACTATGTTGAGCAAGTGGAGTAATAAATATGTAATTTGTGAAACAAAAGACCTTCGAGCCAGGCGTTAAATGAGACCGGTCTAATGCCTGTTTGTACGCGCAGAGCGAGTTAAAAAAGGAATGGGGAAGGCAGAAAGAGTGAAAAGAGAAGTAGAGGAAAAGTAAAATAGAACCGAAAGAGAAGAGAATGTAGATCATTTTTGGCGCGAACATAGCTGGTCAGGTAACCATTTAACCCCTGTTCCGAGCTCTTTCGTGTGAGAAACCCTGTTTCTCACCGTCCACTCCGTTTTACATAAACAAGACCTAAAAATGCTATAGATGTTCTGTACTATGACTTCGCTAAAGCATTTGATACCGTTTCTCACGATAAGTTGTTGTGTGTTTTGGATAACTTAGTGTTTAAGTCTAGCTTGTTGAAGTGGTTTGAATCCTTTCTCAAATGTCGCTACTCCCGCGTTCGTGGAGAGATCGGAGGAAGCTTGATCGCAGAATAGAATGAACCTCTATGACGGTCTTCTTAGTCTTCAGGTCGGTGACGATGATCTTCCCCGACATATCTCCGGATGCAAGCAGCGTCTGGCGGTTATTGAATGCCACCGCAGTCACTGAATCCACGTGCGCAATCGAGAGAATCGGCTCGGTTTCTGAACAAAAGTCTCATTAATGATTCTTTAGATTACGGTAGGTAGAACAAATAGGAAAGGTCATTAATGATTCATGTTTCCACAGATGAAATCATGTAGTGACAACGCTCGGTCCTCTAAGGAATCTCTTTTTCAAATAAAAAAAAATTAACTAAAAAAATTCTTGTTGTTGTTCTTTTTCCAGTTGAGTTTACATGGGCGACCAAGACTTGTATACACAACCAAAATTTTTTAGATTACGGTAGGTAGAACAGATAGGAAAGGTTGGGTTTAGATGAATAAGAAGGTGAATAGGAGAGGCGAGAGGGTTATGAAACACTTTCGCAGAAAGATGACGTAGAAATAAACAAAGAAGCCAACAGGAGTAGCCAAATTCTAGCTTATTCATAACCTGCTATTGGGGAAAATGCTTTAATGTCTTGAGCATATTTCAAGACCTAAATCTGAAAGAGAGAGAGACCTAAATCTGAAAGAGAGAGAGACCTAAATCTGAAAGAGAGAGAGACCTAAATCTGAAAGAGAGAGAGACCTAAATCTGAAAGAGAGAGAGACCTAAATCTGAAAGAGAGAGAGACCTAAATCTGAAAGAGAGAGAGACCTAAATCTGAAAGAGAGAGAGACCTAAATCTGAAAGAGAGAGAGACCTAAATCTGAAAGAGAGAGAGACCTAAATCTGAAAGAGAGAGAGACCTAAATCTGAAAGAGAGAGAGACCTAAATCTGAAAGAGAGAGAGACCTAAATCTGAAAGAGAGAGAGACCTAAATCTGAAAGAGAGAGAGACCTAAATCTGAAAGAGAGAGAGACCTAAATCTGAAAGAGAGAGAGACCTAAATCTGAAAGAGAGAGAGACCTAAATCTGAAAGAGAGAGAGACCTAAATCTGAAAGAGAGAGAGACCTAAATCTGAAAGAGAGAGAGACCTAAATCTGAAAGAGAGAGAGACCTAAATCTGAGAGAGAGAGAGACCTAAATCTGAAAGAGAGAGAGACCTAAATCTGAAAGAGAGAGAGACCTAAATCTGAAAGAGAGAGAGACCTAAATCTGAAAGAGAGAGAGACCTAAATCTGAAAGAGAGAGAGACCTAAATCTGAGAGAGAGAGAGACCTAAATCTGAGAGAGAGAGAGACCTAAATCTGAAAGAGAGAGAGACCTAAATCTGAAAGAGAGAGAGACCTAAATCTGAAAGAGAGAGAGACCTAAATCTGAAAGAGAGAGAGACCTAAATCTGAAAGAGAGAGAGACCTAAATCTGAAAGAGAGAGAGACCTAAATCTGAAAGAGAGAGAGACCTAAATCTGAAAGAGAGAGAGACCTAAATCTGAAAGAGAGAGAGACCTAAATCTGAAAGAGAGAGAGACCTAAATCTGAAAGAGAGAGAGACCTAAATCTGAAAGAGAGAGAGACCTAAATCTGAAAGAGAGAGAGACCTAAATCTGAAAGAGAGAGAGACCTAAATCTGAAAGAGAGAGAGAGACCTAAATCTGAAAGAGAGAGAGACCTAAATCTGAAAGAGAGAGAGACCTAAATCTGACAGAGAGAGAGACCTAAATCTGAAAGAGAGAGAGACCTAAATCTGAAAGAGAGAGAGACCTAAATCTGAGAGAGAGAGAGACCTAAATCTGAAAGAGAGAGACCTAAATCTGAAAGAGAGAGAGACCTAAATCTGAAAGAGAGAGAGACCTAAATCTGAAAGAGAGAGAGACCTAAATCTGAAAGAGAGAGAGACCTAAATCTGAAAGAGAGAGAGACCTAAATCTGAAAGAGAGAGAGACCTAAATCTGAAAGAGAGAGAGACCTAAATCTGAAAGAGAGAGAGACCTAAATCTGAAAGAGAGAGAGACCTAAATCTGAAAGAGAGAGAGACCTAAATCTGAAAGAGAGAGACCTAAATCTGAAAGAGAGAGAGACCTAAATCTGAAAGAGAGAGAGACCTAAATCTGAAAGAGAGAGAGACCTAAATCTGAAAGAGAGAGAGACCTAAATCTGAAAGAGAGAGAGACCTAAATCTGAAAGAGAGAGAGACCTAAATCTGAAAGAGAGAGAGACCTAAATCTGAAAGAGAGAGAGACCTAAATCTGAAAGAGAGAGAGACCTAAATCTGAAAGAGAGAGAGACCTAAATCTGAAAGAGAGAGAGACCTAAATCTGAAAGAGAGAGAGACCTAAATCTGAAAGAGAGAGAGACCTAAATCTGAAAGAGAGAGAGACCTAAATCTGAAAGAGAGAGAGACCTAAATCTGAAAGAGAGAGAGACCTAAATCTGAAAGAGAGAGAGACCTAAATCTGAAAGAGAGAGAGACCTAAATCTGAAAGAGAGAGAGACCTAAATCTGAAAGAGAGAGAGACCTAAATCTGAAAGAGAGAGAGACCTAAATCTGAAAGAGAGAGAGACCTAAATCTGAAAGAGAGAGAGACCTAAATCTGAAAGAGAGAGAGACCTAAATCTGAAAGAGAGAGAGACCTAAATCTGAAAGAGAGAGAGACCTAAATCTGAAAGAGAGAGAGACCTAAATCTGAAAGAGAGAGAGACCTAAATCTGAAAGAGAGAGAGACCTAAATCTGAAAGAGAGAGAGACCTAAATCTGAAAGAGAGAGAGACCTAAATCTGAAAGAGAGAGAGACCTAAATCTGAAAGAGAGAGAGACCTAAATCTGAAAGAGAGAGAGACCTAAATCTGAAAGAGAGAGAGACCTAAATCTGAGAGAGAGAGAGACCTAAATCTGAAAGAGAGAGGACCTAAATCTGAAAGAGAGAGAGACCTAAATCTGAAAGAGAGAGAGACCTAAATCTGAAAGAGAGAGACCTAAATCTGAAAGAGAGAGAGACCTAAATCTGAAAGAGAGAGAGACCTAAATCTGAAAGAGAGAGAGACCTAAATCTGAAAGAGAGAGAGACCTAAATCTGAAAGAGAGAGAGACCTAAATCTGAAAGAGAGAGAGACCTAAATCTGAAAGAGAGAGAGACCTAAATCTGAAAGAGAGAGAGACCTAAATCTGAAAGAGAGAGAGAGACCTAAATCTGAAAGAGAGAGAGACCTAAATCTGAAAGAGAGAGAGACCTAAATCTGAAAGAGAGAGAGACCTAAATCTGAAAGAGAGAGAGACCTAAATCTGAGAGAGAGAGAGACCTAAATCTGAAAGAGAGAGAGACCTAAATCTGAAAGAGAGAGAGACCTAAATCTGAAAGAGAGAGAGACCTAAATCTGAAAGAGAGAGAGACCTAAATCTGAAAGAGAGAGAGACCTAAATCTGAAAGAGAGAGAGACCTAAATCTGAAAGAGAGAGAGACCTAAATCTGAAAGAGAGAGAGACCTAAATCTGAGAGAGAGAGAGACCTAAATCTGAAAGAGAGAGAGACCTAAATCTGAAAGAGAGAGAGACCTAAATCTGAAAGAGAGAGACCTAAATCTGAGAGAGAGAGAGAGACCTAAATCTGAAAGAGAGAGAGACCTAAATCTGAAAGAGAGAGAGACCTAAATCTGAAAGAGAGAGAGACCTAAATCTGAAAGAGAGAGACCTAAATCTGAAAGAGAGAGAGACCTAAATCTGAAAGAGAGAGAGACCTAAATCTGAAAGAGAGAGAGACCTAAATCTGAGAGAGAGAGAGACCTAAATCTGAAAGAGAGAGAGACCTAAAATCTGAAAGAGAGAGAGACCTAAATCTGAGAGAGAGAGAGACCTAAATCTGAAAGAGAGAGAGACCTAAATCTGAAAGAGAGAGACCTAAATCTGAAAGAGAGAGACCTAAATCTGAAAGAGAGCGAAAGAATTTCCGTTTCATATAAAATTTCTCTCTAATTAATTCGCGAAACTGGCCGACTTTTGTCATTTAGAATCTGAGATTCTACGAATTACTCTGTCATTCATATCACCGTCAGAAGAAGTTTTTGGGTGATAATTTTAAAGCTTTTCGCAAACTTTTGAAATTAGATTATGCCTAATCATTATGGAATGCGGTCTACACGACGATCTAGATACCTACCACAGGTCACGATCTAGATACCTACCACAGATCACGATATAGATACCTACCACAGGTCAAGATCAAGCTAGATACCTACCACAGGTCACGATCTACAGGTCACGATCTAGATACCTACCACAGGTCACGACCTAGATACCAACCACATGTCACGATCTAGATACCTAGTGCTACAACGATGTCCGCCTTCACGCGGTGCAGCACGACAGTCTCCGGACTGCAAAGGACATCACCTCACTTCTCCGGATGCAGCCCGCTCCGAAGAACAGCTCCACGTGGAGCTACCCATCGTCTCCTCGCTCAATTTTTTCTACAATAAGACAGCCCGACCCGGCTGGTCTGTCTCAACTCCTACTTCTCCAAGCCGGGGACATCGAAAGCAATCCAGGGCCAACCACCTCCTGGAACTGCACGACATGCGGGAAGAAGGCCAACACTAACTGCGTACAATGCTCATTCTGCTCAGAATGGGTAAACACAAAGTCGTCTTGCAGTGGCCTTAACTCTGTCAAGAATTACGTCCAGTCCAGCTATCTATGCCCATCCTGCACCACTACAACCACTCCCTCTACATCCAGTGTCACCACCTCCATCTCGGTCCATCCCAGCAACGCTCATACTAGAGGCAACAAAGGCCTAAGACTCCTACAATACAACTGCAACGGCCTAAGCGGTAAAACTTCGGAGATCCTTGACCTCGTCACACGCCTGAAGATCGACCTATTCCTGCTACAGGAAACCAAGCTAACCGATCGCTCCAAAACACCATCGTTCCCCGGATACACAGCTTCGAAGAGATCGCAGCACAAACACCGGAAGCGGCCTCATCACCGGCATCAGTCACTCGCTCAACTACAGTGTCATCCCCTCTACAACGGACACTCATCTGGAATCACTCAGCATTCGCGTAACAGGAATCAACGGTTCCTTCCTTGATGTCACTAACATCTACATACCACCAACCAGTTCCTGCAGCAACGGTTACACCCCAGATCTTTCGTCTCTACTCCTCACTCGTTCCAACTCCATTATCCTTGGCGATCTCAACGCTCACGACGCAGCATGGTTCTCTCACTCCTCCGACAGCAGAGGTACTCTCATCGCAAACGCAATCGACGACTCTGAATACGCTACACTCAACCGAGACTCTCCTACCCGTGTTCCCTGTTGAAGAATAATTAAGAGAAGAAAAAAAACATCGTTGTAACACTATGATGGTCTCCAGCGAACTTCAATCAATGAAAGGCGCCGTCATTCTCGGAGGTAGACCCCCGCCCGACATCAACGTGGAAGAATATGACCTTGCCCGCAGCACAAGATGTACACTCTCCCAGCTTCGATCCGGATTCAGCAGATTTACAAACTCGTATCTACACCGTATCGATGAGTCCATCCCAGACGTCTGCCCAACATGCTCATCCACACCTCATGACGTCGCACACCTGTTCGATTGCATTGGCGACCCCACGACACTCTCACTCACCGACTTATGGGAGAAACCACGAGAAGTGGCAAACTTCTTGAAGATGTCTATTTAAAAAAAAAAATTGACGATTCATACACAACAAAGACGAAGCGAAAAGAAACATATCACGTGGGCCTCGCTCTTCGATGACGG
Source organism: Allodiplogaster pararmata (assembly GCA_964056735.1). Lineage (NCBI taxonomy): Eukaryota > Metazoa > Nematoda > Chromadorea > Rhabditida > Diplogasteridae > Allodiplogaster > Allodiplogaster pararmata. The sequence continues at coordinate 35,269,951 of OZ057403.1, forward strand.
CTACAACCGGCAACAACAACAACAACAACAACATCTAGATACCTACCACAGGTCACTAATGAGAATTTCGAGAAACGACCGTTTATTGAGCGTAATATTCCAGAAAATGAGGAGCTATCCCTTATCCGCCCTTTACCTCTAACTCACTTCTCATTATTCAGAACCAGGATGTTTCTCTGACCCGCACTGCGAGTAAACAAACATCTATGCGCTTTCCAAAACCCTCGAAAAACATTGAAATCTATGCGCTTGGAAATTTTTTTACTCGGATTTTCCGGAAAAATTGAATGTTGAACTCTGAAATCCTTAAAAATCTTTGCGCTCGAAAAAAAGTTGTGCGGGTGCTAAGAAACACCCTGTTCAGAACTTTTTCGCTCAAAAGCGGTTTTTAAAATTAATTATTCTTCAACAATTGCGAATGACCTTCGTGAAAATATGAGACCTACACGATGTAGGCTTGGGGGTTTTTTAGTGTGCAAGAAAAAGGTACAGACGCCCGACAAAAGCAGAAGAATTTTTTCTCACATAAGTTTCCCTCCTCAAGATTAAAAAAACAGAACCCCGCGAAAATTTTTTTTGTTTTACATAAAGGTCCCCCTTATGATTTGGAAAAACAGAGGCCCGCCAACATAAGGTCTGACATGAATATTTATTCCCTGTGTAGGCTATGCCAGGTGGAGTACTAACCAGCAGACTATCGAAGGGTGATCGAGCTACCTAACTTCTCCAGCAAAAGCATTCCTAGCTCTCGAAAGTAAGAAGATACTCATTATTGGAGACCTGCTGCTTCCACGGAAGGTCGTTTTTTTCCAGAACTTTTCGAAAAGTGCAGCTGAGCTATAGAAGGAAGACAAAGGGTTTCTCTAACCCGCACTGCGGTTCTGTGCGCTATCCGAAAAGGGCTAGTGATGCGTATTCTTTCAACGAACGCGTTTTCTATTTATTCGCACACCCTCGGACTCTCGAAATTCCTTCATGATTACTTCTGTTTTAGATATATACGCAGGGCTTAAATGGTTACCGGACCAGCTATGTTGGCGCATACATGTTCACGCCGCGGATGATCTACATTCTCTTCTCCTTCCGTTCTGTTTCACTTTTTCACTACTTCTCTTTTCACTCTTTTTACCTTTGCCCATTCCCTTTTCCACTTGCTCAGTGCGTACAACCATGTCTTAGACCGGCATCATTTAACGCCTGTATATATGCTTCTTTGACAGGTTGTAAGCTTAGCACAAGCACTTTTAGAATTAAAAAAAAACTACCCTTATTTGAGAGATAGTCTAGAATAATGAATAGCTATCCCTTTTCCTCTCTCACCTCTGGTTCACTTCTCATTAATCCAGACTCTTACGCTAAAAAGCGGTCGTTTTTATTAAATTTTCAACAATTACACAAGACCTTGCGTAAAGCCTTAAAAAAGCGGTTAAGATTTCCCCCTAACCAGATTGGGAAAGATCCCACAGGAGCGCGACATCGTCTTCTCCACCACTCGCCATCCATCGATTGCCCGCCGTTGCTACCACGAAACAGTCTTTCTCGTGACATCGAAGAGCCGCCGTACACTCCTCCGGCAACTCTTCCATCATCGATCCACTACAACTTGTATTTCAATATCTCTCTTTCTCTCTCCCACTCCCTCTCTTTGACTGTTTCTTTCCCTCTCTCACTCTCTCTCCCGAAGTAAAAAAAAGTCTTGATTTTTCAATAACTTTTTCCTTTTTTTCTTTCTGTTCTCCATTTTCTGTTTCTCTTACGCGAACTTTTTCTCTTTCTGTCATCTCGTCCGTTGTCCGGGTTTTCACCCCAATTCTAGTTTACAGAATATAAAACTGACTAATTAGCTAAAACACGGTCAAAATCACTAAACAAGTCAGAATTTCTTTGAAAGATCCGAGAATAATCCTAGAAACTTCAAGACGGTACTAGAAACTTTGAGCGCCTGGTGCTTGAAAACGCTTTGATAAAAGAACTCCGGAGAACTAGAAGATTCAAGAAATAACTCTCGGCGTTTCGGTACAAACAGGGCTTGAATGATCAAATTCTACCGTCTGTAGGCGGGTCTTTTTCAGATCTTAGATTGGTTACTGTTTCTATTTTATAGCCAGACCGTTAAATGGTACTTTTCTACTTCTCTCGAAATTTGATGAAAAACAATTGGCAATGATGGTTCTCTTGCTATGCATATTTGGGCCCTCGGTGGTTCTCTTTGCCCTCTCAGAAGCATTATGAAACATGAAACTACCTCAAACAAGCAATTAAATAAAGACTTACTTCGATGTGAAATCTTCAAATTCTAAGTTGAACAGTTTAAAGGCAAAGGACGCCTGGTTAAGATGAGAAATGATTGAACTACGGAATCGCTTGATATGCATGCGTGACTAAGAGAACAAGGCATACGAGCCTTTCATATATCACTATCGCACGGAATAGCAATGTGTCCCCGTGGCGTAATGGTAACACGCGCTCCCGGTTTGAGTCGAGATGGTCTGGGTTCGATCCCGCCCGGTGGACTTGCTTTTTTCTGTGCGATAGTTCAATCATTTACTTGGATGTGCTTTGGCCGTCTTCGTCGTTCTCCTCATCACTCGGAGCTTGATCGTCAACTCCTTCCAAGAAGTCTTCCAGAGGAATCTTCATCAGAATCTCATCCTCGCCTATTCCATCGGCTTCATCCATATCGGCACCACCTTCTCCGTCGAAATCATCCTCATGGTTATCCATTCTGAAACCTTTGAATATGACACAGTTCAGACATCTGTAAGAATTTAGCAAAAACATTTTGAATCACTGTGCGCTCTTTTCTCAAAGCGATTTCTTCCATGCGCGAAAAAAATCCTTAAATACCTATCAGAAGCTTACTTGATGAGTCGAGGATGCCCAAAATTACAAAAAATTACGTCTAAACTCTGAGCCGGTACTTGAGACCCTGTTCTAACCAAAAACTTAAGTGGAAAAGGCATGAAAAATTCGAAAAATTTATTAAAATGAGAGAAAAAACTCGTGACAACCGAATTAATTTTCTCCTTAATTTGTTCAGAAATTACACTTTTTTACTTGAAAAAAACGCTGATTTGTTAAGAGGTAGTTCCGATTGAGAGTTCCGTTTTTTCACCTAAAAAGTTTTCTGCGAAACAAAACTTTTCAAATAACCCTATTCAGAAGGTACTTTTTCCGTTAACCGGATACTCGCGTCGAGGTTCCCTTCGCGTCGCGGTTTCCTCGTTAGCTAAGCCGTACGGCCACGTTAGCTAAGCCGTACGGCCTCGTTAGCTAAGCCGTACGGCCTCATTAGCTAAGCCGTACGGCCTCGTTATCGTAAACTTTTACTAAGCCTAAGCGAAAAATTAACTTTTTTGATGTAAAAATAAAACGCGAAGGGAACCGCGACACGACCGCGACGCGAGTATCCGGTTAACGGAAAAATTGCCATTCAGAACTTTTCACTGAAAAGAGCTGCTGGAATATGACAAGAAATGTAAAACAAATCGATTAAGAAAATGAAGTGTTCACGATTGCTTTGAAAGCAGACGGGGAAAATTGTCATTAAGCACGAGAGAAACTTTTTTTACAAAAACAAATAATCGGATGTACTGAAAATTAAATTCACAAGCTGTGAAGAAGCATTCAAGAAAACTTGAGTTTGTCTTCTCAAGGAGCAAGAACGATTTGATTTGCACCGAAAAGTTTTATTCAGTGTGAACTTTTTTTTGAAAAATGCTTGTGGAAAATCTCTATTTTTCAGAAAACAATAATAACTGAATGCGAATTTTCTTTAGACTTTAAAAAAAAATAGACAATTTCTTCGCGTAGAAAAGAAAGAATTAAAAAACACAAATGGCTAATATTTACGTTCAGAGAACCACATAAAATGCTAATAAAATCAGTGAGAAAACGATAAAACTAAAAATGAAACGAGAAATCGGCGCAATGTCTTCTATCGTTACGATGGAGTTAATACAGGCATGACAAGTTTGCAACCAATTGCGTTCTCGAACCAGTACGCCGTATAGCAACTCTAGTAAAACTCGGAAGCGGCGCGGCTCACGAGCGCGTTGCGGTTTCAGAGCAAGACAGCGGGAGCTCTTCAAGTCGATATTTCAGGCACTCTCTCTCACACTGACATAGACGAAGGGAGAAGACGAGACAGTGAGTAGAGTAGAGAGAGCGTTTCTCTGACCCCTTTCTCAGCCGAGCCTAGTCCCTCTCTCCTCTCTCCCCACTACACAAGCCGTGCATCCCCCCTCTTCTTCCCATTCTACACTACCATTTACATCGAAATAAGTTTAATTTTTTTCGCTTCAGGAGTCAAGAATTCATTGTCGCCCTTGCTGATGCGGACGCCGGCGCCCGGCGAATGAAAAGGCTGGCGCCAGAGCTTCGCACGGAGCCCGGGGCGGCGTCTCCTCTCCCATTCTCCCACCGCAGTTACAGCGTGCGAGTACGGCGCGATGGCCACTCGAAGCAAGCTCTCGTTTCGAGCCCGAAACTTGGATGCGAATCGGGCAATGCGCATATACTTCGCGGACGAGTTGCCGGATCTTGCCGAATGCTCGCCAATCGCTCGTGCGGTTGCCCAGATGCCAACGGGCATGGAGAAGGAGGAAGAGATGGTTGGTTGTTTGTGCGAGTAGCATTCAGCATGGCTGCCGCAATGGGCGCTCTCGCCCCTCCCCAACTAGTGCACTCTCTTGCTTGCGCCCTCGCTCGCCCCTTTTACTTGCAATCGATTACTGTGCTATGAAAGAGAGAGAGCGACGTTACTTTATCTGTGCGGGAATGAAGAGGGGTTTTTTTTTTAAAAAAAATTTTATGGAACGGGATTACGGCAAGCAATATTGATCGAAAACCAGGAAGCAAGCAGGATATGACGAAAAATTTGACATTTTCATGAGTGAATACAATTGACCACAAGGATGTTTATTCGGAAGGATTATTTGGTTGATAGATCTTATCACCACCGTTGATAGGAGTTGTGATCGAGAGACTTTGAAAGACATCGAGTGTTGACAAATGATTCATAGTCTTCTGTGAAGTCTTGTGTTTATAGAGAGAAAAAAACTTCTCCATAAAAGCCTCAAAATAGAACTAACCGAATGAATTTGATTTGTTATCAACACTTTATATACTTCAATACAAACTGGATATTCTTTCCCTTTTCGGTTCTGAATAGTCAAGTACGTAGCGTAAGAAAGTTGGAAGTAAATTATGAAAATTTAATAGTAGATGATCAAAAAACTTTCCCCAATGAAGTTCTGATTGTTACACGGTGGCCTTGAATTGAACTTTGGAACGCTCAGTACTTTACTCCACATAGACCCGATATAAGTTCGTTCTCATACATGAGATTGAATATGCGTGTAGATAAATGTCTAACAGCTCATTACTGATTCTTGTAGCGATGATGTTTATACACTAATAGTTTATACACTCGAAAAAGCAGTACACTGGTGATGTTGTGACAGAACTTCTACTCATTCAAGTTTCCTAGCAGCGCTGCTATGTTCCATTTACAGACTAGGTTGTTACCAAAGTCCACTTACTCACTTGCCAGATCTTTTCTAGTACTTTTGTGTTCTGAATTCTGACCAAAGACTGGGTTTTTTTGAAGGAACATAAGACCGATATAAGCTGGATGTTGTACTATTGGCTTATGATAACTAGAGGAGAGAGCTTCATATGTTACCCACATCTAATCATGAACAGATTGTTCAAAGCAAGACATACGACTTTATGCGTAGGTGGTGATCCTCAATAATTCGGTGGCCAATGCTGAACAAGAAAATTTTAAAAGCTATACTCTATCATGTAAGGTAATATGAATAGTTCTGACAATCCCTCCCTTTAAACTTCCTAACCAAGCCATTATTGATTTTTCTTTCAAAAAATAAATAATAATCCTTTTATGGGAGTAAAAGGGGCAATCTATTATGAGAGAGCATACGGAATCATTAAACGTTATATTGGTCATTCATCTCTGGGTTTATGGGTTAAAAGCCCGTATCCATACCCTAGTCGGAAACCCTCTATCCCCAATAAAAGAACCAACCGAGCGGCGTTTCGTACTCCACTGTATATGCAAAGGGTTTTTAGAGACTCACAGTGGGTCCATCTCTCTCAGATTAAGTAATGAACCCTTGGTTCAAGGCTCACTGTTTTAAAATGATACCAGGACCCTCTTTAGGGATCAATAAGCGCCTCCCCTTGACAAAATGGTCTCTCATTTAGTAGCAAGCATCGCCTGGTGGGTATTACAGTGGATTGACAGGGTAAAGACATGTTTCGTACTCCACTGTATACCTATGTATTTAAACTTTGCCTTGTAAACCCTGGTATTTTCCAAAACCCAGGTTTTGAACCCCTTTAATGTTTCTAATTCTGCAGGAGTCGCATGCTCAAGATGCCCTCATGGCACAGCAAGCCAGCACATCCGGCATCGCCGGATCTAACCTTCTCATACCAACACCCAAGGTCAGCGTGGACACCATTCGAGTCTTAAATGGGTCTCAAACCATGATTCGAGTCCTAAATAGGTCTCAAACCATGTACATTTCTGTAAGCCCCCCTCTGTAAGCCCCTGAGCGCATAGATTTAAAAAAAAATCTATGCGCTCTTCAAAAAGTCCGAAAAACATCCAAATCTATGCACTCGAAAGAAGAAATTTTCGATTTTTACCCAGGAAAATTCCTAATCTTTGAAGAAAACAACTCAAAACTCTTTTAAATTCTGGAAATCTATGCGCTCGAGAAAAAATTTGCGGGTGGTAAGAAACACCCTGCCCCTCAGTGAACACCGGTAAACTCGTCCTTCTGCGGTAGGTTTCTATGGGAGAAGATTGCGGTCATTCTATGCAGCGTGATATCAGAAACTTGTTTTGATTTCTGAATGAGATTGTAAATGATTAGAACCCGCTATTTGAATGGTCAGTGGGTAATCTTTTCTATTTATGTTACATTTTTCATTCATGTTTTCTTGTTTTGCATGTTTACTCATTAGTGATGTGCATGTTTACTCATTAGTGATGTGCATGTTTACTCATTAGTGATGTGCGTGGTTTCAAATCGCTCAATAGTCTATGTTCTTTGTTTGTCTGCAAAGTTTGGGATGGAAAAAATTCTTTGTGAATTTAGAATGAGTCCTTATTTGTTAGCTCTTCACCCGTTTTAGTAAGAGGTTAAATGGAGCCATAGGTTACCAAGGGGTACAAAAAACCTCCCGGCCCCCCCTTCTTCCCAACCATAGGTTACCAAGGGGTACAAAAAACCTCCCGGCCCCCCCTTCTTCCCAACCATAGGTTACCAAGGGGTACAAAAAACCTCCCGGCCCCCCGCCCACGAAGGAAATTTTGTTTCTCACGTTCATAAGCTTTCATCAGATGCAGATTTATTTCCTTAAGTTTTATTATGGTGTTTTTGGTGTTTGATGAAGTATGTAGCAGTCCATTTACCATTTTATTTAAGTTGAAGAAGTTAAGGTCAAACACTCAATTCAGAAATCAATTACAATAAAACTCTGCTAGGAAATTCAAAATTTTTCATAACTTGAATGTAAATCTAAGAATATACAATAAGAAATCGAATTGGTACACAAAACCCCGCCCGGCCCCCCGCCCGCGAAAATTTTTCTGATAAATTTAGGTGACCTATGAATGGAGCCGACCTATTTAGGTTTACATGTATCCGCCGCTCAAATTTTGGAGGAAAAAAGAAGAGGGGATGAAGGAAAAGGCTAAGAAAAGAGAAGGAGTTTTTTGTCAATAGTGTGTGTACATGTATCCGCCGACGGGACAGATCCGGTCACTATTTAACCCCTGGTTTTAGTATGGAAAGAGTAGCTGGCTTTTAATTTTCTTTCGGTAATGTAGTGGTCATATGTAGCTCACTAGGATGTGCTGAAAAAATCACTTTGAAGCGGGTGACCGGGCGACCCGGAGGGAGAAGATAGGGTCAACGAAGAAGTTTTTTTGTTTTACTTGATTGAATCCGGCCCTTGAAAAAAAATTTTTTTTTGCACTTTTTGGCGTTTCTAAAATTTTTTTTAAACATCTCAAAAAGGCGGCAAGCATTCACGCGAAATTCAAACCTAGCCTTTATGAAGCATTTTGTAAGAAGGACACAGACGCGAAGAGAGTTAGCCAGTTTTTATTAACTTAAGTTAAGTAAATGATATTTTTCCTCTGAGATTAGGCGACCGGGAGAAATTTCACAGGTTTGGTGAGCTATCGTAGTGGTAACAAACTATGCCAGTAAGAAAGAGAAAGCGGGCTCATGATTTCTTTGAGAATGTTTGTCTTCGTGGTTTCCCATGAATTTTATGTGTATTGACCATGTTTTGAGAATGAAAACATTCGTTATTTCCACTTTTGACGAAAAAATTGACGTATTATGTGATTTATTTTATTATTCGACGCAGATTCGTGTATAGGTCACTCAACATATATAATTAAAGGGCCTACAATAATTGAAAGCGAGCGAGTCATCGCAGTATTGACCTCTCATAATTACCTATCTCTCTTTCTTCTCTGACTTCTCATTATTCTAGGCCTACCGTGCAAATTAGTGGTTGTTTTTCTCTGAGGAGGCAGGTCATTTTGATCTATAAATGGTCTGTTTAGCTGAGAATATAAAAATTGTTTAAAAAATATTGTTTCAGGTGGTTGAAGTGGATAAGGATGCTTATGATGTCATCTATCCACCACAACCCCCACCTCCTCAAACTCTCATCAAAGTCCAAGGTACTTTTGTTATGCTTCAATTTAATTATACCTTGAATTTGTGATACTCGTGAATTTTCAGAATTCTAAAGCTTGTAATCGCATTGCTCGCCTATAAACTTGAAAAATTGGTAATAGAAGCGCTCATGAGTTTCTATTCTACAAAAATGTGAAATTCATGATTTTGTTTGAAGGGGATTTTCTAGTTGTTAATTCTGTGTAATTTTCGAAGAAGGAAGTAGATGATGTTTGGATGTTCGTACAGGCAAAGCCCCCTATTTAGCTAGAACCCCCGATTTAGCTAAATCTATATCCTCACCAGTATTTTTTTCTTTGCTTTCGCTTTCTCTTCCTAAATCTCTCACTATGTCTCTCTTTCTGCTTCATCCTCAGTTTTCCCTTTCTTTTTTATTATTTTCTTTCCTCTCTGTTGTCTGTTCATCACTCTCTTTCTGTCATTTGTGAGGACTCCCGAGTCTATTCCCGTTTTCTCATAAGATTTTTCTTTATTTTGTATTGTTGGTTCTCTCTAGTCAACATCTGCTCAACGTCCGGGTCCATTCTGTTTCTCGCTCTCTCTTTTTCTCTCTTTCTTACCCTCTCTCTCTGTCTCACCATCTCTTTATCTCTCTCACTCTCTCTCTCTATCTCTCATTCTCTCTCCATCATTCTCACTCTCTCTCACCATCTCTTTCTCTATCTCTAGCTCTTTTTATGATCCTTTTTTGTTGCTTATCTGGATCTTTTTTCCTGGTCATGTGGACCCGACTATTAATTGTTTTATATTTTATTCTCTCCTTTTACATTCTTCCCCTCAATTGTGTCTCTTCAGTTGTTGTCCGATCATTTCTATGCTTTCTCTTCCTTTTGTTTATCTTCATTTCTGATTCTCTTACTTTTGTTTATTTGATTTGCTCTGTGCTCTATTCCCTTTTCCTCTCTTCGTTACAATGGTCTCGATGTTTTCTGTTCTATTTCTCTGGTTTTCTCCCTCTCTCCACCCTCCTCTATTGTACCTATTTCTCACGTCGTCGTCTTCGCTCACGTCGCTCCAATGTACTGCACAATTGTTTACTCTTTCGGCCTTCACTTCCTTTCTCTCTCTCTCTTACTCTCTTTCTTTCTCTCTCTCTCTTTCATTCTCGTCATCCCCCGTTTCCTTTCAATCGGAAACTCGGAAGGGAAAAGTTCCCCTGCTCATCTAGCGCCTCTTAAAACGCGCACTCTAATTCTTGCGAAGGTCTTCATTCGCGTTTAGTCTCGTCGTCTCGCCTTCTCCGTCTCGAGCGCGCTCTCGAGGTCGCCGCTTTGTGTGTACTAGAGCGTGTGAAAGAGAGAGTCTTTTTACGAATACTCTCTCTCTTTCACTCTGAACAGTCCTGGTATCTTCGTAGAATAGCATCCCTAGCTACTGCGTATTTCGCAACTTTCTCAAACTGTTCAATCGCTTGCTCTCTTCATTCTCTTCCTTCTCATAGTCCTCCTCTTTTTATTCTACTTTTTCTTTATCTTCTTCTTCATCTTCCTCTCTTTCTTTCTCTTTCTCCTTGTTGGCCGGCTGTTTTGGTATTGACGAATAGATGGAGATAGAGAGACGAAGAGAGAGATGCTGAAGACGTAGAAAGAGAGGAAGAGTTAGAGAATATGTGAATAAGCAGAAAAAAGGGAGAGTATTAGGAAGAAAGAGAAAGAAAAAAAGGAATAGAAGAGTGAAGAGAGCGGCTTCGTTTTCTGAAGCTGTCACCAATGGCGAAAGGGAAGTTACTCAATCTTTCTATACTCTCTCTATCTCTCTCTCTCTCTCTTTATATATTACTTCACCTAAATCTCTACAAGGTTTCTGCGTCTTTTTGCGACGTAGCTGCGTTTATCTTTGAGTATTTCGCGAGTTATACTCTGAAGAAGTTTTAAAGAGGGAAAGGAAGGACTAAGAAAGACGTGGAAAAGGGACCAAGATAGAATTTCGACATCGTGGTACAAAAACAATTTTTAGTCGGCACGTGAAGCTATCTCTATATGTCTACTCAAAACATAGGTAAACTGCCAACTGGCGAAAACATTTTCTAGGGCGAACGACTTATTTGGTAGTGAAATGTCTTCATTCCTCTACATAAATAGAACGTTTCATTAGCCATAACCCAGCCTGAACCGGTTTCATAAACTTTGAATCTACTCTAGCGATCTACCTATTGGAAAATCAAGACATATTTACCTATGACTCAAAACGTGAAATGGAATTGATTTGGCTGTTGTTTTATCTCGGCGTAGGTCTAATAATAAGAGGTGAAAGTATAAAATTTCATTCATTTAACGGAGAGATTACAAGGTTTAGTTTTTGGAGTAGTTTTCGTCGGAGAATTTTGATTATAAAATGAGTCTTTCGCATGCATAATACAGAGAGATAATTGAGCGTAGAATAAGGCGTACACTGAAAACATGAAAAAAGATGATGCGCGAGGGTGGAAAGGAAGGGGGGGGGGAGATTTGCATGCTAGCATCCTCACGAGAAAAAATCTAAAAAGTAAATCGGCTAAAACTCGGCTTCTTGAGCATATCTTCTAGGGAATAAATCATCTACTGGAAAATAGAGTAGTACATAAGTTGCCTGCTGGGATATATAGTGCGTCCGAAATGGACATAGAGGGCCGCTGAAAGTGTGGTTTATATCAGGGCCATAGCTCACCAGGATTTGCTGGAAAATATATTTTCGGGCGGGCGACCGGGCGACCCAACAAGAAATTTTCCCGATTTTGCCCAATTGTATATCCGGCCGTTAATACAATTCGTTGAACATGTCAAAAAGGCAGTCATTATGCATACAAAGTTTAAACCTAACCTTTATGGGGCATTTTGTTGTTTTTTTTCTCCATCACTTATCTCGCGTAAGATTTTAACACGCCTTTTCGATCTTGTACTAACACTCTTGCACACTTGAATTGTTTTACCACTCCTGTGAACATTATTTCATTACTATTGCATATTTATGTACTGATCTCACTTTGGTGACAGTTATCCGTTGTATTTTTTTCTCCATCACTTACAACAGGAATAAAGAATGAATGAAGGAATAAATAATGAATGAATGAATTTTCTAAACATCACACAAACGCGAAGAGAGTTAGCCGGTTTTTAGTGACTACAACTGAGTGAAAAAATATTTCTTTTTCGGAGAGTAGGCGGGCGACCGGGAGAAATTTAGCACGTTTGGTGAGCTATGATCAGGGCGTTTCTCACCACCCGCACAATTTTTTTTCAGGCGCGTAGATTTTCAAAAGTTCGATCGCAATGAGTTATTAAATTCCCTGAGGTAAAAATCGAAAAAATTTCCGGGCGCATAGATCTGAAGGTTTCCCGGTGTTTTTGAAGAGGGCTTAGTTTTTTCCACCCGCAGTGCGGTTGAGAGAAACACTCTGGTTTATATGTGGAATAAGCCTTGATTTTTCAATAGGTCGAACGCCCGAGGGGGTTAAAAAGTTCGAAACTTGACTCGAAAAACAAGTTTTCGCTGAATTACGGCTAATCAAATGTTTTTCCTGTAAAGTTTTTCTGAAGAGTTTTCCGAAACTTTCGCTTGAAAAGCTCTAAAATTGTTTTTACAAATTTAGTAATGGAGGAGCTTCGTTAGAAATTTTTACTTCAGTTTGTAGTTTGTCTATGGTATGGACTTTTGAGACTGTTGACTTTAAGAAGGGGGGGGCGTTCTCTAATCGTCAAGGTTCGCAAAGTCATTTGCTCGCAAAGTTTCATTTCAACGCATTCTGGTGAGCTTTGATTAAAACCCTTGGCTATTTTCTAGGTCACGAGCCGCTTAATCAGTCAGTAGTATGTGTGCTGCTTTTGAGCGGGTTTTTCTGTTCAGAGGACCCAATTTTGATGCTTCTTATGCTCGTTGTTCGTCTCCAAACTTAATTTTAGCAAGCTTTCTCTCTCTCTTTCCTAATCACCCAATGATTTCTCTATTTATAGTTTTGATTACTTATCGCTCATGTGTAATTGTGACTCGATAAGAAACTTGTTTTCAAACTTCCTTTAGAGTTCATGATTTCATATGATAATTTCTCGACAAAAATGATAAATTCAAGAACAGGTTTTGAACACAAAAGATCGAACCCTTGTTACTGTAAAGGTTCGAAGGACTCATTTTTAAAATTTCCTATGAAGATTGTAGAAACAACAAAAGTTTTGTAGTTCGAATACGGTAGTATTATATGTTAATCATATGTGGCATTACTTCAATCTATTTTTTTCCCTAGTTGTTTATCAGCCATTGTAACAGAGAGAGAGAGAGAGAGAGAGAGAGAGAGAGAGAGAGAGAGAGAGAGAGAGAGAGAGAATTGTAACGTTAGTATTGAAGACAGCAGGTGTTTTTTGGTAAGGGAGTAAAGAGCTGTTTTTCCTCGTTTTCCTCGTGATCAGAGCAGAATCTGATATTTGACATGGATATGTGGTCACGCTTCAGTGAACTCGCAAGAATCGTCTGGTTAGACTGATTTGGTATTCTTATCATCCTCCCGTTATCTACTCAACCCTCCTCTCTCTCTCTCTATTTCTCTCTCTCTCTCCCTCTCTCTCTCTTTATCCCTTTCATCTATAACTCCCGTCATCTTCCTCTCTCTCTTCCCTTAATCCATCTCTTATTCTCTCTCTATGTCTCTCTTTCTCTCTCTTCCATTTGCTCACTCGCAGAATTCTCAGCAATCAAATATCGCATGTGGACCACACGCTCGCCTCATCATCTCTCGCTCATCTGCATGGAATTACAAATGAGACACACACACACAGAGAGAGAGAGAAAGAGAGAGAGAGAGAAAGGGAAAGAGAGAGAGAGAGGATGAATTTAAGAACTCGTGCTTTGGAGAAAACAATAAAAGGAAAATGCGAGAGATCAAGGAATCGAGAAAATGAGATACAGATAGAAAATAGTTACAGATATACATATAATAATAAAAAAAGTGCGAGGCAGAGCGAAGGTTTGTGCTAGAGAATTTGACCCTAGAGAATTTGACCAGAGTCGGGAAGAAAAGGGTACATAACCAGGGTGTTTCTTAGCACCCGCACCACTTTTTCGAGCGCATAGGTTTATAAATTTTTAGAGTTTAAAATTCAATTATTCCAATGATTTGGACTTTACCTACGAAAAATCCGAGAAAAATGTTTTCCAAGCGCATATATTCAATGTTTTTCGGAGTTTTTAGAAAGCGCATAGATTTTTTTCGCTTGCAGTGCGGGTCAGAGAAACACCCTGTACACAACATGTAGAGAGAAGACATGGATATACATATATAGATAGGAAAAGGTATACAGAAATGTATGTTATTTTGTTCACTAAATCGGAATTCTTATTTGAAGTTGCCATCTTATCTCCCTGTTTTAATTATCGAGTTCTTAAAGAAGGAGTTTGATGATTGAATTTAGGCGTGTTATATGACCTACATAGGTTACCAAGGGGGTACAAAAAACCTCCCGGCCAGGAAGGAAATTTTTCATAAGCTTTTCACATGATTTTATCCGGTTCAGATTTATTTCCTTATGTTTTATAATGGTGTTTGTGGTGTTTGATAAAGTATGTAGCAGTACATTTACCATTTTATTTATGTTAAAGGAGTTACGGTCAAAAACTCAATTTAGAAATCACTTCCAATCATAGCTCGCCAGGATGTGCTGGAAAAAATATTTCGGGGCGGGCGACCGGGCAACACAACAAGATTTTTTTCGGTTCTACTCATTTGTTTCCAGAAATTTGTTTAACATATCAAAAAGGGGTAAATAATGAACTCAAAAGTTCAAACCTAGCCTTTATGGCGCATTTTTCTGGCATCATTGAGATGCGAAGAGATTTAGGTGATTTTTAGTGACTAGAGGTTTATGAACTAAATTTATTCGACAGAGATTAGGCGGACGACCGGGAGAAATTTCGCAGGTTTGGTGAGCTATGCTTCCAATAAAACTCCGCTGTGAAATTGAATTTATTTCATTACTTGAATGTAAATCTAAAAAAACAATAATAAATCTAATTTGTAAACAAAACCCCGCCCGCGAATTTTTTTTGACAAATTTAGGTGACCTATGTTGACCTAGAGTTTTATCTATTTAGTATCGGTTCGAATTTTGATCGCGATATTTTCACGCTTGAAGTTTGCCAACCGCCAAGTTCGTTTTTGAATAGTGTTTTGTTATTTGCTCTACTGTAGTTAGAATTTGTTCTACGGCTTTTCCACTTCCTCTCTATCTCGTTCTTATCTCTCTCTCTCTCTCACTTTCTATAGTCGTCTCTCTCTCGCCCTCTTTCTCTTCCTCCTTCCCTTGTTCTTTTCTCATTCAGTTTGTGACCTACTCTCTTCTCTCGCACCATGAAGTTATTACGTCTTCCTCTACGACATTTCTCTCTCGCTCTATTGCACCATTCCTTTCTATGTTACACTATAAATCTCAGTTTCTCTATTGTGAGAAACTCATTCTTTTTCTTGTGACTTTTAAAGTCTAGTATTACGTGAAGGATTAGAAAGAGAGGTTAGCTAGTGACAAGTGGAGAGATAAGAAAACTGAGTACATAAGAGAGAGGTAGAAAAGAAATTTAAACACGACAGAGAAAAGTGGCATCGGCTTTTGCAAGGAACAAATGATGGCAGGCAGAAGGTCTCTGCGGAGAGCTGCGGAGCTAGGAGACCAGGGGTCAATGGGTCGTCTTTCACTCTTCTCTCTCTATCTCTCGCACTTACTCTGACTTTTGATCTTTCACTCTCTCTCTTTCTCGCTCTTCTCTTTCACTCTTTTCCTCTTTGTATAGCTCTCTTTATTTTTCTCTCTTTCTTTTTTCTCTCGTATTCACTCCATTTGCACTATTTTCTTCCCCTCGTTTGATCTGTAATTTCCTTTTTTCAATTGTTTTTTGTCTCCGTTATGTTTCTGTATCACTGTTGCTTTTTGCAGAAAGAAAAAAAACGTTCTTTTCACGTTGTTACTCAAATTAATGTTTAAACAAAACTTTTGGCAATAGGAGCTAGGAAGGTCAAATTAGACTACAAATTCTCTGGAAGTACTTCAAAAATTCAAAAAGAGATTGTTGAAGAATTTTGAATACTTAACGAGTCATCAAAGATGAAGAATAAACATGTAAAAGCTGAAGTAAACTGAAGTTGAAGCTGTTCATTTGTACTTGTGTGATCTCTTTCTTTCTCTTCCCTCGTTTGCTCTCATTCTGATCTGTCGGGTTCAAATAAATAGGTTCAAATAAATAGCCATCTTGATAGATCGATCATGTATAATCAGTTAATTTTCACTCGAAAACGGTCCTTACTATTTGGGTCATACTGTTAGCTTTTTTAAGTCCTACTGTAAGGGGACTGATCCTCTCTCATTACAGCATGGCTCTCTATGGAGAGGGAAGAAGCGGAATACGATGTAGACTCAGAGGACGAGAACTGGCTCAAAGACAAGACCCACATACAACGTCAGTTCAATTCGGGATCTTCTGGGTCCTGAACATTTTGGTGCCAGGAAGTTTCTGGGATTTTCCCTTTTTCCGGTGTGTTTTTTTTCGCGCGATTAAAGATCGAAGAAAGGTTCAAAGCTCAGCAGAGGTCACGTGCAATTGTTCCAAATTTGAGAAAAACGACTGCTCTTTGAGCGGTATATTCTATAATAATGAGAAGACTGCTAGAGGCAACTCCCGCGGCCATTACTAAAGCAAGCCGTGCACGCCATGCACGCCAAATCATTACTAGTGCACGCCAGCGCGCGGGAAAGAGAGAAAGAGTGTTTGACGCACTATTGTGTTTCACACTATAATTAATTTCCTCCAAAAATATGAATTTTCTCCAATAATAACATGCCATATCAAGCAGCATACGTGCGAAAGTTTAATAAACCATTGACGAAGGGCGACGTTTTAAATAAAGCACATGGGGCGGATTTAAGAATTTTCACGCGCGTTGGCGTGTATTAGTAATGATTTGGCGTGCTTTAGGAACGGCCGCACCCGCAAATCTTTTTTCGAACGCATATATTTTTAAAATTTCAGAGTTAAACTTCAAATTTTTCCAATGATTTGTTAAGAATTTTCTTTCCTTACGAAAAATCCGAGAAAATTTTTTTCCAGGTGTGTAGATTTCAATGTTTTTCTGGGTTTTTGCGCATAAATTTAAATTTGTTTTACCCGCATAGAGTTGAGAGCGCATAGATTTGTTTCACCCGCATAGATTTGAGAGCGCATAGATTTGTTTTACCCGCATAGATTTGAGAGCGCATAGATTTGTTTTACCCGCGGTGCGGGTCAGAGAAACACCCTGGAGGCAATGGTTAGAAAAGGGAAACTTCTCGTTATTCTAGAATCCCGCTCAGAAAACGGTAGTTTTAGCAAGAGTGCTGGTGACCTTGAGTTGGGTCCACTGTTCTCTCGATGAGTAGACTTTTTGATTCAAGTCTCCGCTGGTTTTGTTCTGATTTAATCTCAATTCGGGTTTTCGCGCTTTTTTTTAAAGATTTGACGAGGAAAAACTGATGATGATTAATTTGGATTATGAAAAAGTGGAATTTTTACAGGGAATAATTTTTTCGATAAACTTTATGAGTTTAGCACACGACTTGGAACGAATCTTCGAGTCCTTGGAAGCGCAGTCTTCAGACGTCAACATATGCCAGCCAGCCGCTGCAAGAAAGGTCTCGTTTTCGAGTGTTCCGGGTTTGGGGGTCTCGCTAATGAGTGTGACGAAGGGGGAGAAGCAAGCGTTATAAGTAGAGCGTTTAACAAGTTTTGAATGAGGTATTCTCAGCAAAAGACTCTCGAGACATTATTTTTGACCTAATATTTTGCAGGCTTTAATATCTCGGTACGAGGACGCTGTGATAGACGATGTGTACGATTACTGGTTGACCAAGAGAAGAGCGGCGACCACTGCGAGGTTCCCCGGATGGTCAGATTGTTTGTTGATGCTTGTCATGTAGATTATTTCTTTCACCCGCACTGGGGGGGAAATCTATGCGCTACCCGAACATAATCTAGTGATACCATAGGTGACCTATGGTATCACTCTGATACTAGACCTCATATGTTGCCCAATCTGTGTTCCTTCTGTTTTCTTTTTTTCTCAAGCTCGCTTCTCATAATTCTAAGCTCGTTTTTCAATAAAAAAAAATTGAAACGTTTGCAAGTGACCTATGACCTTTGATTGATTTCAGTGGAGGTTTGATTCCACGAGTGCGGACGGAATGTCGGAAGGATTCGGCCGTCTTGAATCCATATGTCGCCTTCCGTCGAAGGGCGGAGAAGATGCAGACGAGGAAGAATCGCAAGAACGACGAGGACTCCTATGAGAAGGTGAGGCGCCAACATAGCTGGTCTGGAGGGGCGGAGCTTGATTCTTCATCGAGGGTTCCGGGTATTCTCGCAGGAAAATATGCTGTAATTCAGGAGTTGAATGAGACAAGTCTAATAGATGTTTTTACGCGCCAAGCGACTTGGTTAAACGATGGGAAAAGGCTAAAAAGAAAGGGAAGTAGAGGAAGAGTAAAATAGAACGGAAACAGAAGAGATATAGATAATTTTCGGTGTGAACAAGGGGGGGGGCAACATAGCACACTTGGCGCCAACATATCTGCTCCGGTCACTTAACCCGAGGTTGTGATCTTGGATTGCATACTAAGTTGAATTAATTGAGTCACTAAGTGTTTTTGATGACGACAGTGAAGCGAATAGTTTATCAACAGTGTGACCTGTTATCAGAGGCATGATTACGATAGTCATTCCGAAGTAATTTCAGGTGCTAAAACTAGGACATGACTTGTATCGGGCTCGTCACCTATTCGAGATGATCAAGCGCCGAGAGAAGACCAAACTTGCCTTGCTAGACTTGGACAGAGACATCCTTAACACCAGGGCGAGACTCGGCGACTACGGAAGTGTCGTGTACAACGACCTCTTGCAGAAGGTTCCTCAAATGTTTTTGGGAAAAGAGAAAAATAAAAAAGTTTTTGATAACACACTAAAATGATGGAGGTTCAACTTATAGTAGCCAATATGTTGGTGTTGCGGATGTCGATGAAGTGACTGTTTAGGAACCGGGAATTCGATGGCATTTGGTTTAGTTTCTGTTTTATTATTTTCATTAGGTTTGCATATTCGAATGTGTAATGAGGATATGGAAGTATAAACTCGTAACTTCATCCATTGCCTACATTTAGCCTTGGGATCATTGTTACCAAAGGTTTTATGCATCGAATAACCGATTTACAATGTTGTATTTGCATGTACTCGTTTGAAGGTTCCGCCAGTCAAATCACAAGAGCCATTGTCTGTCATAAATGGATTGATCAATCAGCCTGGAGGATCGACTGAGTCTTCACCGCAAAAGGATGATCTAAGAACCAGAAGAAAGATTAAGAAGAGAAGGTTGGTTTCTCCTATCATGTTGTTGTTTGACCATAGGTCGGTCCAGTCGAGGGAGTCCTTTGGGATAGGTTGGTGAGGATCCTTTTGTCTCCTTTGATGGTGCTACAGCCCACGACTTCACACCATCGCAAGGCCATTTGTTAACCGGAGAAGCGCAAGAGGAGATTTTACTAGCGCCTCGACTCGTCATTACAAAGTATAGGGGAGTATCGGCTGATGTTTTTATCCGGTGGCATTCCCAGGCCAGTCCGGCATCGCCCTCCTTTGACGAACTATACTATCCAATTTCGGTCCGCGACATGCAAGCCCGCTATCTCCAATGCACTTGTGCAAAAAGACATCCTCTATCCACCACCTGAGGTCGCGCTCGATACCGGTAAGGATAAACCGATCGAAGGCGAGGTCGCGCTCGATACCGGTAAGGATAAACCGATCGAAGGCGAGGTCGCGCTCGATACCGGTAAGGATAAACCGATCGAAGGCGAGGTCGCGCTCGATACCGGTAAGGATAAACCGATCGAAGGCGAGGTCGCGCTCGATACCGGTAAGGATAAACCGATCGAAGGCGAGGGCTCCTATCATCACCATAGTTAACCTTGAATTGAAATTTTTTAAAAGCATTTTTGATTCAAAAACAAAAACTTATCGGTTCGTTGAGGTGTTGAAAGACTGTTTGAGTGAACTGAAGAAATAAACCGAAGATGGTGAGTCGATGAATATGATATGATGAAAGAAATTTTTACCTCCTGGTGATCTAATTTCATCAGAAGGAGATGTAAAGTAACAAAAAAATGTTCGTTCAGAAGAACGAAAAGAAAAAACTTTAGAAGTTTAAATTGAAGGTCAAGACACAATCTGAGCGGTTTTGCATCATCGCCAGCAGATCGAGATCTACCAAGCAAGGTGAGCTAACCGCAGAATTAGGTAGGGCTAAATGGCCCAGGTTTAGGTTGAGAGTGGTCTTTGTGAGATTCAGCGCCGGCAAAAAATTTTCGGGAAAGCCTTTCCAAGTTTTTTCTCTCTCTCTAGAGCAATTGCTTTTTAAGTGGTGTACTAGAATTTGGAGAAAGAATATAGTTTATCGGGAACACATGATTTGATTATACGTTAACGAAGCATTTGATTCGTCCAAAAAAAACGTCATTGCAAAAAAGAAGAAAAGATGAATCACTCAGTTAGCCGTTTTTTTTGTTTGTAAAATCTTCTTTTTGTCCTAAAAAGAACTTGTTGAAAGTTACTTGTTGTCAATGACAGGTGAATCATTTAAACATTTGACAATGTCATTGAATCAATCGTTTTCAATGAACGGCGAGTTACGTATACGGTTGACAATGTCATCCGATTCAATCGTTCATATTTACAGGCGTGGCTGAAGAAGAATGCAGAAGTGTGGAATCAGTCGGCGGCAGCCTTCATTTTGGGAATGGGTCATTCGCCTGCCGTCGAGGTTGACCAGTCGGTCGCCTCAGCCGCGACCGCCAATCCAGACGGTCGCTATCACTTTAAGCGACGGAGAGGCGCCGTCTACCGGGCACCCATTCTGTCGACGGAAACTGGCAAGCTGTCAGAGGTCAGACCCCTCCCCCTCTCTTTCTGTAGCGTATTGTCAGACCCCTTTTTGTATTTTAGACCCTTCGTTTAGGTTAGAAGCTCCTCTCTTTTCTGTCGCCAAAAGAAAAAGTCCCATGAACAATTTTTTTTATTCGACTACAACTGGCTACACCAACAGCATCAATTTTACCCTCATCATGAAGATTCTTATTGAATGCATATTTTCTGCTACAGGTGCCAACTACTCCGGCTGTGTTGCCCCCTCCGCCGCGTCGCTTCTACCCAATCTGCCTACCATCCACATCCTCAGCTAGCCCTCTGACCAGAGCCGAAAGCCCGAGATTCTCCACCAACCTGGCGGCCGCTCAAAAGGCTCCGCCTGTATTCACGACGACGAGTAGTGGTGGCGCCAGACCAGACTGGCTAAAGCATCTCATGGTACGACGGAGAATTGGCCGTGGCGGTCGTATCATCTTCGACCGGCTCGTGGACAGGAGAGCAGAGGCGCAGCCTCGAGTCCCGCCCGCTCATGGCTATCTACCTGGTGAGGACCTAACCCTCATTGCGGATGCATTATACGCGCTAATCTATGCGCTCTTGAAGAAACCTGGGAACGCAAATTCTCTGTTTATGTGTATTTCTTCAATTTTTAAAGCAGGTTCTCTCCTCTTGATCATTCTTCTTGAGATTTGTCAAAAAAAAAGAGAAGAAAGACCCTCGCTGGTGTCAAAGTCAATCAGTTCAATCAATCATATTGAACAAAAAAAGTAGAATAATGAGAAGCGAGCAAGAGATGAAGTGCCAGAAAGCTTACATAATATTTTAGATCTCCCGCTCGAAAAAAAACAGGTCCTTTTCATAACTTTATACTGTGCTGGTGGTTTATATCCAAAAAATATAGGTGACAAATTTAAGGGAAATGGGAGTTCAAGTTCAATAAGCCATTTCATTTTGAATGTTGTAGGACGAAATGCAGTCAAGAAGATCTTCGACCCATTCGAGCTAGATGACATTGTGGTCGACAATCAAAAGTTAGTTCGCATCGCGTCTTTTTTCCTGGATTTGGCTTTTTGGATGTAGTGAGAGAGAGAGAGAGAGATAGACACATATAGAGAAAAAGTTGTTCTTGGATTTGGAGAGAATGTAATATGAATACCAAAAGTGAGTATACGAGAGATTGGAAAAGCTCTTCATTATTCGGTTTTTGTTCAGAATTAAAGTGGTTTTTTAGTGTGATGTATTATTAGCTTTTGCGCGCTATTTAATTTTTTTCTTGTGAGAAGATGGTGTTTACTGTTCCAGGGTATACAAGATGCCATTGCGAGGCCGCGATTCAGAAGACGAAGAAGCGGAAGGTGACTTCATTTCCTCGCGCTTCCTCTACTCCTCGGCGTACAATCATTCCGTGTCCTACTCCACATCCCTTGACACGGAGAGGGAGGCGGAGTGGCTGCAAAGTGCGCGGAGTCCCTCACCTTTTCGACTAGCCGCGGGCGGAGATGAGCAGATGGAGCTGGAGAGAGAGGAGGAGGCGGTAGCGGCAGAGGACGCGGAAGAAGAGGATGACAAGAAAGCCATTGTCTTACTGACGCCGAGTATGGATAATCACAAAGGAGGAGGTAAGCTATCCACACCATAATGCAAGCTAGAAGGCTTCGTAAATAAAGGAAAGAGTGCTGGGGTGATGACTCTCTAAGCTCACAAGTTACATATACATGTGAATTTAGAGAAAAGGAGCGCTCTTCGATGAGGGGTTGGTGTTGGTCTGTAGAAGTAAAAAGGGAGCTAGAGGTCAAGGACATAGTCATAGAGAAATTGGGCAATAAAAGATTTGAAGAATCTCTCGCTATTCTTCATTCTATACCTTCCCTCGCTAAAACAATGGTATTTTTTGCAAGATTTGTGCCGATGACTCCAGATGCGTGTTTCTTAAGGCCGATCGTTCTGTGGAATGCAAGCAAAGAGAACTGAACCGCACTGTGGCTGAGTAAAACACACTGATACCATGAATTACAGTTCCTGATTCAGGCGGAGGTTGCAATGGCAACGGCGCCAGTTCAATGGTGCCGGATGAGGCGCTCGAATGCCATCCAGCAGAAGTCAACGGCAGTGGAAGTCGGCAGAACGGCAGCCCACCATTGGCGCCGCAGGAAGCGGGTTCAGAAGAAGACGCTGTGGCGCTTACTAACGCACCTCCGGCGACTCTACGTCCTCTTTCTGAAGCTTTGCACCGGAGAGCGCCTCCGGCGGCTCCGCGTCCTCCTGAAACGGTGCATGAGTCGCGCAACAGACACCAAGTTTGTTATTTGATTAGTTTTCTCTCAAAACTGAGCCATTGTGGATTGTTTATACTTTGAATGAAATGAGAAAAGATGAGAGAATTTCGGAGATGGAACAAGGGTTAAATAGTGGTGACCGGATTGGCCTTTGCGGTGGATACATTTATACATGAGTAACTTACAAAAATGCAGGACAAAAACTTTACTTGGTAAGAACATAAATTTTCTAGCAAAAATTCTTTTAAAAAATTTAAAAGCTTGACCTTTTGTATGACATGAGGATAACGAAATGAATTTTTCATGTGTGAACTTGTTTTGATGTTCTAGTAGCAAAAATGTTTCAAATGTATCCGTTTTTCGTTGTTCTAGTGGTAAACTTTATCCGTGTTTTGTATGAAATATTTTTTTGTATTAAAAATAAAAAAATGCGCTTTTTCATGCGCTTCTTGATGGACCCTTTGATTGATGCATCAGCAGTTGGACTCTGTGTCACTGTTCCCCATTAAAATTGTAATTTTTCCCTTTATTATCAACGATACTCCGCAATATTCATTCAGAATGAATTATATGTATGATGTCCACATGTAATACAAATGTGTAAATTCACATGTCATACAAATGTCAAAGAAGCAAAGCAGTATGCAAATGCAACAAGTAAGCTTATTAAATTCAATTTTTAGGCGGGTAATTTGTCGTTCGTTGATTTTGTCGGTAAACATCGATTTTTCTGGTAGCATTTTTAACCCCTGAAATCGAATTGAAGTAAGAGGAATTTGAGCAGAATTTTCTTCGAAGGTTAATGTCAAGCATTATCTATGACTTGAGACATGAGTTTATGTTTTGGAAAATAGGAAAAGCTGCAGTTTCATAGAGTCGCTTCCGAAATTGTTCCCAAAAACTAGTGATGTTTATGGAGATTGTGATCAAGCAGCCAAATAGCTGTTTGTCTCTCGTCTCCAAGTAACCCAATTGATGTGCAGGTGCCTTCTCCACAGCAAGCACTGCATGCCCAACAGATCTTGCTGCCTAATGCCAACACCCACTCTTGTCAGTCATGTTATACATTTCCATTCATCCAGTTATACTACGTAACATGATAGCACATGATTGAACTATCGCACAGAAAAAAGCTAGTCAACCGGGCGGGATCGAACCCAGACCATCTCGACTCAAACCGGGAGCGCGTGTTACCATTACACAATTTGAAGATTTAACATGATAGCATTTCGCGTTTAAACATTTGAAAGGAGTCATCGTAGATTACCAGAGCGGTCGAGAATTTTGAAAAAGAACAACGATTGTTCTTCAAACAGGGTAGTCTTGATCAATTAGGAGTTATCCTATCTCTGCTCTTTACCTCTAACTAGTTTTTTTCCTCGATCATTATCCAAACAAGAGCGGTCGTTTTTCCTTGCCTCAATTTTCTCGGTTTTCCTTGCTCGAAGAGCGGTTTTCGAAGTTCTGCACAATTGCAAGTGAAGTTTTAAACACAACTTGAGCAATGGATGTCATCACGAGACGATATTGATGAAAATGTGAGAAACTTTGCTTCCAGCCTGCTCTTCGACACTCTCGCCGCCCGATTCATCAGCGCCGTCTCCGAGTGTCTTTTGTGCCGTTGCGGGTAACGGAGAGATTAGCGGCGCGCCTAATGGTCATGAGAACAACCAACAGCAACACCAGCGGCAGCAGCTGAACGAAGGCCACGACGCTCAGAAGTGGATACAAATGCACGAAACCATCAAGGCGAACATTGCGCCCGAGAGGATCGTGGGAAATGGCAAGGTAGGCTTGTCTGTTTTATAGATTCGGGGAGAAAATTTTACCACGCGTGAATTAAACGAGGCAGCCAGGGTGTCTATGGAGCCCTGGAAATTAGATTGGTTTTTGTTTTTCGAAAGCTCT
The DNA here is from genome assembly GCA_964056735.1 of Allodiplogaster pararmata. Taxonomy (NCBI): domain Eukaryota; kingdom Metazoa; phylum Nematoda; class Chromadorea; order Rhabditida; family Diplogasteridae; genus Allodiplogaster; species Allodiplogaster pararmata. The sequence continues at coordinate 35,294,786 of OZ057403.1, forward strand.
TTTGCAAGAGTGTGGTAATAATTCCTTTGATTTCGGAGAAATTTTCTTTCTCTACCATCTTTCTAATGGAAATAGGATTACTTAGGTTGGCGGATTCATAGATATCTATCGGTCTTCAAAGACTTTGTTACCATTAGTAATCTAAACGTGACAAAAAAATCTTTTTGAGGTAAAGAGGCAAAAAAGATCGTGAGGGCAATCCTAGTACATATATTCCGTCCCACAGATGAATCCTAAACCCTACTACCTGAACTGGAGACTTTTCTCAGGCTCTGAATGAGGAAAGAATGGACTTTGCTTCGGTGGATGTGATACAAGATGGTGTACTGCCGGAGAAGGCGGTCGTAGAGTGGCGGGCTTCCAGCAACTCGCCCTCAGAGAGCAACTCCAGCTCGGATTGGAATGTCGGCTGCAATGGCGGTGGAGTGCATAACAAGCAGCAGCAAGTGCAAGCTCAGCCGCAGCAAAGGTTGGTCGGTCGGCGGCAGGGGTCGGAACTATTCCCCCCTTCCCTCTCCAGATTATAATGAGACCTACGGAAAGAGGTCTAATATGATCAATGAACCCTTTGAATCAGTCCTGTATGAGAGGTAGGAACCCACTCATTAGAGACTGCTCGAAGGCATTCGACCTTTAACATCAAAAAGGCCGGACACATTCAACGTCCTAGTGGAAGCAGTAGTGGGGGAAGCTATGAGCTGATAAGATACTGGTTAGGGATATTTCACCGCCCCACTGTTTTCGATCATAAAGACTTTTTATGAGATTGCACCCCTAGTTATTAACCTTTGGATATGTTGTTGTTGTCTTGCCCATAGGTCCTGTCGAGGGGAGTCCTTTTGGGATAGGTTGGTGGTGAGGATCCTTTTGAGTCCGGAGAGATTTTCTCCGTCTACACTCGCACCGCAGTCGGCGATCCTCTTGGCGAGACCCATTCGTTAACCGGAGAAGGGCAAGAGGTTATTTTACTGGCGCCTCGACTCGCCATTGAAAAGTATAGCGGAGTATCGGCTGATGTTTTGTCCGGTGGCATGCCCAGGCCGGTCCGGCATCGCCCTCCTTTGACGAGCTATACTACCCAGTTTTGGTCCGCGGCGGGATTTCTCCCGCTACCTCCCAGCACGAATTGTTCGTAGGGAGGCGTCCCTCTATCCGCCACCTGAGGTCGCGCTCGATTCTGGACTGGATAATCCGGCTCCATCCGTGACAGGCTCTTAAGGCTGTAGAGTCACGAATGGCCACTGTTGCCAGTGTGTTTCGAGAACCTTTGGATATGATTACAATATGGGATTAAATAGTGATGTCCGATCATATGTCGGCGCCCCTCTGCTTCGACCATTGTTGGGGACTCTGTTATACATGTATAAGGAGTGAACATTGGCTATGAGAGTTTTGTGATTGATAAAATCAATATTCTGTCATTGGCGAGTTTCTCTCTAGAAGAAAACCGTTTTCGGCGGATCTCTCTCAGGGGTTAAATAGTCATGTCAGAACTTCTGTCGGCGGGCCTCTGTTTTTGAAAATCATAAGGGGGGACCCTTATGTGAAACGAAACAATTTTTTTGAGGGCCTCTGTTTTGTTTAATCATAATAGGAGACCCTTAATTGAAAATGTTTTTCCGCCTTTGGCGGGCGTCTGTCCCTTTTTTCTTGCACACTAAAAAACCCCTGATCTCTGTCTTTTTCGGACACACAAGTTAACACATGATTACAGCATGGGATTGATGCGATGTGGATCACTGAGCTCGGAAGATGAGAGCAGACAGTTTCTGGCCAGAGAGGACCGCCTTAAAGAGGTGAAGGAAGGCATGGGCGAGCAGAGTATTGGAAGAACTAATGGGAGGAACGGTAGTAGTGGCAGCCCCGTCAAGGGCCTCCTCGGCACGAATGGCACCATGGAATCCTCACCAACCAAACAGTGAGTTTCTCTTTGTCTTTGTCTTTTTTTCTCTTTCTCTCATTTCTCAATCTTGAAACCAGGGGGGTTAAATGAACAATTAAAACGGTTTTTAAAAAAAATCTATTTTGAACTTCTGTGGGTCTTTGTTTCCATCTCGAGAGCAGGAACCCAGGTGAAGTTTCTATGGGTTATGAATAAAAGGTTATTTGAGACCAATCGCGGGTCTCTGTTTAGTCAAATTTTCGGTTTCCATGGGCCTCTGTCTCCTTTCCGTATTCATAAAAACCCCTGCTTTAAACCAATAATGTGCTCAGAATCGTCTCGAACGCTCTGGTGGTGAGCACATTGCCGCTGACCTCGCACCCACTAACTGCTCCGTCTCGTAACTCGTTCAAGTTAACGCCAGCTACTTCAACCTTGATGTGATAGAAAGAAGACCAGCGACGGCAGTGTGGTGCACAAGAAAAATGATGACGGTGGCACTAGCTGAACCCAGTTGGTATATACTGGCACTAGCTGAACCCAGTCGGTATATACTGGCACTAGCTGAACCCAGTCGGTATATACTGGCACTAGCTGAACCCAGTCGGTATATATTCAATCCACCCATCTCTCAGTGTTCTGTTTCGAGCTAAGAATTGAAAGGATGGGAATCTGGAATGGATCCATCTCCCCGAATCTAATGTAGAACAATTTGTTCGCCGCTCACTTGGTTTTGTAATTTTTTTGTTTCTTGTAGTTTTCACATTTATAAAAAGATGCGGAAGTTCCTCAAATTCAATGGTCTCACCTGTTTAGCCTGTCTCCCGTTATCATGATTATCAGGCTGTTGTTGACGCGTAGGCAGATTGAGTTCACGCCGTCGCGTCCTTTTCATTGTTGTAGCCTGAGGCTGCGTTTTTTTGTGGATTCATTTGAATTGTTTACCCCCTCTTCACTCAGATAATATGCGGTCGTGTATCAAAAATCAATTTGATTTGTATAGAAAACTTTCGTGTTTATCTTATTTCTTTTTTGTCGTCATTTTTGGATAACACGTTACTTCGCAGAGCGACGCTGTGCAAAGCGTCGCTCTGCAAAATGACATAGAACCTCATTTTTGTATTATTTTTGGTCGATCGATTGTTCGATCCACAAGAGTGGGACGATTAAATCGAGTGACTGGATGACTCATTCCCGGCTTTGTGTTATGAAGATTTGAAAAAACAGAGATCAACTCAATGTGTTCTAAGTTTTTTCCTGTGAAAAAAGTATATCAGCTGATTTCTGAAAACGATTGACCATTGAGGGAGTAGCGGTAAATATGGCTTTGAGATGAGGTACGTGGTGTCTTTATAACTCTCTACTTTTTCACTCTCTTTCTCTTTTTCTCTGTCCCTCCCTGCTAACGGCTTCTCTTTTTGATTAACTCAAGTTCGAAGAAATTTCTTGGTTATAAAATGCCGCGTTCTACTGTAGCTTTTTCTACAAAAATTGAAATGTTTTCACCAAAGGAGGAGTAATGGAAGAAGCTATAGCATAACGCTTCTTTTCTTTTGGTAGTCCAAGGTTTCAACAGTCAAAAATAGGGATAGTCGAGACAGAAAATTTCATTTAAGACCACCGAATCGCGGCTTTTTATAATCTGGATATAGTCTTAAATTCCATGAACTTGAAAATAATCGATTGATACAAAACTGAGATGAGGCTAGGAGAAGAGGCGGCTCTTTGCTTCAAATTTTCAACTGAGTGTTTTCGTTAGAAAGAGATAAACAGACCATCAAGCTATCAATCAAGTCTTCTGAGATATCGAGTGAAAGGCTTCGCTCATTGATTATTAATGGGCTTTTGAAACTATACGTGCATTTTCTATGAAGCGAAAAAAGGAAAAAGAGCGGATTGAAAAAGGAAAAAGAGCGGTTGCGAAGAGTGAGAGGTTTTGGCCGAGATGATCTAGAGAAGTGGCCGAGATGATCTAGAGAAGTTTGGGTCTCAATGTGCTCTTGTAAAACAGAGACGAAAAGTTGACTTGTTCTGTAGTACGGTAAAACATTGAAAATAGTCGCAATGACTCCTTCCCGTACATTGATTTTGAAATTTGTCCAACAATGTCTGACCTGTAGTGTTTCCTCAATGATAGGGGTCGTTGTTATGAAGGATGTGGGAGAAAAGAGGATAGGTTTGAGCACATGCCTTCTATAAGGGAGTTGAACTGCATTTATTTTAGAATTCTTTTAAAGTACACTTTCTAGGATTCGCTTTTCCCACATCCCTTCTTATTTTGTGGGGATGACTATGTGTTTTTCTTACTTTCTGTGTAAAAGATGTATTACTACGAGGTGTATTTTTGTGTCTCTTGTGGTTTCTGTCCTTTTGTTCAAGTGAGAGCTCCGCATCTGTGAAAGGTGACTTTGCTCCTCGCATAAATTGTATTTAAAATTTGTCTTGTTAACCGTGGGGACATTGTACGAGAAACAAAGAAAGCACAGAAAAAAGAGCTTTGAAGGATATCATTTTGTCAAAACTTGAGCAATTAAATTCTAGAAGTGAAATTGTGAAAGCTTGAAAATAAGTGAAAGGTCTTCCAAAAAATTACACAGTTTGAACGCAGTGACGCCTGGTTAAGATTACAAGTTAAAAGTGAAATTTATTTTCCATATTGTGAAAGTTAGAAACTAAGTGAAAAGTCAAGTTTTCTTCTGGAAAATCCGTTGTTACAACGACGGCGATCAGCCGGTGAAAATTTGGTTGGATGAACATGCAATTAAAAAAACGATAAAAAGAAAAAGTAGAGAATATAACTTTGAAGATGAAGTTATGAGCGACAGGGGTGTTTTGATGTGCCGTGGCTAGAAAAGTCCGCTGATCTGAGATTGTATCAAAGTTTAAATTTACATAATTGATAACAAAAAAGAAGATTTTTTAATCAAAAATGCTTCCACCGATGAGAATGAAACTTGTATTTCTAAATTGAAACTTTTTATACTGCCACACACTAGGATGTTTTACATAATTGCCTGACTTCAGATTCAAGCTTTGTTTATTGACTTCATTACCTTCAACTGTTATTCTACACGGAACTGATTGTGAGGAATTACCGACACTTTGTACCGCGTCACTTTGTATACGACACTTTGTATACGACACTTTGTACCCCGTCACTTTGTACCGCGACACTTTGTACCGCGTACGGCCTCGTTAGCTATGCCGTACGGCCTCGTTAGCTAAGCCGTACGGCCTCGTTATCGTAAACTTTTACTAAGCCTAAGCGTTTTTTTATGTAAAAATATGTTTTAATGTAAAAATAAAACGCGCGGCCTCACTCAAGTCGCGGTACAAAGTGTCGCGGTACAAAGTGTCGCGGTACAAAGTGACGGGGTACAAAGTGTCGGGTACAAAGTGTCGTATACAAAGTGACGCGGTACAAAGTGTCGTGATACGGATTGTGAGTGATTTTAAAATCGAAACTTGGCACACAGCCATTGTTCGTGCGTGTAATACCCCTTACAACGGTTTTTTTGTTGGGAAAGTGGGTGACCCTAAAAATAGAAACTTGGCAAACATTCTAGTTTTTTGTATAATACCGTACACTCGTTTTACATTACAAAAGACTTTCAAAAATAAAACTTGGCATCGAGCCCGATTTTGTGAATACCCTAGACTGGATTTCTTTATTTAAAATGTATGTAGATGAATCACTCGTACGTACATAGCATTAGTGTTTTTTGCCAAGGAAGGGAAACATCTCGCTTTTGATTGACAAAAACCCTGAATTCAGAGGATTTGATAGGTACCTGAAAAACCCTAATATGATTCATAAGTTAAAAAAGAAGAAGCGTGGTTCAACGAACGCACTTGAGTGCATTGAATATTGTGGCTAAAGTCGAATGCTGTATTTAGCAGGGTTAGCAAGTAGAAAAGCGTAGATGTAAATAGAAGAGTTTTGCATGAAAATAGTGTTTCGAATCTTCAGAGACAGAGCATTTGAAAAGTAAATCAAGGAGTTGAAAAGTAAGTCAAGGAGTTGAAAAGTAAGTCAAGGAGTTGAAAAGTAAGTCAAGGAGTTGAAAAGTAAGTGAAGGAGCATCATTTGTCAGGGATACCGAGAGATGTTTGGTTATCGAAATGCATTGTTGCAAGAAGTGAATTCAATAAAAAATACTTTCAAGATAACTATTCAACGGGAAGATTGAATACTTTCTGAGGCATGAAAAAAATTTCAAAGGTCTCTAAAATAGTTGCAAATAAATGTGGCGAAGGCTGCGCATTGTTTTGCTCACCGACCGTTTTTTAACGTAAAAAAGTAAGACTAATTTGCTCACATACAGCTCACATACATAACTTTTGCATTTTGAAAGAGTCATTTGGACAGTCACAGCGTTCATTTTATTGCTAATCAGGAAGCTCCCGCACGGAAAAATTCAAACAAAACCCGTATGTATCTGACTGTATGTGATCAAATTAGTTTTACTTTTTTAAGTTAAAAAACAGTCAGTGAGCAAAACAGTGTGCAGCCGAAAGTGAAGTCACAAGGAGAATTCAGCGATAACGCCGATGAGGAGTAGCTGGGAGAATAATACGTTAATAATGAGCTTCAAGTGGGATACTCGTTCTGTAAGAAGATGTGTACGCTTTTTATTAAAGAAGAGCAATGTTTAGGTCTGCTTTATACAAAAGAATAATTTTTTTGCACGTTTCGATACTTTGCAGCTTGTCGTGTTGCGTCGGACATAACGAGATTTGGTAAGAGTGTCTTTTTTTTAAAACTAGCGTAGTCATCTCAGCTCCTTGGCGTGCGCTCAGAGGTAGCTAGAGGGAAAATGTTCAGACAAATAAAGTTTTGTAACAAAAGCGGGGGAATACTTTAAGTGAAGTCGTTATGTTCTAAATCGTTTATTTGGTCACATGTTAGGCAGCGGAGGTTCGGTCCCAGCCGAGTGCCAAATTTCGCCCGTGCGATGGATTTCATTCAATGGAAAGAGTATTGAGCTGTGATAGATGTAAGCGACGATACATTCAATAGATCCTTGTGACAATGAGAATATTCAGTACGCCCTGTACTCTCCCCCCCCCCCCCTAGAGGCTAGAGTTGATCAATAGGAGAGAGCCTCCGTCTCTGTCACAATCTCTTCTATCAACTTGTAAGACTGAGAATTTAGGGCCATCGGTGAGAACTGAGTCGGAGTAGTAAGAGGAAAGCCATGTTTCACAGACAAAGAAGATGTTGTCAAAATAAGATCTCAACAAATGATAAAGGTCATAGAGTTCATTTTTAATGGATTGAGCATAAAATTACATGCACTTGAGTTATCTCATTTTTTTCGCCTTATCCTATTTACGAGAGGATAACGTTCTGGTAGTCTCGTTTTACGAGTTCATTTAGTGTTCAGACCTGGAACAAAAATTTTACGATTTCAGACCTGAAACAATACGAAGAAATCTGAGAGGATTGCATGCTTCTTCGAAAAGAGAGACTGAAAAATGCACAATGTCATAACTTTCTGCACGGTACTGTATGTATGTGGACGGAGAGAGATTGATTATACGCTACTCTTAACATAAGCCTGATATCTCTGCTGCTTGGTCAGACAAGGTCTTCTGAAATGAGCTGAAATTGTTATTGGAATAATTGTTCCAGAAGAGATTTCACGAATGGCAGTGACACAGTTGGTATTTTAAGATTTAAGAGGGCTTTTTTATATGTTACATGATTGGCTTTCCAAGAGAGTCCTTGATAGGTCACCAACCTTTATGAGAACAAGAGGCGAAATGAGAACAAGAGGGTTGTAATGCTTGTTTTCCACTACGACATAACCAACGTACCTTGTGATTTATTTGAACCATTTTTATTCTTTAAAAAAACACAGTACTATGGAGGTTATCGATTATTATCCTTCATAATCGTGTAGGCGATGGTACGAAGTGTCGGGTACGAAGTGTCGTGGGTAAGAAATGTCGAGGTACGAAGTGTCGCGGGTACGAAATGTCGTGGTACGAAGTGTCGAGGGTACGAAGTGTCGGGTACGAAGTGTCGAAAATACGAAGTGTCGTGATACCTGCTGGAGTATAGTGGTCCCGTCGAATTCGCATTTTTTTGCATCAAACTTTTTCTAGGGTACTTTACGAGCTAAAAACGATTCTGAGAAGTGCAAAGCTGGATCTGAAGTGTTTGAGTATGTAAAAAAATCGTAAATGATTCATCGTTCGCAGCTAGTGTTAGAAGATTTATACAATTAACCTTTCAATTACATACAGTGCAAGGAAGTCATCTTGATTTTGTGCATCTAATGCACGGTTTCTTTTACTCGATTAAGATTTTAGGGGGGGGGGGGGGCGCACTTCACTCGGGGGGCTTTTGTTTTTAATGTGTTCAAACTAATGTATTCATTACACAATTTCTCTAATTTTCGACAAATTTAGTCATTCAATCGACCAAAAAAATAATAATATGAGAAATTTGCCCGTGCGATCTCTTTCCTAAGCCGTACGGCCTCGTAAGCGTAACGTTTGCCCAAGCCTAAGCGGAAAAAAACGGTGAATAATAGCTGAAAACAGCTAATTCAATTCACTCAATTATAACTGGATAAAACTAAAATATTGTGGCTAATTGTTCGATACGGCCTCGTTAGCATAAATTTCACCCCTGGCACCCCCCTAACTGAAGTGTGCCCCCCAAATAAAGTGCGCCCCTCCCCAAGTAACAAAGTTCCAGATCTTCAAAATAAGCAAAACATCGTTTTAAAATGGAATCGAGCATGATGATTATCATCGAAACTTTTCTCATTCACGGTATCAACTTAATTTTTTTCGAGTTCAGTTCTTTTCAGAAAATTCCAACAAAAAAATCCACTACTATTCATGCGATACCAACGCTTTTCTGCGTGTTGCGTGAAGACAATTTGCATAGTACGTATTGCGGATAGTGTTGCCAAGAGAGTCACTCTCCCATTAGGCTGCGCACTAAACACTTTTTGAAAAAAAGTGTTTATTTCGGCAATTAACAAAGTAACGCATGAGGCCGTGAGGCATGAGGACGCCTAAAACACGGCCTGGCTGTTCTGCCTCGTTAGCTAAGCCGTACGGCCTCGATAGCTAAGCCGTACGGCCTCGTTATCGTAAACTTTTACTAAGCCTAAGCGTTTTTTAATGTAAAAATATGTTTTAATGTAAAAATAAAACGCGCGGCCTCACTCAAGGCGTCCTCATGCCTTACGGCTTCTTGCCTTACTTTGTTAATTGCCGTTTATTTCATATATTCAAGTTTACCACGGTGAATTTGTTTTATAAATCTTCATTTTCTGAAAAAAGTGAAATTAATTCCACGAAAATTCTTATTATCCACCGTGAAAAAGGAGTTTTCTTCAAATGTGCGTTTCATATTTTTTTTTTCTCAGACATCTGGCCATCTTTAACTGAAAACAAATGATGAGAATATAATTGAATTTTTGAGCTAATTTCAGATAGTTTAACAAATTTTATTAATTTTTTTCTATATGTATAAGAAATAAATTGTATTTTATGTAAGTTTCTGATTCGACCGTGAAGTTTATGAATTATTCTGTTAACTTTGTGCTATAAATAGTTTTCTTTGATATCTCACTTGAACTGAATTTATTGTCTTTATCGTGTGTTTTTTTATTTTCAATCCGAAGAAAGTTTCATCATCCAATAAACCTAATAAACTAATCATCTCTCAAATTAGTTTCGCTTCGTTTCCACGAAGATTGATTCAGTCTCTGGGGTACTGAAACCATACGAATTTCTTTTTGTGCTGGGGAAACTGCGAAATCCAGGTTCACCGACACTTCCTATCCTCGATACTTCGTACCCACGACACTTTGTACCCCAAGACCTCGTACCATGACACTTCGAACCACGACACTTTGTACCCAAGATTTTTCCTCTTGAAAAAAGAATTGAATGTTTATGCTGTTTTAGGTACAAAAAAACAACATTTTTTCAGATGTGAATTTTTAGTTGACTAATTTTCTGTTTTAGAAAATCAATTCGAATAAACTTGTTATTTGTTTTCTCAAAGTGAAACGTATAGAAGGTTCTATAAACTTTATCATCTATAGACCGTTGTAAAAGACGATGATCAATCACATATGAGACTTAAACGTCGCCTGACAAAGTTTGGAAGTCTCTCCGTTGGCCCCTTCTGATTTTCATGTCACGTATAAACGTCGGGTACAAAGTTTCGCGGTAAGAAGCATTAGGTACAAAGTTTCATGGTACCCGAAATCTCTAGTTTCTTACAAACCTAAGACTTTCGAATAATTTAATCGTTAAAGTTCTACTAATAATGGATTCGTGAAAATGGATTCGAATAATTTAATCGTAATAGTTCTACTAATAAAATTTTTTTATGGATTCGGGAAAAAAGTCAAATCTTGACCTAAGAACAATTACCCGTCTTTTGATGAATATCCATACCGTTGCATGACCTTCTTTCGTAGAAAAACTTTTTTTGAAACTTTGACTTGAAAAAAGAAGCTTTAAATAAAAAATATCTTGTAAATGCTATATCCATTTCACACACTTGTAGAAGACAAACTTAAGTGGTCTTAACTTCGCAACTGATTCAATCGGCTCATTTCTGAATTAGATTATTTGTCGAAGCTTCTAATAATTCTTCAACAAATCATGTATTGTATTACAGACTCTTGCTCTATTATAAGACACATTCTTACGACTTATTTGAAACCTCTTTTGAGGAAATTAAGAGTGGACGGCGTTCATGAAATTTTTGTGTCAATATCGTCCGTACATTCATGGTGCATGTATTCCCAAAACAGTTACTGATTAAGTCCTCATCACTGTGAATTTAGGTCCTCATCCCTGATTCAAACCTTGATTTTTTGAATCAGATTGCTTTTCATTTTTTGCACATCAGATGATTGCTTTTCCATCATAATACAAGGTGGCAGTTCTGCTATACTGACAGCTCAGCAAAGAGGAAGTGCAAATTCTCTTTTTCAATCATGATACACTGCCCACATAGCGATAGCGAGAAAGAGAGAGACAGAAAATCCTTGAATGCATGAAACTGGAATCAATTCGTTCGACGCTGTTGTCCCTGAAAACTCTCTATTTAAAAAATTCCTTGCTGCGCCATTGTTCCTGAAAACTCTTTCTAGTAAAAAAAATCCCTTGTTTATGAGTTCTCGGCCCTTTTTGGCCTAACCTCTTTGTCGCTAAACCTTTCTTTCTGTATTTTCGGCTGACGGACCACTGGACAAACCTCTGCGTCTCTAACGCAAAAAGTTTTTAACCTCAATAGTCTTCTTGCTTTTTTCATGTAATGAGCCCTTCGAAATGGCCATTATACCGGCCATTAATAAAGCACGCTGTGTTCGCTGTGCACGCACGCTGCACGCTAAATCATTACTAATGCACGCTGTGTCCATTCGAAAATTCTTAACTCCGCCCCATGCACGGCGTGCATTAGTAATGATTTAGCGTGCAGCGTGCGTGCACGGCGTGCTTTAGTAAAGGCCATTATACCTGAAACAACGGTGCATAGTCTGGATTTGGAACAAATACATCTGTTAAAGCATGTAATTATATTCACGATCATCACAATTTTCATTCAGAACATTCCGCGGAAATCAATATATCAAGAAGTGTTTCTTTATTGCGCTTAACCGGCACAATTTAACTTGGGGGGTCCGCTTTACTAGGGGGGGGACTCTTTTCGGTGCGTTCAAAAAATTTATTTTAAAAAAATATTTAAAAACTGTAAATTTTCTTATGCGGTCTCCTTCGCCTAAGCCGTACGGCCTCGGTAGCGTAAACTTTTTTGTAAGCCTAAGCGTTTTTTAAGGTCGCCGGGAAAATTTTACTTTAGGTCCCCACTTCACTTCTGCCCCCGTGGTAAAAAAATATTGAGAAAAAAAAACGACCGTTCTACCATCAAGGAAGTCTTGAGATAATGAAAAGCGATCTACAGATAAAGGGTAGAAAAAAAGAGGTTTTCATTATTCTAGACTCCTCAGCTCAAAGAAAGGTCGTTTTTTCTCCGATTTTCTCAACAGTGCATGTGAATTGAGTGCTCTTAACCACATGCTTGCTACTTCGAAAATAGTTACTATCTGGAGATGATGCAATCAATATAAAAAGCCAGCCTGCAGCGCTCGCGAGCATGCCGCTGCGTAATCTACGGCGGCGTCTCCGGGCGGGCCGCCTTTGTCGCACAGACTTCCTCTACCTGCTGGTGTGCCTATGCGCCTTCCTATTCCTCGCCAGCCAGTTCGGTGGCAACCCCTACTCAGATGCCAAGGCTATTCCGCCAAAGCAGCAGGTCCGTTTTATCCGTCCTCTCACACATCAAGGCGTACATGTAGGCCAAAAGACCCTCACAGAAACTTTGATTCCTTTCAGTCACGTCTCTCTATAAGACCCCTTTTTTGGAACCCATCGCTTTTAGAACCCTTATGTTAGATCTTTTTCTTCTCGGATAGATAATTGTTTTCCTTGCAACTAGATCTTGAATATTTACAAAGGAAGACTGTCGCATGTGCGAGTTCAGTGATACCACATAAAAAGGACGGTGTTTCTCTGACGAGCAGGAGTTGATCTGATGCGGGATCTTGGGAGCCTACATGAGTTCTTTAGAAATTAGAGTAGAAGGAGCAGAAGGACGAGGAGTCAAAAACATGAGTAGAGTGAAGTGAAGTCATGATGTCGAGGGGAGGGGAACGATGGTTTCACGGGGAAATGAAGAAAGAGAGGGGAGCAGATGCGACCATCTTGAGGGCTGAGAAAGAGAAAGAATTTGATCCATTTTATTGGAATGTGGATAAATTTTATTTTTAGACCCATTCACTTCATGAACCAATTTTTGATAGACTCATTCTGTCCATCGTATAGCTAATGAAATACACTTGTATGAGGAGTCTCATACAAACAGCAATGACTTGTTCGCTATTGAGCTTGAATCCACCCAGGGGTTAAATGGTTACCGTACCAGCGATGATGGCGCATACATGTACGCGCCGACAATGATCTACATTCTCTTCTCCTTCCGTTCTGTTTCACTTTTTCTCTACTTCTCTTTTCACTTTTTTTGCCTTTCCCCCATTCCTTTTTCCATTCGCTCGGCGCGTACAAACAATTCAATTCTTTATTCCAATTGTTCAAGTAACGGATGAACGTGCATGACAAAGGATGACTGACACAGTGTGTTTCAGTATTTAAAATAATGATTCAGGTATTCACAGAGAAAATTTCAATTCAGATATTCACAGAGAAAATTTCAATTAAGGAGGAAAAAATCAAATCTTAAAGAATCATGTAAGGCGAAGTTTTGTGCTGGGCACAATTGACTTAAAATAATGATTCAGGTATTCACAGAGATTTAAAATAATGATTCAGGTATTCACAGAGAAAAATGGTCTAAATTAAGCAATCGGCTCTTAAACTGCGATGAAGAATTAATTGAGACTATGTCTGCTGGAAGAGAGTTCGACATGTTAATACAACGAGAAACACACGTGTTATGAGCCTTCGGCATGTTAAATGGTAGCGTCAATCTCAAAGAGTGTGAGTTGCTGTGAGAATAAGGGGATGGTTGGATTAGAAAAAGATGTGAGTGGTCAAAAATAATGTTACGGTGAATGACTTTGTGAATGAAACAAATATCCTGAATGTTACGTTTATACTCCAGCGAAGAGAGAGATAATTTAGTCAGGCGAGACTGATAGTTAGTAGATGGAAAGCCTGCTCTTGCAAAAATACGCCTGGTATAACTTCTTTGAATCTTCTCGATTTCATTAACAAGCCCAATAGATGTTGGTGACCAAAGTTCGCTACCATATTCGAGCAATGGGAGTACGTATGTCTTGTAAGCTTTGAGCAACACTTCAACAGAAGAAGTCTTAAACAGCGAAAGATAATGTTAGACATTCTTGTAGCTTTGAGGACGGTCTGGTTGACATGATGAGAAAATGAAAGTGAGCTGTTGAAAAAAACGCCAAGATTTTTTATAATTGTGCTCGAAGGTAAAACATCGCTTTCTATGTGGTATGTGGTGAGTAAGTTATTTGGTCCGCAGGACAGGATAAAACATTTTGAAACAGAGATGGTAAGGGACCAGTTCATAGAATAGCTATGCACTATGTCCAGAGCTGTCTGGAGCAGAGAAGGTGAAGTGGAGAACAGTTTAATATCGTCGGCGTACATGAAGCAATACACATCATCCGGAAGAAGATCACAAATATCATTTATAAAGACAGAGAAAAAAAGTGGGCCAAGGCAGCTTCCTTGTGGTACTCCGTTTGGACATGACTTGGCGCTAGATAAGCAATCATCAATTTGAACGCGAGAAGTTCTCTCAGATAAAAATGATCTGATAAGGGAGAATAAAGATGACTGAACACCAAGGCGATGAAGTTTGTGGAGCAGAAATCTGTGATCAACATTGTCGAAAGCTCTTGAATAGTCAATAAGACAGATGTCAAAAGGGATTTTCTTAGATAGAAATGATAGATAGATGGAATGCGCGTGAACGAGGGAGGATATAGTTGAGCGCTTGCAGCGAAAACCGTTCTGGCAGGGGTGTAGAATATCATTCCTTTCAAGATAGTTATAGATGATATTGAATAGATGTTTCTCAAACACTTTCGACATCGAGCCGCTTAGAGTGATTGGCCGGAAGTTATTCACATCTGACCTACTTCCCTTTTTATGTATTGGCTTCACAATTCCGACCTTCCAGGGAGAAGATAATGGCCGAGAGTTATGCAGTTGGAAAAGATGATGGATAGGGGGACGGAAAGAGATTCTTGACAATTCCGAATGAATATGTTAGGTATATGTAGAGTCAGGGGAAGTGTTAACTCGAGGTGACATGCGAGAAACAACCTTGTATACATCAAATGATGATACGATATGATCATAAAACATCGAAAAAGAGCAAGAATCTGTGGGTAGGGCACATGAAACAGAAGAAACATTGAATGAAGCAAAAATTCTGAGATTCGAGGTGCAGAAGTCACAGGAAAATTATCGACAATCAGAGACGAGAAAGCTTGAGAAGATTTAGTTCTTTGTGCAAAAGCTTTATAAAACTTTTTGAAGTTTTTAGGAAATTTTAAGGAACTTTCGCACTCACATTCAAACTTAAAAACTTCTCTGTGAAGTTTCTTACAAATTCTAGTGGTTAGAGATGAACCAGAGGAGCGTCTCTTACAGCGTTGTAAGTAACTCTCTTACAGCGTTGTAAGTAACACATTGAATGATCTCCGTTCTCATTGAATGATCTCCGTTCTCATTGAATGATCTCCGTTCTCTATGAGTGGTGACCCTTCCCGAGCTCTGCCAATTGATGGCATTTCTCCTCCTAATCTTTGCAACCTCCCCATTCCCACAGTCTCTCTTCCGTTCATCGATAGTCTTGTCCGAGAAACGCTGACAAAAGTTATGCAGCCGCTTCAACAGATGATACTTGCTCAGTCCCAACAGATTTCTGACATGAACAAAGTAATTCTGGATCAGTCACAGCAACTTCTACGGATTAGTGAAGAAATGCAATCCATAAAGTCATCTGTCTCTCCGGCCACACTTAGACCCCACTTGTATTCAGCTATCGTCGAATCCACTTATCGAGACAAGGATATGCTCATAGGAAAAGGTAAACGAGCTGTTATTATCGGACTTCCAGAAGGCGAGTCAGAGGATGATACGTGTTGCAAAGACAAAGATCTTATCTCACGTCTTATCATCAGACTCAATTCAGCGGACCTTATTGACGACCTAGAGAAGGGTAATATCAATCATCATCGTCACCCAATTGATCGCCCACGTCTCTCTGCTCCTCATGGCCGTCCCATGAAAATTGAGTTTTCTTCGCTTGGAAAGCGTAACCTTTTTCTGGAACTTTGCAGAAAGGCGAAACACCCTTTTCCTAAAGGATGTTACTCCCGAGCTGACCTCTCGCCGGCAGAGCTTCAAGCCGAGAGAGACTGCATCCGAATATCCACTAACCCATCTTTTCCCCCTGCCAAAGTGGTCGATGCTCACCTAATCCCTGCCTTTCCTCGTTTTGCCCAGTCTTACAAACGAGTACCCTATCGACCAATTTCCCCTCCTCCCGCCTCTTCGTCACTATCCCCCTTAGCCAGTTCAACTCAACACCAAATGCCATCGTCTTCGCTGGTGAACTCTGGGGCCCGGTCGACATCTACATTCGAGGCTTCTTCAACTGACTTTCCTTCTCTGGCGGAAAGCTCCGTGAAGCCGCTACAAGTCAGAAGCAGACGCAATACCAGAAACGCCGAAGAATCTGCCTCATGCCCCAGAAAGTCAGACGAATTTGTTTCCAGAAGAAGAAATGTTAGGAAAACCTCTCGTTATTCACCATAGGATAAGTCGGATAAAAGAGCTAGAAAAGAAGTAATCAAATGCTTGTATTTCAACTGTAGATCAGTGATGAATAAGCTATATGATCTTTATTTTCTTCTTCGTTGCTGTAAATATCACATTCTCTTACTATCTGAGACATGGATGCACAGTGAGCTTCCGGACTCCATTCTAACCGATAGTTTACCCTTCACGGTATTCAGAGGTGACAGATTGGCACAAAGAGGAGGAGGCGTAGCCATTCTAGTAGATAATGCCATCTCCTCATCTTTAGTTGTTCAATATAGCAAGGCTCAGTGCGAGGGGTTAGTAATAGACATTTATCCTAACACATCTTTCTCGTTTGCTTTCTCGGCCATTAGACTGATTAATATATATCGATCTCCTAGCTGTGGAGTAGAAAATACAAAGGATCTCTGCTCGTTTATCACCTCTCATGTTACTGAAGTATTTCCCACCATTCTGTGCGGAGACATGAACCTCCCCAAGATAGACTGGGCAAATCTCACCGCTCCCAATACATGTAGTATATCTTTTGCATTCTTAAACATGACATGCGACAACAATCTTAAACAACTCGTACTTTCTCCCACTAGACTTCAAAATACACTCGATTGCCTGCTCTGTAATTCAAATATCATAAAAGACTGTATTGTCAGGCCTCCCTTCTCCACCAGCGATCATGCCTCAATATACTTTGAAATCAGAGATAGAGCCAAGCGTATTATCACAAGCACCAGCTCATCGTTAGACTGGAAAAAGGCAGATTGGGAAATAATCAACTCAGACCTCTTTAGCATCGACTGGACTTACATGCTCTCAAACCTAACTATTGACGAAAGTGTCGATAAATTAACCAACATCATCCAATTCATAATGGATAATAGGATTCCAAAAAATAAGAATGTCAAAACACATTTGAAATATCCCCCCAAGATAAGAAGATTATACAGCTTCCTACAGAGAAGTAACAAACGAAACCCTCTCTCCATTACGTCATTACGCACATCCAAGAAACTTCACAAAGAACTAGTCAAATTCGAGGTTCTTAGGGAAGACAAGCTTAAGTTCCCGAGAAACTTTTATAAGGTATTCTATAAGGTATAAGATTCTATAAGGTATATTCTATATATTCTATAAGATAAGGTATATTCTATAAGGTATAAGAAAGAGAAAAGTTCCCGAGAAAATAAGGTATTCTTCAGAACTATATCCAACCGCGTTAAAAGCAACACATCTATTCCTGCTCTCATAGTGAACAATAAACCAACTACTATCCCCTTCGAACAAGCAACTCACTTCGCCGAGTATTTTGATAAGTTACAACCCTTACCAATCAGTGGACCCCTTCAGATCTCTCGCCCGAATTTTCACCTCGACCACATTAATGACATCTCCCCTTTTGAGGTGAACTCCATTCTGAAACGAATAGCTCCGAAACTGAACTCTTCCCCTGACTTTATTCCAAGTAGACTACTCAAAAATTGTCTGGACTCACTGGCCATACCTCTCTCCATCATTTTCACCAACTCACTAACCTTAGGGCACTACCCTCTGGCCTGGAAAAAAGGAATAATCAAACCAGTTCATAAAAAAGGGCCCCGCTCTCAGATCGAAAATTATCGTCCTATCACTATGGTGTGCTCTATGTCAAAGGTATTCGAGAGACTGATCTTCAATATAACTTATCAATATCTGGAAACCAATGGCATACTACATCCCAAACAACATGGTTTCCGTCGGAGACGGTCCACGGTAACATCCCTGGTAGAGGCTCATTCCATTTACCTCACGCTTCAGAATAAAAAAATAGACTTTGACATCTGTCTAGTCGACTTTTCACGGGCTTTCGACTCTGTAAACATAAGATTTCTTGTTCACAAACTTGAAAAAGTGGTTAAACGGGCAACCTCCTCTATCTTATCCGTTCTTTTCTCACGAGCAGGTCCTCGAAAGTCTCAATCGGAGATACATTATCAGGCCCTAAAGTATACAACAGTGGTGTTCCCCAGGGGAGTTGCCTTGGACCCCTCCTCTTTTCAATATTTATAAATGATATCATGGAGCACATAGAGCCAGATGTCCATGGTTTTCTATATGCCGATGACCTCAAAATTTTTTCCAAAAACAGAGACTCTCTTCAGAAAAGTCTGGATTCCATTTCCGATTACTCACTGACCTGGGGACTTGTGATATCAACTCAAAAATGCTTTATCATGCACTGTGGTCCTAGGAATCCAAAAGTAACATATAACCTAGAAGACAATATCATACCAACTACTTCATTAGTGAAAGATCTTGGCATTACATTTCAGGAAGATATCACATTCTCTAAACATATTGAACTAACCTCCCTAAAGTCCCAAAAATGTATAAACATGATCTTCAGAGCCTTTAAAACCAAATCAATTAAAGTTCTGCTCAGAATATACACCACATACATAAGACCCCTTATTGAATATGGGAGTGAGGTATGGTCCCCAGTAACTATCGGTCTCGTTAACTGCATAGAAAAAGTGCAAAGATCATTTACACGAAGGTTACTACAAAGGGCCGGATTACCCAAAATGAGTTATGTTGCTAGACTGAATTTTCTTTCCATCTCCTCGCTTGAATATAGAAGAAATGTGGCCGATCTTGTGTTCATCCATAAATGTCTGCACGGAAATATTCAAGTAGATTACTCAAATATGTTTAAACTTTGCCCATCGCCTTATTCGCTGAGAGAATCGAATAACTACAGAATATGCTTGCCGTGTAAATATCAAAGCAGAACAAGCACTTGTGCCTCAAGAATGATTAATGTCTGGAATAAGTTACCTTGTTCTTTGGTTTCTACAAGCTCTTCTAGCATTTTTAGAAATGAACTTATTAAGCTTGATTGTGAGACCATTGTCACCAACTCTAGAATACATTTTTAATTCAAGTGCTTTGTTTCTTCAAATGTTTTGTTTCTGTTTCTCCTCTTTTTTTCCATTATATTTGTGTTCTCGGTTAGCTCTCGAATGATAAAGAGTGAGTTGAATTTTTGGAATTTCAAGTTATTATTGCGGATGAATAGTTCTTAATTGCTGATGAATAGTTCACAACTGAAGATACAAGCTTTGCTTTCTTTGCTTTTTTGTGTGCTTTCCTATTTTCCTAAAATGAAATGTTCCTCATTGTTCTTGTCATATTTAGATCTCACTTTTCATAACCTTCACTGAATTCACTTTTCTTGTGACAGTGTCATCTGTTTCGTCACTTAACATTATGTTTTGTTTCAAGCGGAATAAAGAATTGAAACTGTAAAGTTTTCTTATCTTACGAGGATACTTTAGATGAGGCTTCTTCGCTTTGCGATAAGGAACGTGATTTGATATGAGGTTAACAAGAAAATTAGTGAGATGTTGGACACTCTGATCTATTGTTAATGAGGAGAAGATATTAGTCCAATTCTCAGAACATATGGCTGATTTAATCATATCCCAATCAGCATTCTTCCAATTAGGAAACATAAAAGAGTGATTAGGGCTAGGGTTTGATATAAAATTTGATATCGAGAAGCAAATGGATTTATGGTCGCTGGTCGAAAATGGATTAATTGTAGTACAATCGGAAATGAGGTTGTCAGTACAAAAAAAATGATCAAGAATATTGGAACCACGTGTAGGAGAGAGCACGTACTGGGTTAAATGATAATCACACAAGAATTGAAGGAAGCAGTTAGAGATAGAACAATTCATAGGGGCTGTGATGGTCGCCCAGTCTGTATTTGGAAGATTCAGATAGCCACAAAGAATGGTTGGAAAGGGCAGGGAACAATGTATAGAGAGAAAGTCAATAAGCTGCTTCGAATCATCGATTGAAGATTGAGGAGCACGGTAGCATGAAACAAGACGAATACGAGGGAATGGAAACAAAAGTGTTGAGCTTGGATAGATATCGGTTACGATACATTCGATAGTTCCTTGTGAGAATGAGGATATGAGTACGGGTGAAAGGCTAGAGTTGATCAATAGGAGAGAGCCTCCACCTCTATCACAATCTTTTCTATCTGCTCGAAAGACAGAGAACGGGAGGCCATCGGTGAGAGCTGAGTCGGGGTCATGGGAAGAAAGCCATGTCTCACAGACAAACAAAATACTGACAAAAGAGGATCTCAACAAATGATAAAGGTCATAGAGCTTATTCTTTATCGAGCGAGCATTAAATGACATACACTTAAGAGAACTCACTTTTGTCGCCTTATCCTATTTACGAGAGGATAGCGTTCTGGTGGTCTTGGTTCGGGTGCTTCTTCGTTGCGTTGGCAAATCAGTCGTGGCTTCGTTCTTCTTGGCTAGGACAATCGACGTTCTACCAGAAGACACATCGGAGTATAGAGGACGAGGAATAAGCGATGAACGAGGGCGAGAAGGGGATTTTGGGACTAGGTCTGAGACGGTTTGATTGGAGACGAAAGACACAACCTCGGTGTTCGAGGGCTGAAACGGCGTCGTCTGAGTAGTTGAGAGGGACTTTCTTCCGTTTTTCCAGTTCTGACGAGAGAGGACAGGCTCCAGGTGAGAATCAACCAGTCTGACGGAAGGGTTAGAAGCGTCGAGGGAGATACGTTTACAGTCGCGTTCAGCGATAAGTTCCGCGGGAGAAAGATCAGATCTCAGGTGACATCCTTTCGGGACACTTCTGACTTGTTTACAGAATCTGATGAACATGTCTCGGTCAGATGAGTTGGGGAATTCAATTTTGATCGGTCGCCCAATAGAAGAGGAGGGTCGAAAGGCATCCGCAGGGTGACGATGGTGAGAAATCTTGCCAGCTTTGAAGGATCTCATGAGGTCCGGTGAGTTGATTTGCTGGAAAATCTTCTCGATAGTTCTTTGGTCACTTCTGTGTGTTTGTTCGGGGACATCATTTTCTGGAAGTCGGAGAAGGACCGCTCGCTTAGACTTTCTCATCAGCATTTCCTTGTCTCTGATAGTACACTCAACTACTGCTGAGTATATATGTGGACGGAGAGAGACTGGAGATACGCTATTCTGAACTTGGGCCAGCGTTTGACGTAGATAGGATATCTCTGCTGCTTGGTCCGACAGAGTCTTCTGAAGGGGCTGAAGGTGTTTTTGGAATAATTCTTCCAAAAGAGACTCCACAAAAGGCAATGGAACATTTGGTATTTGGAGATTGAAGAGGGAATTTCGAGAAATAGACATTATTGACTTTTCAAGAGAGCTCTTGACATGCCTTAGACCGGTCTCATTTAGTGCCTGAATCCACCCTGTTCTTCGAAGAAGTCACTGATGAGAATTAGCTGTTTTCTAACGCATTCTCTCTAACTGGTGGAAAAAAAAGAAATGGGCTGTCTCTGTTGCACAAGGGAAACATGTAGATCAAAAATAGATTCTACCCACAGTTGGGGCGAAAAAGAGATCATCGACTGGCTCGAAGCATAGATGAAATACTTCGTGATTTTCAATAGGTCGATCGCCCGATTAGGTTAATGAGTTTTAACTTCCATTTTTAAAATAATCAAATTTTCAAAATAAATTGGTTTTTTTTTAAAATATTTAAATTTCCAAAATAATTAGTTTCGGCTGAGTTGAAGCGAACGGAACTTTTTCATTACTAAAAAATAATTTGAAACTTCAAAAAGTTTCGAAAAAAAACTTTGGAAAACAGTGCGTAAGGGGGGGTCACTCAAGAAATTTTTTGCCCGTTGGCAGTTTGCCTATGACCCGAAGCACCCACTTCATTCCAGGAATAAACGGGTTTTTCAGGATCGTCCCCAACTCCAACCCCAGTACAATCTACAGCAGGAAGAGTTCGCGCCTTTGCCACCAGCGCCCAATGCAGAAGTTAGTTTGAAATTAGTTTTTCTTTCATTTTTAACTGCTCATGACAAACGAAACGCTTCACCTGAATACGCGAACCCACAGGAGCTTGTATTACGGTATTACGGACAGGGGTCCATCACGAAACAGATCATACATTACTCTCATAGCTCACCAGGATTTGCTGGAAAATATATTTTCGGGCGGGCGACCGGTCGACCCAACAAGAATTTTTTCCCGATTTTGCCCAATCGTATATCCGGTCGTTAAAAAAATTCGTTGAACATGTCAAAAAGGCAGTCATTATGCGTACAAAGTTTAAACCTAGCCTTTATGGGACATTTTCTAAGCATCACACAACCGCGAGGAGAGTTAGCCGGTTTTTAGTGACTCTAGCTAACTGAAATAAATTTCTTTCTCGAAGATTGGGCGTGCGACCGGGAGAAATTTAGCACGTTTGGTGAACTATGATTACTCTAACCATAGCTCTATAAAAAAATTTAAATAAAAAAATTTTTAAAATTTAAATAATAAAGGAGTGCTCGGATGGAGAAGTCTGGAAAAACAAATGTTGTTGTTGTTGTCTGCTGGAAAAAGAAATGAGAAGCGATCTAGAGATGACGAACAGAGAAGAGAGAGGATCTCATTACTATTGACACTTTGGTTCAAAGAACGGTCGTTCATAGAACTTTTCATCAGTGCTTGTAGCCAGGGGTTAAATGGAGCCACCCAGTTTGGATCCGCCGCCCGAATTTTGGAGGAAAAAGAAGAGGGGATGAAGGAAAAGGGTAAGAAAAGAGAGGGATTTTTTGTCAATAGTGTGTCTTCATGTATCCGCCGACGGGACCAATCCGGTCACTATTTAACCTTTGCTTGTAGCCTATGATTTTAACCGAAAAATTACTGACCCATTGATTTAAAAGTTCAAATTTTAAAAAAGCAAAATAATAGGTTAAGAATAAAAAAAATACAAAAAAACATTTCGAAAAAATTTATAAGAACTACCGAATAGAGCGGGGGGCTTAAATTAATGGATCTCTCTTTTTTGCTCTTCATTTCCTGCTTGCTTCTCGTTAATTCAGACACCTGAATAAGCGGTCGTTATTGATTTTTTTCGAAAAGTTCTGGTGAGCTTTGAGGTGAACAACTGGATCTAGATATCATCATCTGAATGTCAATTGAGGTGTACTGTATATCACTCTACAGTAAGTTCTGACTGTTCGAGTGTACGCCATTTAAAACGTAATCGCTCTTTGCAACAAGAAATTCAGCCGGTTTAGAGAGGGCAAGTTCATTACTTTGGACAAAGAAAAACTTTTGTTGACAGAGAAGAAGCAATTAAATCTAAAGTTTGTAGTTTTATATTCAGGGGTTAAATATTCATGTCAGACCTTCTGTTGAATAGTCATGTGAAACCTTCTGTTAAATAGTCATGTGAGACCTTCTGTTAAATAGTCATGTCAGACCTTCTGTTAAATAGTCATGTCAGACCTTCTGTTAAATAGTCATGTCAGACCTTCTGTTAAATGTTCATGTCAGACCTTCTGTTGAATAGTCATGTGAGACCTTCTGTTAAATAGTCATGTGAAACCTTCTGTTAAATAGTCATGTGAGACCTTCTGTTAAATAGTCATGTCAGACCTTCTGTTAAATGTTCATGTGAGACCTTCTGTTGAATAGTCATGTGAGACCTTCTGTTAAATAGTCATGTGAAACCTTCTGTTAAATAGTCATGTGAGACCTTCTGTTAAATAGTCATGTGAGACCTTCTGTTAAATAGTCATGTCAGACCTTCTGTTAAATGTTCATGTCAGACCTTCTGTTGAATAGTCATGTGAGACCTTCTGTTAAATAGTCATGTGAAACCTTCTGTTAAATAGTCATGTCAGACCTTCTGTTAAATAGTCATGTCAGACCTTCTGTTGAATAGTCATGTCAGACCTTCTGTTAAATAGTCATGTCAGACCTTCTGTTAAATAGTCATGTCAGACCTTCTGTTAAATAGTCATGTCAGACCTTCTGTTAAATAGTCATGTCAGACCTTCTGTTAAATAGTCATGTCAGACCTTCTGTTGAATAGTCATGTGAGACCTTCTGTTAAATAGTCATGTGAAACCTTCTGTTAAATAGTCATGTCAGACCTTCTGTTAAATAGTCATGTCAGACCTTCTGTTGAATAGTCATGTCAGACCTTCTGTTAAATAGTCATGTCAGACCTTCTGTTAAATAGTCATGTCAGACCTTCTGTTAAATAGTCATGTCAGACCTTCTGTTAAATAGTCATGTCAGACCTTCTGTTAAATAGTCATGTCAGACCTTCTGTTAAATAGTCATGTCAGACCTTCTGTTAAATAGTCATGTCAGACCTTCTGTCGGCGGGCCTCTGTTTTCCCAAATCATAAGAGAGGACCCTTATGTAAAACAAACAAAATTTTGCGCGGGCCTCTGTTTTTTTTATCATAAAGGGTGCCCTTAAGTAACAATATAATTTTCCTCCTTCGGCGGGCGTCTTTACCCTTTTCTTGCACACTAAAAACCCTGTTTGAATTTAATTCTGGTTTTAAATAAAATCGATTTGTAGATCAAAGTGACCATGCAGCGACGGGAATTGGCCCCTCCAGTGCAGCAGAGCCGCTCTCATGCGTCCGGTCAAATAGTGTCCTCAGGCTCAAGGAAAAAGTTAGGAGTAGGGAAAATTCCAGGGTTGTAAAATGTAATGAGAGAAAAAAGCGATTGAAATTTTTTAGAATTGGATGAAGTGCTCTAATTTGGTTGGGAATTTTAGAAGTGAAAATTTGGTTGGTAATTTTAGAAGTGAAAATTTGGTTGGGACTTTTAGAAGTGAAAGTTTGGTAGGGAATTTTTGAAGTGAAAATTTGAAGAGCTTGACGGTTTACTTTATCAATGAGACATGCCAAATTGGAAGATCATTACAGCTTGAAGTTGGGACAAACTCATTGAAATTCGTTCACAACAACATCCAGAAAACTGACAAAACAGAAGAAAGATTGTGAAAAAAACCAACCAAAAAAGGCTATAAATTCGATGATTTCATCGTTGAGACAGAGAGAGAGAAAGTAATTGAAGAAATGAGAAGAAGGCTAGAAAACAGAAAGAAAGATGGGAAGTTGGTGCGGTGTTCGTGGTGAAATTCTCAAATTGCTTTGAACTAAGCGGTTTCTAACCTCCCACAAAAACCGTGTAGATCAAAAAGAAATGATCTTATATATAAGATATTCATTCGTCTAAGGACAGTTTGATGCTAATATGAGAAGATGGGAAAATAATATTTTTATCAAAAAGGAAGACGAGAATCGACTCTGTGGATACACTAATAACGTGCGTTGGAAAAGAGAGAATGATATGAAAACAGAAAATTCGTATGAATAGCAATTCGTAAATCCGTAAATTTCATATTCAGGAAATTCGTAAAATCGTATAAATAAAATTCATATAGATAATTAGAGCATAGATTTGCCCGATGATTTTAAAAGTAGAGCACTCTCTTAGGTAAAAGACAAGAGAACGTTAGGAAGCTAGTGAATAGTGAGAGGTTGAGGCGGGGTCTGTAGACAGACACTTCCTATTGACTTGCGCTCTCTGATGACTTCGACTTTTCTTTCAGAAGCGGTGGTGAGCACAGCAGTAGCATCCGAATCGACGGCGAGTCCTACCCGAAGCTGGCGGCCTCGGGCAAATTTGTGCCGATGAGACGAATAGTCCATCTGGATTTGAAAGGAGCCCCGCCCAAGGTTTGATCCATGGGTTGAATGGTGAAATCGAACCGTTTGTTAACAGGCTGCTATTCCGAAATTTTAGGGTCTCTGTTGACCATTTGAATACAGTTCCTCATCTGAAACTTCTTGTCTCTCACAAATCACGCTACTTTGCCACCTCTGAATCTATGTTCAGTCATTTGTACAAGAGCTTTTGTGTCTTTTTTGAACTCGAAATAGAACTGGTTCTGTTGAAACACGTCCCACACAAGGGTTTCGATCTTGCTTCTGGAAGTGTAACATGGGCTAACAATTTAGTGAGAATCTTCTTCAGCAGAGACCCAGCGATGTACAAAACATTGAGTTAGGGCCTTAAAATGAGAAACCCTTTGGGACTTGGAACAGGATTTGTCAAAAGAGATTAGGACATGACATTTGATTACCTGATCTATCAAGCTTCGAATCTCTTCCTACTTTACTATTTTACTATTTCAGCCGAAAACCTCGTTATTGGGAGGATGAAAAGTCAAAAGTCTCGTTACAGCGGGCAGTGTTTACGGAGATTTTCTATCTGCTAAAGCGGCTCAGAGCCACTGGCGTCCTCTTGGAGTGGGAGGATATGTTCCCATTTGAGGGCATACTCAAGGACGCGGTCAACGGCAACGCTTACAGTATGGAAGAGGTTGTTGTGGGTGACAAGTTTTGGGCGTGGGTACTGAGTGGTTTTCGGGTGATGGTCTAATAGGCTGGCTCTGAAAAAAAATTAAATTTTAGAGTCTAATTGTATAGCAGAAAAAGAATAGAGAGGGGCATATATGTTGTTGTTGCTGTGCGATCCCTTGGACTCGGTTCGTCGTTTCTTAATTTCTTCGATTGAAATCTGTTAAAATAAAGGTTAAAGGAGTTTCGCGACCCTGACCGGGTTGCTCCATAGCGCTCTTCTGGAAGGCAGTGTTCCGATAGTGCAGTAATGTGTCGAAATATTGAGGAAATCACCGCGATTTGAGCGGGGAATGGATTGCAAAAATCGTGTGGTGGGATGGGAATCGAACCCGGGACCTTTTGCATTCCGGGCGAATGCTCTTCCCACTGAGCTACATAGCACACATGATAATGCACATTTTAAGGCCCATACAACAATTCTGAACCATGCCCCGCTAGAAGGTCGGTAGTTATTTTTTTGAAATTTAAATTATGTAGATGTGGCCTGTGAAGAACTGTAGAGAAGAAGATTAAAAAGTGAGAACTTATTGGGATATGCAGGTTGAAGAAATCCTGGCGGAAGCAAGGAAACAGCAGCTGGAAGTGATTCCACTTGTGCAGACCTTCGCTCATCTCGAGTGGATCCTCAAGCTGAAGGAGTACGCGCATCTGAGAGACCACCAGGGGATGCCGCAGGTGGGCCGCCTGCCTGACGAAGTAGCGCCGGAGGCGCTTGTTTTGTTGAAACTGCCGGAGGCACTTGAAAAGAAGATTGTAGAACTAAGAGATTAGTTATTAGAGCACGAAACGCTTTGGAGACAGTCTGCGGAAATGATGAGTGGGAGCCATGAGTATTATGAAAAAGATTGTGGATGTAATTTGGTTTACATTAGTCTGCGAATAGGGTGAGAAGTGTTGAAATAATGACTGTTGATTGATGATTAAGTTAGTGAGGACTGGGTATATGAATGGGTAGAACAGATGAAGTGGTCCAAGTGGATAGCAGGCTGTTTCTTCCTACCCGCAGATATGTATATAAAATTCTCTTTCCATGAGGTAATGACAGGTCTCGAGAGAAGAAAATAGAGTGCCAGAGCGTGTGATGTAGAGAGAGGATGCAGACAAACAGAGCACTTGTGTCACTAGCCCTTTGTTTTAAAGCGCATAGATTTGCGCATAGATTTCATACGCAGTGCGGGTGAGAGAAACACACTGGTTGATAGTGATTGGTCAAGAAGGTTCTGACTATCTAAGGATTACCGACTATTTTTTTAAGTGTGAATGACTAATTGGTATGAATCCGAAAAGTGGAGTTCACTTATTTTTTTTCTCAATTTTTTCGACAGCAAAAATTTCGGAGCTCATTTATTTGAACTAGCGAAAAGATTAAAATTGTTTAGGTGATCTGTGTCGGAAAAGAAGAAGCCTTTTCGTTGATAAAGGAGATGATCGACGAGGTTTTACATTAAACTATTAACATTTATTAAACAATTTGTGGAACATGAGGTTTGTATCAACCACAGCAGGCTGATTCTCTTATCAGATCATGAGAATAGTGAAGTTCGAACTTTAAAGTTAAACAATTTGTAAAATTACATACCTGAATAAATAAATTTAGGTTCACAGTGTTCGAAAAAAAAAATTAATCCCACTCAAGTGAAATTTGACAAACCCATTCGGAGTCATTTTCTACAACCCATTCGGAGTCATTTTCTACAATCCATTCGGAGTCATTTTCCACAACCCTTTCGAAGTCATGAGTCACTAGAAAGTACCCAATTTCCTCCACGCTCTCGCCACATTCTTTGAACTCGAGCCTATTTTCACTCAAATTTTCTTCCTTAATTGCTTTTGAGGTGCCAAAAACACACACAGTAAATTGGAAGGTTAAGAACGTTGGGTCAAAAATATACTAATTCAAAATTACCCTTGCAATTGCCTTCGCCTTATTGGAGGGGTCATTCTTGGCAAATGACTTTTTGGGTTAAATTGGTTCAAAGATGACTGAAATATCATTCGTTTTGTTCACAAATTCACTTGGACTGTGTTTTACCAAATATTTTTTGCAGAAGTAAGGCAAGGAATAGATGAAACATATGAATGAACTATCGCACAGAAAAAAAAAACTAGTCCACCGGGCGGGATCGGACCCAGCCATCTCGACGCCTTTTAACTTTGTAACGTAGAATTTGAAGATTGATGATAAAACATAGTTTGTCAACATCAAGAGCTTCAAGAACTTTGTATATGAACAATTAAATTATTTCTCTTAATTTTCAAAAAAAAATCAAATTATTTCTCTTAATTTTCAAAAAAGGGCGTTTCAGGTAGCCAAAGTTCACGCGAGGTATGGGATGAATTTTTTCCACATTGGAGCGGATGAAGTGTTCAATGTTAGTAAATACTTTGATTTTGAACTTTTCACTAAAATTTTGTAAAGAAGTTTTTTTTTTCTAGTTTTTTTGATTGATTTTTTTTGCTCATTTGCACTTTTCAACAAAAAAAAACAACAAAAACGAGCGCTCATTCTAGCGGGGAACCTAGAATATTGAGAAGCAAGCGAGAGCTGGAGGATAGCAGAAAGAGATTTTTGTTTTTCACGCATCCCGCTCATGTGAACCAGGGTGTTTCTTAGCACCCGTACAACTTTTTCGAGCGCATAGATTTTTAAAATTTCAGAGTTTAACATTAAATTTTTCTAATGATTTGTACTTTCCCTACGAAAAATCTGAGAACAAATTTTTTCCAAGCGTATATATTTCACTGTTTTTCGGGTTTTTTAGAGAGCGCATAGATTTTTTTTACTTGCAGTACGGGTCAGAAAAACATCCTGATGTGAACCATAGCTCACAAGCAATATTGAGAATTCTAAAAAAAAAACTACCGTTCTTTGAGCGATTGAAGAGCTATATCTTCTCTGCTCTTTATGTTTAGCTCGCTTCTCATTATTCCGGACTCCCCCGGTCGAAAAGAGGTAGATCTTTTCAAGTTTTCAACATTTACGCTAGACATTTGAACTATGATGTGCATGGTATTGATAAGTGCTGCTGAGGTATGTTTTATCTTCGAACTGTGTTAAACAATCAGTGAATGATGATTGACGAAAGTTGAGACAGTAGCGTTTCGTTCATGCATTCATCGAAAAGCAGCGCAAGTTTCTCTGACCCACACTGCGGGTGAAAAAGTCTATGCGCTCTTCAAAAACCTTGAAAAACATTGAACTCTCTGCGCTTGGAAAAAAATTTTCTCGGATTTTTCGTATGGAATGTCCAAATCATTGAGAAAATAGAATTTTGAAGTCTGAAATTTGAAAAAAATTCATGGGCTCGAAAAAAAGTTGTGCGGGTGCTAAGAAACATTCTGCAGTGCAAGATGCGATAAGCATTCTATTGCAGATGGGATTCTGCAATGAAACGCAAAAGATGATCTCAGAGAAGGGCTCTAAGGACCTTCTCACCCTCTTCCACATCGCGAGGACAGCTGAGTATGTCAAGGAGACTTACAAGGTACTTAATTTATGTCAAGGAGACTTACAAGGTACTTAATTTATGTCAAGGAGACTTACAAGGTACTTAATTTTTTCTGAGTCATCAAAAATCTATGTGTGCGATTAAAAAAGGCTTCTCGCATGTTATTGATTATTGATTTTTCTCAACAGTTCTAATGAGGATATGCAGGCTTTTGTGGTTTATTCACCCTTGGGCTTCAACGTTTGGTGTAAATTGCGAAGCAATCAGAGATTTTTGAACAAAGAAGCGATCAAGTCTTCAAAGTCTGGACCTATTGAATTGCCTAATTCTTCTTTTCATGCTCTTCATCTCACGCTCTTTTTCAGTGTTTCATGCATCCTCTCAAGTTAGGGGTAGTTGAACCGCAGAAGACCTATGTATAGTATCGGAGAGGCATAGATCACCTGCACTGTTTCAAACTACAACAACCAATTACCAGGGTGTTTCTCTGACCCGCACTGCGGGTTAAAAAAACTATGCGCTCTCCAAAAACCTCGAAAAACATTGTAATCTATGCTCTTGGAAAAATTTTTTCTCGGGTTTCTCATAGGAAAAGTCCAAATCATGGGGAAAATTTATTGTTAAACTCTGAAATTTTAAAAATCTTTGCGTTCGAAAAAAGTTGTGCGGGTGCTTAGAAACACCCTGCCAATCACACGGAGAACGAGTAGTCTAAAATATCGAAAAGCGAGAGTCTTCAACTCTCATATTTCCTAATCTCTAACTCTTTTCTGCTCATTATTCTACGCCTCTGATCGAATGTACGGTCGTTTTTTCCGAATTCTCAACATGTGCAGGTAGGAGTTTAATGAGACCGGTCTATGGCCTGTTTGTACGCGCCGAGCGCATTGGAGAAGGGATGGAAAAAGGATAAGAAGAATGAGAAGGGAAGTAGATCGTAAAGACAACGGTAAAAGAAGAGAATGTAGATCATTTTTGGCGCGAACATGTATGCGCCAACATAGCTCGTTGTGCAGGTAACGCCTCTGGCGTGGCACGACATGTTCGCCCACTCTCCGGCGTCTGACCTGCAGTTGTTCAGACTGCCAGAGCTGCTAGAGCCAGTTCTGTGGAGCTACGCAGAGGACCTGAACAGCTTCTTGCCGTACAACACGTGGGAGGCTCTTGCGGTTCGTACCCTCTTTGGGCTCGGAAGCAGTGTGTTTCTTTCACGTGCACTGCGGGTGAAAAAAATCATTATCATTATCAATGACTTTGAGGCTAAGTTATTGATTCGAAATGGTAAAGTAATTGTCATAGTTATGATTTGTTACTCTTAATCTGTCCAGTAATGTTCACTAGCTCTTTATTTTGCATAATTTCTGTTCACAAAGACTCTTTACTACCAAAATGCTTTTATGACTTCTATTTTATTTCGTCTTTGATCTCTCACACTCTCTCTTTTTTTGCTATTTTGCTTTTTTTTAAAAATGGTATATGAACTAAGAGGTAAGGGGGGGGGGGGGAAGGAATAGATTGTGAGAGTGTGGAAATCTTCCGCGTGGCATTACGCCGACGGATCTTTGGATTTTCAATTCAAACTCATAAACTAAATTTCCTCGTTTTTTTATGTTATGAGAGAATCTCCCGTGTCCAATGATGGTTTGATATGTTTCCGCTCTAAGTCTTCAGCTTCTTTTTCAGCCTTTCCCGCGTGTGTGGGGGTCTTCCGCGTGGAAAGGCGCGGATGGACCGATGCGTTTTCACTCCAACCCCATTCATTACATCCGGAATCACGAGTCATGGACGAAACAGTTCACCAAGGTCTATAACAACTTCGAAATCGTCCAGGTTAGCTTGCAGATTCGGAAGTTACAGTCATGAAGTTTTCAATAGAAAATACGCTTTCATCAAGAAAGTTGGAGTAGAACTTTGTTTCTCTCTAACTTTCTCCGTCTCTCAATCTATTTTTTGGTTCTTCCTCTCTCTCTCTCTCTCTCTCTCTCTCTCTCTCTCTCTCTCTCTCTCTCTCTCTCTCTCTCTCTCTCTGTATGTCTGACTGTCTCTCGCAACATTTTTTTCACTATGCTTTTTTCTCTCTCTCTCTTATCTTTATCTTTCATTCTCTCTCGCTTTTACTCAGCTCTCATTCTCATTACAGGGTCTCATAATGACGGGCTGGTCCCGCTACGACCACATGGCAGGTCTTGCCGAGACGTTCCCGATTGGTATACCATCGCTGGCTATGTCGATGGAGACCGTCATAGAAGCAAAACCAATGCAAGGTCGGGGCTTTCTGGGTTATGGTATGTGATTAAACCAATTTTATTATGGAAGTTGACCGTATGGGGGCCACCCAGGGGTTAAATGGTTACCGGACCAGCCATGTTGGCGCATACATATTCGCGTTGAAAATGATCTAAATTCTGTTCTTTTTCCGTTCTGTTTTACTTTTCCTCTACTTTTCATTCCACTCTTTTTGCGTCTCCCCATTCCTTTTCCAACTCGCTCGGCGCGTCCAAACAGGCATTAGACCGGTCTCTTTCAACGCCTGGGGCCGCATGGTAAATTTTAGAACGGATGTGCATATTCAAACAATATACGCAATTCAAATCTCTTCAGCTCACATGGATTCTATGCAAACATTGGTATATGGTCGACAACTTTGATTAAACTTGACTTCCTTGTAACTTTTCGTCTGGTATTGCTACTATTTTTATTGATTGCGGCAATATCGAGAAATTATATTTTTAATATTTACTTTTGCAATATTGAAAAAAAACTTGAAGTTTTAGAATGGTTTTTTTCTCATAGCAAACTTCGGGAAAAAATCGGTGACCGCTAGCCAAAAAAACTGAGAGAGGAACTGGAGAACTTTTCCCCATTAAAATTAAATTTTTGTGAGTTGGTATCAGGGGTTAAATTGTTACTGGACCAGCTATGATGGCGCATACATGTTCACGCCGAAAATGATCTACATTCTCTTCTCCTTCCGTTCTATTTTACTTTTCCTCTACTTCTCTTTCTACTTTTTTGCCTTTGCTCATCCCTTTTTTAACTCGATCGGCATGTGCAAACAAGCTATAGACCGGTCTCATTCAACGCCTGGTTGGTATGGTAAGATTTGGTTTCAGGTCGTTACCCGTTCACAACATCTGTTTTGAAGTGCGCTCCGCCGGTCGACCAGACGTTTGTGTATGGCTGCGAGTTCCCCGGAAGAAAGGTTCGCTAGCGCATTGTTTTCATGGCGTCTGAAGACCCATGCTTGTTTTCCGAAGCGCGTTCATTTGGTAACGATGAGTCAACACGGCTCCAAATGACTTGTTGTTGTTGTTGTCTTGCCCATAGGTCCTGTCGAGGAAAGTCCTTTTGGGATAGGTTGGTGGTGAGGATCCTTTTGAGTCCGGAGAGATTTTCTCCGTCTACACTCGCACCGAAGTCGGCGATCCTCTTGGCGAGACCCATTCGTTAACCGGAGAAGGGCAAGAGGTTATTTTACTGGCGCCTCGACTCGCCATTGAAAAGTATAGCGGAGTATCGGCTGATGTTTTGTCCGGTGACATGCCCAGGCCGGTCCGGCATCGCCCTCCTTTGACGAGCTATTATATGTACTACCCAGTTTTGGTCCGCGGCGGGATTTCTCCCGCTACCTCCCAGCACGAATTCTTCGTAGGGAGGCGTCCCTCTATCCGCCACCTGAGGTCGCGCTCGATTCTGGACTGGATAATCCGGTTCCATCCGTGACAGGGGTCGCGACGGAGGTCACCTACACGCGGTGCGACTGTGGACGACGCTACATGGCGTCGGACCCAATGGACCTCCAAAACAAATCTTCCCAATGGAATCTCCCGCAAGGGACAACGAGGACGGCTTCCCCCGAACCCTCATTTTTTCTAACACGGATCAGAAAGACCCAGCGTCTCTGATCCGAATACTCCTCCAAATCGCTGGTATCGAGACTAACCCAGGCCCAAGATGGCCTTGTTCTGTATGCTCTCTTAACGCGCCTTCAAATTGTGTTAATTGTAGCAAATGTAAGAAATGGGTACATTTCCGTTGTTCCAACCTTAACAATCTTAATGATTGGAACCCCCAATGGAGATGCAGAATTTGTAAGAGAGCCCCGATCCAGCAGACTGCCTCCCAGACAGTAGCTAACCTGAGGATAATCCAATGGAACGCTAATGGACTTAGAGCCCGATTAACCGAGCTAGAGGACCTTTTACATGAGTTGAATGTTCACGTAGCACTCATCCAAGAAACCAAAATGGATGCTAGTATTCCATCTCCCAATATCGTAGGATACACGATCATAAGAAAAGACCGCTCCAACTCCGGAGGTGGCCTTGCGATACTAGTCAAAGAGAATATTCGCTATGCTAACGTGACTTCCCCAGCGACGGACCAGACAGACGAAACACTCAGCGTGGACGTGCCAACTGACCAAGGAACCATAAGAATCTGCAACATATACATCCCACCTCGATCGTCCTGCCCCAACTCATACCCGCCGAACTTCAGCCGACTCTTAACACAGAAGAAACCACTCATTGTCGGCGGAGACTTCAACGCACACAATAAAGTTTGGAGTGAAGGTACGGAGGACAGCAGAGGAGATGAACTATGTGACTTCATTGACGACAGCGATCTTGTATGTCTCAACAACTCAAAGATGCCCACAAGACAAAAAGCATCACCAGACATCACTTTCGCCTCGAACGACATAGCCATCTACTGCAACTGGTCAACAATCAACAGAATTGTTCCTAATTCGTCCTCCTATAGATATCCAGCGCGTATTCAACGCTTATTCAATAAGCTTCAGAAAGTTTCAATTACTGCTCCTTACTCCGAATATTGTAAAAATCTATCAAGAAATTTTTCTTCTGAGCTTTATGATTTTGAAACATCTAAGGAATCTTCTCTGATTGTTAAAGGCAACCGTAAACAGTTTTTCTCGTATTGTACAAATCGTATTAAATCTCAAAACGATTCCTATGTTTTGTATGACAGTAATGGAACGGTAGTGACGGACCCTTCCATAAAAGCTGAAATGTTTTCTTCTCAGTTCTCATCAACTTTCTCTGAACCGTCTCAGAATGTTCTTCCTGTCCCTATTTTAGCTCCCTTCGATCAACACTTTTCTCTTGAAATAATTGATGATCAAATGATAATCGAGGCTGTTTCTAAGTTAGAGAATAAATGTAATACCTCACCCGATTCCATTCCGAACATTTTTATCAAAAAATGTAAATTTGCGTTGTTGAAACCTCTGCGTATTTTATTCAACAACTGTTTAATGACTGGAATCGTACCCGATATGTGGAAGTTTGCTATTGTAAAGCCTCTGCTCAAAAACAAAGGACCTCCTATCTTATCAAATTACAGACCCATTTCTTTAACCTGCTCGATTTCTAAAGTAATGGAAAAAGTTATTGTTAATTCTATTTCAAAGTATCTTGAAGAGCGTTCATTGCTCTCCCCTTTTCAAGCCGGTTTTCGACCTAATCGATCGACAATCACTTTTTTAGCCGAATCATATTCCTTCATAACCCACTCTCTGAGTTCAAGTATTGATATTGATGTAATTTTCCTAGACATCTCAAAAGCTTTTGATTCTGTAGATATTCGATTTCTATTGTTTAAATTGAATTCACTTGGTATTGTAGGGCCAGCACTTAAATTTATCTCTTCTTTCCTCAACTCCCGTAAACAATCAGTGATCATCGATGGTATCAACTCAGTACCAGCTTCAGTTTTAAGTGGTGTTCCTCAAGGTTCTTCAATAGGCCCGTTGTTGTTTTTACTGTTCATTGACGACATCAAGAAAGTTATCCCTGCTACTATTCGCTTCAGTATTTTTGCCGATGATGTTAAGCTGCTAGCTCAAGTACCCTTATATTCAGATGACTTACAAACAGCAGTCAACAATATATTTGAGTGGTGCACTCAGTGGAACCTTACTCTATCAACTTCTAAATGTACTGTTCTTCATATAGGCAAGCAATCGGTGTTTCACCCCTACTCTATCAACCATATTCCATTGATTGTTACCAACCAGGTTAAAGATTTAGGGATTTTGTTAACTCATGATTTCCGTTTCAATTCTCATATTGAGAAGATTTGTAAAAAAGCCTCTTCTACTGCAAACCTTATTCTGAAGGCTTTCAAGACCAAATCATGCGAAATGCTCATGCTTGCTTTTAATGTATACGTTAGACCGATTCTCGAATACGGGACTGAAATTTGGTCCCCTACCACGAAATACCTCATCAATGATTTAGAATATGTACAACGTAATTTTACTAGAAGGCTGTTATATAGATGTGGTAATGTAAGCCTGCCTTATTCTCAGAGATTGAAACTGCTCAAAACTGAGTCATTAGAATATCGTCGAGCATTCAGTGATCTATGTTTTTTGCACAAATGTTTACATAACAAATGCTCTCTCGATTTTTCCTTTCTATACATTTTATCTCCCCCCAAGTATAATACAAGACAAGCGCACTCTCTCAGAATTCGTCTGCCTATCGTTTACCCGGCTAGGTTGTCTACGTTTGTCTCTAGATCAATAGCAATATGGAACTCCCTTCCGGAAGATATCGTTGTAATCGAAAGTTCTTCAAGTTTTGCGACAAGACTAAAAAAAATTCCATTTGAAGTTGTGCTTCCTTGTCCGAGTGTAACAGATTGACGATTATTTGTATTTACATACATATGTATAGGACACAATCTTCTGATTATAAATAACTATAGACGCTATTTCATATCATTTTTTTTTCTTAGGTGATATTTGGATTAGTTGAATGCCATTCAGCACTTTTGAATGAATGATTGTTTTTTTTTCTTTGTCTCCCTATCCTACGCGTCCATGCTAATTGGAACTACCATTCATAATTGTATTACAAGTTGTTGTTCTTGCATGGAATAAATGAAATGAATTGAATTGAAGAATGAACTCTGACCACCTCCCATGCCTGATCGACGTCGAAACACAGCCATCCAACATCTCAAACGCACGTTGTTATACAAACTATAACAAAGCGAACTGGAAGGGCTTCGAAAGGGATATCAACAAGATTCTCATGGATTTCCCATTCACCGGCAACTCAATTCAGATGCACAAATTCCTGACCGCCACCTTGACCAAAGCGGCGAAAAACAACATTCCCCGTGGAAAGGTGCCAAAATACACGCCTCACTTGAGCGAAGATGTGAAGAAACTGATTTCAGAACGGGACCAAATGAGAAGGGACAATCCTACGGACCCCTCACTCCCCTCAATAATGGCCGAAATCTCCTTCCGCATCAACCTCGAAAAGAGGAAGGCTTGGGAAAAGTACATATCTGAAATAAACCACAACGAACCGGGCAACAAACTCTGGAAAACGATAAAGGCTATCGACGGCAAATCAACAAAACCGACGCACTTGACCATCATCCACGAAGGGAAAAGTCTATGCACAACATCAGCCTCAAACGCTTTTGCTAGAAAATTAGCCAAACAAGCCCCTAAAGAGGTCGACAAATCAGCAAGAAGCACAACGCGACTAATAAAAGGCCTCAAACGGACAGACGCTCCCCAAATTTCCCTGGCACAGATCGAAGAAGCCATCAAGAAAACCAAAGGTTCCAAATGCCCAGACAGTGAAGGCATCTGCCCTCTACTACTCAAAATGGCCGGTGAAAACTTCAGAAAGTGTCTCTGCATCCTCTTCAATGACACCCTGCAAACCGGTATTATCCCGTCCAGATGGAAAGATGCAAGAGTGATAAGGTTACCTAAACCAGGAAAGGACTCGAGCAACCTGAACGGCTATAGACCAATATCAATATTATCACCTATAGCCAAGACATTCGAACGGGTCTTATTACCATTCCTGTAGGAAGGCTTTCAAATGGCTGACTGGCAACATGGATTCCACAAAGAGCACTCGACCACTACCGCACTCCTGGAAATAACCGGGAAAATAACAAACGGCTTCAATCGGAAACCACCCCCGGACCGCACTCTCATGGTCGCCCTTGACCTCACTGCAGCATATGACTTAGTGAACATATCCCTTCTCTGCAAGAAACTCACTGAAACGAATATGCCAAGAGCCATCGTCCGATGGATGTCCAGCTACCTAAGAGGCCGTACAATCAAGGTAGATTTCCAAGGAAAAAGCAGTCGACGTCTCACATGCAGATCTGGTGTCCCACAAGGAGGGAGGGAGCAGTGCTCAGTCCCCTCTTATTCAATCTCTACATAAACAACCTCCCGCAACCCACAGGAAACACGCAGATGACAGCCTACGCCGACGACATCTCAATTCTCTCCTCAAGCCCCTGTATTGAAACATGTGAAGATCAGATCAACCACTTCCTACCCAAACTCGTAGAAGAATTGGAACAACGAAAAATGATTATATATAAGGAAAAGACAACGGTCACTCTTTTCACAACCCACACAGGCGAATGTAAAAAAGAACCCAAGGTAGAAATCCATGGAACCGTTTTGCCGACAACTAAAACACCCAAAATACTCGGTGTCGTCTTAGACCAACTCGGCACCTTTCGACAACACGCAGAATACCTTAAACAGAGAACGGCCAAAAGACTGAATATACTACGTGCCCTCGGAGGAAGAACATGGGGCCAACAGAAAAACACCCTTCTTGCAACCTACAAAACAATGACCAGATCCGTTCTCAACTACGCCGCACCAATTTACTCCCCTCAATTGGCCGAGACGAACTGGAAAAAACTACAGGCAAACCAAAATAAAGCAATACGGATAGCGACAGGAAACCTAGCAATGGCCGGCACAGAGCACTTAGCTCTAGAAAGCGAAATGTTACCCATAAAGGAGCACAACACGATGCTTACCAAGCAATTCGTTGCAAGTGCAAGACTCCTCCCAAACCACCCCTCCCATCGTCGATGCATGGAACCCAAACCACCTAGAACTATTCGTAAACATGCCAAGGACTTAGAAATGATGATAGTAGACAGTGATCAGAAAGCCGCACTTAAAAGAATACATACTGAGACTGTTAGAAATTTCATTAGCTCATGTTCCCCTAACCCAGTTCTAGGTAAGAAACCTCCCAGAATCCATAAATCAACGAATCAACTTCCCAGGGAACAACAAATTACATTATCGCAACTACGTAGTGGCCATGCAAGTTCCCTTAACAGCTACCTACACAGAATAGGAGCTGCCCAATCCCCTCTTTGCCCAAAATGTTTAGAAGAGCCACATACAACTAGTCATTTATTCTCGTGTCGCTGTGACCACACACTTTTAAGAAGTATAGATTTGTGGAATAGCCCGACGTCTGTTGTTAAGTTCTTATACCAGTGATTCCTTTCTCTCTCTCAAAAAAAAAATAAAAAATAAATGAAGGGAAAAAAACCAAATAAACCCCGAGAGAGAAAGAGAAATAAATGTAATTAGATAAATGATGTAAATAAGGTTATTGTTTTCTGAGCCATGTCAAAGAAGACCTCGTCTACCCAGCCGGAAACCTACGGCGGGCAATCTACTACTACTATCCGTGACAGGCTCTTAAGGCTGTAAAGTCACGAATGGCCACTGTTGCCAGTGTGTTTCGAGTTCCAAACGCTCCAAATGACTTCTCAACTATATGCCAATTGCTCTCTTAAAAAGTTTGGCCAAATGACGTTTTTTGAGCGGGGAGTCTACAAAATAATGAGAAGCTCTTTTATATCTGCCCTTAACATATATGTAGTTCATATCTCATTATTCCACTCCGGGCGTGGCATAATGGTAGTGTGTTCGACTATTGTGCGAAGAGTCCCGAGTTCGACTCCCACCCCGGACAGATCCACCCAAACCAAGGGGGTTAAGAAATGTTGGTAGTGCTCATGCACGAATCTGACTCTCTCCACTGCTGCTATTCATACTAGCAGTGATCTAGTGGGCAGC
This sequence comes from Allodiplogaster pararmata, assembly GCA_964056735.1. NCBI lineage: Eukaryota > Metazoa > Nematoda > Chromadorea > Rhabditida > Diplogasteridae > Allodiplogaster > Allodiplogaster pararmata. Next base: position 35,334,640 of record OZ057403.1, read on the forward strand.
CACTGGTTCTACCAGGATAGGTCTGACCTGCATCTCAGGGGAGCACGTACCCTGCCGCGAGGCGAAAACAAGCGCGAGGAACATTAGATCCCATTATTCCAGACTCCCCAGCTCGAAAAGCGGTCTTTTTTATGAAGGGTTCATTGAGCTATGGCGAAACCGGAGGATCAATCTTTTCTAGACATTCATTGTCATTGAAAAAAACTTTTTGATGAGTATTAAGTTTATCTGAGTCGTGTTATGTGAATTTCAGTCCGTATTTTTTTATCTCGTCGTATATCGGTCTCATTTTTGATTTTTTTGTTGTTGCTCTTCTCAAAAGTCATTCTTTTAGCTGGTTTCTAGACCTCACACTGGCCTCGGAAGGTTTGCAGGTAGGGGTTGGATAAAACCGAACCAGCTACGCTACGTTGGCGCATAAGTTTTTGCGCCGAAATGATCAACAGTATATTTTAATTCCATTTTGTTAACGTTTTCCTCTGCTTTCCTTCAGTGTTTTTCTCTAACCCGCGGTGCGTGTAAAATCTATGCGCGAATCTATGCGCTATCCAAGAAAGGTAGTGATGTAAATGCTCTGATTGTCTACATCTTTTCGGCCTTTTCCCACCTCTTACAAGTTGCTCGTAGGGTTATATGCAGGGGTTATTTAGTCATGACAGATCTTCTGTCGGCGGGCCCCTGTGTTCCAAATCTTTAGGGGGGGACCCTTATGTGAAAAAAGGTAAGGGAGACCCTTATGTGAGAAAAAAAGCAAAAAAAATTTCATTCCTAAGGGGGTCCCTTATGGGAAAAAATTTTTTTCCGCCTCTGGCGGGCCTCTGTTTTTCCAAATCGTAAGGGGGGACCCTTATGTGAAAAAAAATTCCCGCCTTCGGCGGGCGTCTGTCCCTTTTTCTTTCACACTAAAAAACCCCTGGTTATATGGTCAAGGACCATCTTTGTTTGTCGTTTCTGTGTTTCGAACTTCGGCGGTTCTATGTTCCGATTCTAAAAGCAAATCCTAGTAGAAAGATCATTTTTCTTGAACAAAGCTACTCGAAAATTCCTCGCGCGGGTCTCTGTTCTCGCTTCATGTGGGCCCGATCCTTTTCCAGACGCAGTATAAAAGTCCTGCAAGTCGCCCAGTGTGTACATACATTCTTCAAAAGGGTCTCATTTATTGCAGGTGTACGAACTCGTGAACAGCTTCATGCAGTCGAAGCGACAACTAAAGCACTACGCGGAAACGGATTATGAGCTGAACGGATGGCTGTCTACGGGTTTCGCTGAGAAGTACTCATACTCTTCAGCCATGTACTTACAGGTATGGACTGGTTTTACTTATCAAACATGCAGTTACCGGAAAATGCTGGTCAGGCATGAAGATAGCGAAAGGCTGTTTGACTGGCACCTCGATGGGACAGGTTCGATTCTTACTGTTGTTGTTTTGCCCATAGGTCCTGTCGAGAGGAGTCCTTTTGGGATAGGTTGGTGAGGATCCTTTTTCTACACTCGCACCGCAGTCGGCGATCCTCTTGGCGAGACCCATTCGTTAACCGGAGATAGGCAAGAGGCTATTTGACTGGCGCCTCGACTCGCCATTGAAAAGTATAGCTGAGTATCGGCTGATGTTTTTTCCGGTGGCATGCCCAGGCCTGTCCGGCATTGCCCTCCTTTGACGAGCTATACTACCCAGTTTTGGTCCACGGCGGGATTTCTCCCGCTACCTCCCAGCACGAATTAATCGTAGGGAGGCATCCCTCTATCCGCCACCTGAGGTCGCGCTCGATTCTGGACTGGATGATCCGGCTCCATCCGTGACAGGCTCTTAAGGCTGTAGAGTCACGAATGGCCTTTGTTGCCAGTGTGTTTCGAGTCGATTCTTACTGATGAGTGAAATCTACTCAACCAGTTTTGCAATTAGTTGTTTATACATATGAGTGTTCTTGAAGCTTGGCATTTGTTTTCTTTTGCTTGCAGAAAATCGAGCCCTTTTTGGACTACTACAGAACGCCTCTAGAGAGGTTGGTGAAGGACCTGCGTCGAGAGATGACTGAGATCTTCTACGACGACGCCGTCGATGAGTTTCTGGAGACGTATATTGAAGAGGACCTCATGTTCCTCAGGTGGGTAAGGTAGTTTTTGGCTGAGATTAGTACGGTAAGCTTTTTAGGCTAAGGTATTGCATAAATTGTAAACTACGTTGCGAAGTTTAGCGGTAAGTTTAGAAATCTGTTGGGTTTCAAAATGATGGTTAGCTTGGGTATACATATCATTTTAAGAAAATGTTGAGTAAATTACTAACATGGATGGAGACTCGGGAATGATGGAAAGGCGAACAAGAGAGAAGGTAAAGTGTGAAGAAAGGGCGAGAAATGGAGAAGAATGAGAGAACGGAATGATCAAGAGAGAGCGAGTGAGGGAAGAAGAAGTAGGAGAGAAAGCAAGAGATACTGTAGGAGTGACAGAAGAAGTAGGAGAGAAAGAAAGAGATAATGTAGGAGTGACAGAAGAAGTAGGAGAGAAAGAAAGAGATACTGTAGGAGTGACAGAAGAAGTAAGAGAGAAAGAAAGAGATACTGTAGGAGTGACAGAAGAAGTAGGAGAGAAAGAAAGAGATACTGTAGGAGTGACAGAAGAAGTAGGAGAGAAAGCAAGAGATACTGTAGGAGTGACAGAAGAAGTAGGAGAGAAAGAAAGAGATACTGTAGGAGTGACAGAAGAAGTAGGAGAGAAAGAAAGAGATACTGTAGGAGTGACAGAAGAAGTAGGAGAGAAAGAAAGAGATACTGTAGGAGTGACAGAAGAAGTAGGAGAGAAAGAAAGAGATACTGTAGGAGTGACAGAAGAAGTAGGAGAGAAAGAAAGAGATACTGTAGGAGTGACAGAAGAAGTAGGAGAGAAAGAAAGAGATACTGTAGGAGTGACAGAAGAAGTAGAAGAGAAAGAAAGAGATACTGTAGGAGTGACAGAAGAAGTAGGAGAGAAAGAAAGAGATACTGTAGGAGTGACAGAAGAAGTAGGAGAGAAAGCAAGAGATACTGTAGGAGTGACAGAAGAAGTAGGAGAGAAAGAAAGAGATACTGTAGGAGTGACAGAAGAAGTAGGAGAGAAAGAAAGAGATACTGTGAGAGTGACAGAAGAAGTAGGAGAGAAAGAAAGAGATACTGTAGGAGTGACAGAAGAAGTAGGAGAGAAAGAAAGAGATACTGTAGGAGTGACAGAAGAAGTAGGAGAGAAAGCAAGAGATACTGTAGGAGTGACAGAAGAAGTAGGAGAGAAAGCAAGAGATACTGTAGGAGTGACAGAAGAAGTAGGAGAGAAAGAAAGAGATACTGTAGGAGTGACAGAAGAAGTAGGAGAGAAAGAAAGAGATACTGTAGGAGTGACAGAAGAAGTAGGAGAGAAAGAAAGAGATACTGTAGGAGTGACAGAAGAAGTAGGAGAGAAAGAAAAGAGATACTGTAGGAGTGACAGAAGAAGTAGGAGAGAAAGAAAGAGATACTGTAGAAAAGACAGAAAAAGTAGGAGAGAAAGAAAAAGATACTGTAGGAGTGACAGTAGAAAGATCACATAAAAATTTAATCCTCTTGAAAATTTTATCCTCCTTTTTTAAATGTGATAGTAGAGGGTTGGTTTCAAGAGTGTGGTGATGCGAGTCTCGCGTGAATACAGGGTTGAGCTTGAAAGTTGAGCGCCTCGTTTTCAAAATTACTTGAAGTGTTTTTTCTAACCTTGAAACTGTAGATGGGAAATTAAACCCCTTTTGGTTACCTATAAACACAAGACTCAACCTGTGAGTCTGATGACTTAAGACTCATTTTCTAATTTTAGAAACTGATTACCTTCTTCATCATTCTCTTTATCAATCACTCTGATCATGTAAGGCAATTTGTTGTTTCTAACTTACACTTTTTCGGAATGCTATTTTTTGATTCATCGTTTTCTGATATGAAATAAACAAAACTCGGAGAAATCGATTATTGTTGAAGGAGAAAGGAAGAAGCGGTCACGAAAATTCTGGCTAGAACTTCCTTCGAGAAGAGGCCTTTCGTTCAGAGAAGAGAAGATCTTTGAATGAGTACTTTCTCGCTCTTACAACTTATTCAATGTACAAAATTTTTTTGATTTTACGACAATTTAAGTTGTAAAATTAGGTCAAATTTTTCGCCCTTGAAAGTTATGATTTTAATCATACTTTTTTAGGTATAACTTGTAAAGTATAATTATTTTAGAGGTTTTTGGAGTGAGTTTCGAGACCTTTCATAATGGGCGAAAAGGAAAAAAAGTTCTATGGTGATTTTTTTCTGTGCGATAGTTCAATCATTTTTCATAATATTCACATGTATTTGTAAAAATTGCAAGTGTTCTCTTTTTTGTGAAGGCATTAGAATGAACAAAAAGTGTAGTGATTCGACTTAATTTGTAAACACTAGCCAGTTGAAAAAATTTTTTTGCTTTTAGTTTTACCGCGTGCAAATCATCTTAGAATTCAGGGTATTTTTAGAGGTACGGCGCTAAATTTTTCTTGAATGTTATAATAAGGCTAAGTCCTCTTCAGTTATAACTTTAACCATATTTAACGTTTTTGAGTTTCGTGTAACAAGGGGAAACCTGAAGGAACCGTTTTTTTCTTGTTTCAAAGCCTTAAATGGGTCTTGAGAATGATGAGTTTCGTTTTGAAAAAAAAACAACCTTGAACCAAACCAAAGGTAATTTACAGACTTCGAACAGAAACAAAATGTTTTGTTATAGCAGTTGAGTCATAGCAGTTTATGATGACTCATAGCAGTTTATGATGACTCATAGCAGTTTATGATGACTCATAGGAGTTTATGATGACTCATAGCAGTTTATGATGACTCATAGCAGTTTATGATGATTCATAGCAGTTTATGATGACTCATAGCAGTTTATGATGACTCATAGCAGTTTATGATGACTCATAGCAGTTTATGATGACTCATAGCAGTTTATGATGACTCATAGCAGTTTATGATGACTCATAGCAGTTTATGATGACTCATACCAGTTTATGATGACTCATAGCAGTTTATGATGACTCATAGCAGTTTATGATGACTCATAGCAGTTTATGATGACTCATAGCAGTTTGTGATGACTCATAGCAGTTTATGATGACTCATAGCAGTTTATGATGACTCATAGCAGTTTATGATGACTCGTGTTCCGCTCGCTGTCTCTTTTTTCTGCATTTCAAGTTTCTTACTCAATCTCTGCTTTTTTCAAAGCGAAACTTCTATTGAGTGTCTTAATTATAATCCGCCTACTTTTAGATTTTTTTGTTTAAATAACTTTTTTTTTGAATGCCCGGGTTTTTTCGCATATTGCGGAAACTTCAGAAATCTGTTTTGTTAGGAACGCAGCTTTTATTCAGGAAAGTTCCGATGGAATAAATTAGCGCAAAAAATGTTCTCGTTGTAGATTTTTTTAAAATTTTAAACTTGTGAATTGAAGAAAAGATATTTAGTATTTGACGTAATAACGAATATCTTCTGCGATAAATTTTAAACATTTATTGATTTGGTTCATGAAAATAGCGAACAGTCATTTCATCGACTTATAATTTTTGAGAGTATTTGTTCTCATTTGTAATTTTTTGACCGAGAACATAAAATAAATTAATATGTAGTATGTATTTAATTTAGTTTATTCTCGCATTATTACAATTTTGATTGTGAAAACTGTATTCTATTCTCGATTGTGTAGAGAAAGAAATGGAGAATTGCTCCAGCAGCTGTGATTTTGTTCGTTCCGTACCAAATATACGCGAGTAGAAGGGCTAATGCGAGCTAGGTGAAGTTTGATTCATAGGTCATCCACTACCCATCAATAATCATCAAAAGATTCACAGAAACCAACGCTTTTTCAAGCGGTGAACCTTGTATAATGAGAAGTGAATAGCTGAAATGGAAAGATCTAGCAGAACAAGACTTTATTGTCACTTACTCCTCATTATTTTAGGCCTTTGATTGGATGAAGGGTAATTTTTTGTTTGATTTTTTGACAATTGCATGTGACCTATCATTGCAACCCCTGGACTAGATGTCCATGCAATAACTTGATTGAGATAGCTCAATATTTACAACGACAACTAACAATTTAAAATGTATTTTGGAATTTATTATCGCCGAACACTCCACTTTGTCCTTCCTAAAGACCCTCTAACACAACCTCAAATCTCCTTGGTTCCTCAGTTCTAAGGTAACGTTTAGATGCCTTTCCCAGCGTTTGGCTTTGTCAAGCCTCCACAATTCTATGTGATTCACGTCTATGTATACCTGAGTCTCAAAGCTTATTTCGTCAATTTCAAAATTCGAGCTCAACGAGTACAGTTTTAGTGTATTGCGTTTTGCTGTAAATAAAGAAGTTTATTTTAAATTTGAGTTGCAAATGCAATAACAAAGGTATTGGAAGATCGTATGGACGGAGGCGCTTATCTTAGTGATGGCAGGGCACAAAGCGACACGAGACTTGAAAGAAAGAGGGCTGGAGGAATTTATTCATTCATTCTTCATTCCGAGATATTTGCATACAATAATCAATTCGATATGTGTTGACTTTCTTTCTAGTGGCGGTGTATGTATGAGCATACGGTAGCTTGATAACTTTGGGGATGGAAAAAAAGAAAATACATTGAATTGAGGCTGCGCACTGTTTTGCTCACCGACCGTTTTTTACCGTCAAAAAGTAAAACTAATTTGCTCACCTACAGTCAGAAACATACGAGTTTTTTTTGAATTTTTTTTTTGCGGGAGCTTCCTGATTAGCAATTTTTATGAACGCTGTGACTGTCCAAATGCATCATCTTCTTTCAGAATACAATAAGTTGCTCCATTTGGACAGTCACAGCGTTCATAAAAATTGCTAATCAGGGAGCTCCCGCAAAAAATTTTTTTAAAAAAAACTCTTATGTTTCTGACTGTAGGTGAGGTGAGCAAATTAGTTTTATTTTTTTACGGTAAAAACGGTCGGTGAGCAAAACAGTGCGCAGCCTTACTTTTTTTACGGTAAAAACGGTCGGTGAGCAAAACAGTGCGCAGCCTTACTTTTTTTACGGTAAAAACGGTCGGTGAGCAAAACAGTGCGCAGCCTTACTTTTTTTACGGTAAAAACGGTCGGTGAGCAAAACAGTGCGCAGCCTTACTTTTTTTACGGTAAAAACGGTCGGTGAGCAAAACAGTGCGCAGCCTTACTTTTTTACGGTAAAAAACGGTCGGTGAGCAAAACAGTGCGCAGCCTTACTTTTTTACGGTAAAAAACGGTCGGTGAGCAAAACAGTGCGCAGCCTTACTTTTTTACGGTAAAAAACGGTCGGTGAGCAAAACAGTGCGCAGCCTTACTTTTTTTACGGTTAAAAAACGGTCGGTGAGCAAAACAGTGCGCAGCCTTACTTTTTTACGGTAAAAAACGGTCGGTGAGCAAAACAGTGCGCAGCCTTACTTTTTTACGGTAAAAAACGGTCGGTGAGCAAAACAGTGCGCAGCCTTACTTTTTTACGGTAAAAAACGGTCGGTGAGCAAAACAGTGCGCAGCCTTACTTTTTTACGGTAAAAAACGGTCGGTGAGCAAAACAGTGCGCAGCCTTACTTTTTTACGGTATAAAACGGTCGGTGAGCAAAACAGTGCGCAGCCTTACTTTTTTACGGTAAAAAACGGTCGGTGAGCAAAACAGTGCGCAGCCTTACTTTTTTACGGTAAAAAACGGTCGGTGAGCAAAACAGTGCGCAGCCTTACTTTTTTTACGGTTAAAAACGGTCGGTGAGCAAAACAGTGCGCAGCCTTACTTTTTTACGGTAAAAAACGGTCGGTGAGCAAAACAGTGCGCAGCCTTACTTTTTTACGGTAAAAAACGGTCGGTGAGCAAAACAGTGCGCAGCCTTACTTTTTTACGGTAAAAAACGGTCGGTGAGCAAAACAGTGCGCAGCCTTACTTTTTTACGGTAAAAAACGGTCGGTGAGCAAAACAGTGCGCAGCCTTACTTTTTTACGGTAAAAAACGGTCGGTGAGCAAAACAGTTTACTTTTTTACGGTAAAAAACGGTCGGTGAGCAGTGCGCAGCCTTACTTTTTTACGGTAAAAAACGGTCGGTGAGCAGTGCGCAGCCTTACTTTTTTACGGTAAAAAACGGTCGGTGAGCAGTGCGCAGCCTTACTTTTTTACGGTAAAAAACGGTCGGTGAGCAGTGCGCAGCCTTACTTTTTTACGGTAAAAAAACGGTCGGTGAGCAGTGCGCAGCCTTACTTTTTTACGGTAAAAAACGGTCGGTGAGCAGTGCGCAGCCTTACTTTTTTACGGTAAAAAACGGTCGGTGAGCAGTGCGCAGCCTTACTTTTTTACGGTAAAAAACGGTCGGTGAGCAGTGCGCAGCCTTACTTTTTTACGGTAAAAAACGGTCGGTGAGCAGTGCGCAGCCTTACTTTTTTACGGTAAAAAACGGTCGGTGAGCAAAACAGTGCGCAGCCTTACTTTTTTACGGTAAAAAACGGTCGGTGAGCAAAACAGTGCGCAGCCTTACTTTTTTACGGTAAAAAACGGTCGGTGAGCAAAACAGTGCGCAGCCTTACTTTTTTACGGTAAAAAACGGTCGGTGAGCAAAACAGTGCGCAGCCTTACTTTTTTACGGTAAAAAAACGGTCGGTGAGCAAAACAGTGCGCAGCCTTACTTTTTTACGGTAAAAAACGGTCGGTGAGCAAAACAGTGCGCAGCCTTACTTTTTTACGGTAAAAAAACGGTCGGTGAGCAAAACAGTGCGCAGCCTTACTTTTTTACGGTAAAAAACGGTCGGTGAGCAAAACAGTGCGCAGCCTTACTTTTTTACGGTAAAAAACGGTCGGTGAGCAAAACAGTGCGCAGCCTTACTTTTTTACGGTAAAAAACGGTCGGTGAGCAGTGCGCAGCCTTACTTTTTTACGGTAAAAAACGGTCGGTGAGCAGTGCGCAGCCTTACTTTTTTACGGTAAAAAACGGTCGGTGAGCAGTGCGCAGCCTTACTTTTTTACGGTAAAAAACGGTCGGTGAGCAGTGCGCAGCCTTACTTTTTTACGGTAAAAAACGGTCGGTGAGCAGTGCGCAGCCTTACTTTTTTACGGTAAAAAAACGGTCGGTGAGCAGTGCGCAGCCTTACTTTTTTACGGTAAAAAACGGTCGGTGAGCAGTGCGCAGCCTTACTTTTTTACGGTAAAAAACGGTCGGTGAGCAGTGCGCAGCCTTACTTTTTTACGGTAAAAAACGGTCGGTGAGCAGTGCGCAGCCTTACTTTTTTACGGTAAAAAACGGTCGGTGAGCAGTGCGCAGCCTTACTTTTTTACGGTAAAAAACGGTCGGTGAGCAAAACAGTGCGCAGCCTTACTTTTTTACGGTAAAAAACGGTCGGTGAGCAGTGCGCAGCCTTACTTTTTTACGGTAAAAAACGGTCGGTGAGCAGTGCGCAGCCTTACTTTTTTACGGTAAAAAACGGTCGGTGAGCAAAACAGTGCACAGCCTTACTTTTTACGGTAAAAAACGGTCGGTGAGCAAAACAGTGCACAGCCTTACTTTTTACGGTAAAAAACGGTCGGTGAGCAGTGCGCAGCCTTACTTTTTTACGGTAAAAAACGGTCGGTGAGCAGTGCGCAGCCTTACTTTTTTACGGTAAAAAACGGTCGGTGAGCAGTGCGCAGCCTTACTTTTTTACGGTAAAAAAACGGTCGGTGAGCAAAACAGTGCGCAGCCTTACTTTTTTACGGTAAAAAACGGTCGGTGAGCAAAACAGTGCGCAGCCTTACTTTTTTACGGTAAAAAAACGGTCGGTGAGCAAAACAGTGCGCAGCCTTACTTTTTTACGGTAAAAAACGGTCGGTGAGCAAAACAGTGCGCAGCCTTACTTTTTTACGGTAAAAAAACGGTCGGTGAGCAAAACAGTGCGCAGCCTTACTTTTTTACGGTAAAAAACGGTCGGTGAGCAAAACAGTGCGCAGCCTTACTTTTTTACGGTAAAAAACGGTCGGTGAGCAAAACAGTGCGCAGCCTTACTTTTTTACGGTAAAAAACGGTCGGTGAGCAGTGCGCAGCCTTACTTTTTTACGGTAAAAAACGGTCGGTGAGCAGTGCGCAGCCTTACTTTTTTACGGTAAAAAACGGTCGGTGAGCAGTGCGCAGCCTTACTTTTTTACGGTAAAAAACGGTCGGTGAGCAGTGCGCAGCCTTACTTTTTTACGGTAAAAAACGGTCGGTGAGCAGTGCGCAGCCTTACTTTTTTACGGTAAAAAAACGGTCGGTGAGCAGTGCGCAGCCTTACTTTTTTACGGTAAAAAACGGTCGGTGAGCAGTGCGCAGCCTTACTTTTTTACGGTAAAAAACGGTCGGTGAGCAGTGCGCAGCCTTACTTTTTTACGGTAAAAAACGGTCGGTGAGCAGTGCGCAGCCTTACTTTTTTACGGTAAAAAACGGTCGGTGAGCAGTGCGCAGCCTTACTTTTTTACGGTAAAAAACGGTCGGTGAGCAAAACAGTGCGCAGCCTTACTTTTTTACGGTAAAAAACGGTCGGTGAGCAGTGCGCAGCCTTACTTTTTTACGGTAAAAAACGGTCGGTGAGCAGTGCGCAGCCTTACTTTTTTACGGTAAAAAACGGTCGGTGAGCAAAACAGTGCGCAGCCTTACTTTTTTTACGGTAAAAAACGGTCGGTGAGCAGTGCGCAGCCTTACTTTTTTACGGTAAAAAACGGTCGGTGAGCAGTGCGCAGCCTTACTTTTTTACGGTAAAAAACGGTCGGTGAGCAGTGCGCAGCCTTACTTTTTTACGGTAAAAAACGGTCGGTGAGCAGTGCGCAGCCTTACTTTTTTACGGTAAAAAACGGTCGGTGAGCAGTGCGCAGCCTTACTTTTTTTACGGTAAAAAACGGTCGGTGAGCAAAACAGTGCGCAGCCTTACTTTTTACGGTAAAAAACGGTCGGTGAGCAAAACAGTGCGCAGCCTTACTTTTTTACGGTAAAAAACGGTCGGTGAGCAAAACAGTGCACAGCCTTACTTTTTTACGGTAAAAAACGGTCGGTGAGCAGTGCGCAGCCTTACTTTTTTACGGTAAAAAACGGTCGGTGAGCAGTGCGCAGCCTTACTTTTTTACGGTAAAAAACGGTCGGTGAGCAGTGCGCAGCCTTACTTTTTTACGGTAAAAAACGGTCGGTGAGCAGTGCGCAGCCTTACTTTTTTACGGTAAAAAACGGTCGGTGAGCAAAACAGTGCGCAGCCTTACTTTTTTACGGTAAAAAAAACGGTCGGTGAGCAGTGCGCAGCCTTACTTTTTTACGGTAAAAAACGGTCGGTGAGCAGTGCGCAGCCTTACTTTTTTACGGTAAAAAACGGTCGGTGAGCAGTGCGCAGCCTTACTTTTTTACGGTAAAAAACGGTCGGTGAGCAGTGCGCAGCCTTACTTTTTTACGGTAAAAAACGGTCGGTGAGCAAAACAGTGCACAGCCTTACTTTTTACGGTAAAAAACGGTCGGTGAGCAAAACAGTGCACAGCCTTACTTTTTTTACGGTAAAAAACGGTCGGTGAGCAAAACAGTGCGCAGCCTTACTTTTTACGGTAAAAAACGGTCGGTGAGCAAAACAGTGCGCAGCCTTACTTTTTTACGGTAAAAAACGGTCGGTGAGCAAAACAGTGCACAGCCTTACTTTTTTACGGTAAAAAACGGTCGGTGAGCAAAACAGTGCGCAGCCTTACTTTTTTACGGTAAAAAACGGTCGGTGAGCAAAACAGTGCGCAGCCTTACTTTTTTTACGGTAAAAAACGGTCGGTGAGCAAAACAGTGCGCAGCCTTACTTTTTTACGGTAAAAAACGGTCGGTGAGCAGTGCGCAGCCTTACTTTTTTACGGTAAAAAACGGTCGGTGAGCAGTGCGCAGCCTTACTTTTTTACGGTAAAAAACGGTCGGTGAGCAAAACAGTGCGCAGCCTTACTTTTTTACGGTAAAAAACGGTCGGTGAGCAGTGCGCAGCCTTACTTTTTTACGGTAAAAAACGGTCGGTGAGCAGTGCGCAGCCTTACTTTTTTACGGTAAAAAACGGTCGGTGAGCAGTGCGCAGCCTTACTTTTTTACGGTAAAAAACGGTCGGTGAGCAGTGCGCAGCCTTACTTTTTTACGGTAAAAAACGGTCGGTGAGCAGTGCGCAGCCTTACTTTTTTACGGTAAAAAACGGTCGGTGAGCAGTGCGCAGCCTTACTTTTTTACGGTAAAAAACGGTCGGTGAGCAAAACAGTGCGCAGCCTTACTTTTTTACGGTAAAAAAAACGGTCGGTGAGCAGTGCGCAGCCTTACTTTTTTACGGTAAAAAACGGTCGGTGAGCAGTGCGCAGCCTTACTTTTTTACGGTAAAAAACGGTCGGTGAGCAGTGCGCAGCCTTACTTTTTTACGGTAAAAAACGGTCGGTGAGCAGTGCGCAGCCTTACTTTTTTACGGTAAAAAACGGTCGGTGAGCAAAACAGTGCACAGCCTTACTTTTTACGGTAAAAAACGGTCGGTGAGCAAAACAGTGCACAGCCTTACTTTTTACGGTAAAAAACGGTCGGTGAGCAGTGCGCAGCCTTACTTTTTTACGGTAAAAAACGGTCGGTGAGCAGTGCGCAGCCTTACTTTTTTACGGTAAAAAACGGTCGGTGAGCAGTGCGCAGCCTTACTTTTTTACGGTAAAAAACTGTCGGTGAGCAAAACAGTGCACAGCCTTACTTTTTACGGTAAAAAACGGTCGGTGAGCAAAACAGTGCACAGCCTTACTTTTTACGGTAAAAAACGGTCGGTGAGCAAAACAGTGCACAGCCTTACTTTTTACGGTAAAAAACGGTCGGTGAGCAAAACAGTGCACAGCCTTACTTTTTACGGTAAAAAACGGTCGGTGAGCAAAACAGTGCACAGCCTTACTTTTTACGGTAAAAAACGGTCGGTGAGCAAAACAGTGCACAGCCTGATGAAACAAGATGGAGTTTTTTTAGTATTCGAAAACATGAGAGGGGCACAATGATATTAACTGGCAAACTCAGTAAATACTTTTTTGAACATCTTGCTATTAGGATCATTCACAATTTTTGATACCAGAGAATTTCATACTGATAATTGAAGGGAAACACATGTAGATACGAAAGACAAATAAAACGAAACGGGTGGAGTATGGTAGAGCTCAACCGACTGTTAGATCATTGTAGTCTCTGAGGTTACTGTAGTCTTGAATAAGATTATTCTAAAAATATTCGCTAAAATGTAGATCTGGCTATTGTTGAATACATATATGAATGAAAAATTTTTAATGAATTTTTCTTCAACGTGTAGTTGTTGAAACATGAGAAAGGAAATGGAATGTATCAGAAATTGATCTTGCAACGTTAAGGATTGGTGAAAGGTCTGTTATTGATCAAGATGAAAGACCATTAGGTTTCCTCAGAGTGCTCAGAAGCTTTCATTAGGAGAGCCTACAAAGAAAGTATAGGTTGAAGGCAACTAACTGTACTGACAAAAATATACTTGTCATCTATAAATTTAATATCCGTGCAATCTGAACGGTTGCCCTATTTCTGCAGGCAATTGCCGATTCTGCAGGCAATTGACAAAATAAGTTGATGTATATTTGATGTAGAGGGTTGATGTATATTGCACCTCACACTTAACACATATTGGTCTTGTTCCTTGACCGTACGGCCTCGTCAGCGTAACCTTTACCTAAATGTGAGCCTGAGCGAAAGAAAAGTTTTTTTATAAAAAAAAACTTCAAAGCCTAAATCAGAGCAAAAAAATTGGAATTATGTAGTGCAATTTACATTCAACCTCACCTTCTTTTGCCAATCGCCTTAAAATTGTAATATCCTCACCTTCTTTTGTCAATTGCCCTTTTTGCATCGTTCCTGTAGAGGAAAGTCCGGTTGTAAGTACAGATCAAGCGTATGTTTCTCTCTATCAAGGTGAGTAGTGCTGACGTAGTAAATATTGGAAAGTAAGGGGGAAATCAAAGCGTGCTAGGTTAGAGCGTGGTAGGACAGAGAAAGGGCTAGAGAGCTACACATCATAAAGAAGAAAGGCAAAGAGAGCGCTGTTACTAATGAGGTCAGATAACAAGAGTGTTAGAGAGTTAGAGAGGGAGAACTCTTAACCTCATTCAAAAAGTATACTTGTTCTCTTATTATCAGTTTCAGTCTAAGCTATTGATTTAAAAAAAACTTACTTTTTTAAAACTTTTTAAAAACTTTTTTTTTAAAACTTCAGGAGTTGAGAAATTAATTTATTAGAAAATGAATTTTAAATTTTAAAAAATTCTAGAATTTATAACTTTGTACGTTGTCGAACTGTTAATAGAAATTATAATAACTGGCGAGAAAAAATACTGGATCGTGGTTTAATACTCTGGAAAAGTTGTCTAAGTGGGTGCGAACATGTTGATTTTGGGTTATTTAACCCCTGGTTACAGCCGGTTAATGGAGAGGATGGTTGCAAAGCGTTATAGGCGTGACATGAAGCCATGTATATGCCAAAGATATTGTAGCCTAGGTATTTACAGATGTTAATACGAGTTACCACCATTCTCTGTCTGGTTCTGTCGACTCTCATGAGAATCGTGAATTCCACGGCGACTGCAACTCTTCCCTGTGGAGGTTGGCTCGTTTTTTCTGAAATGGTTGGCTCGTTTTTTCTGAAATGGTTGGCTCGTTTTTTCTGAAATGGTTGGCTCGTTTTTTCTGAAATGGTTGGCTCGTTTTTTCTGAAATTTTTGAGTTTTAGATGGAAAACTTCGAAACTTTTCTTTCTAATCTAAAAGAGCTTAAGTTAATGAGCTTTGCGCTGGAGCTACGGGTTTCTAATAGCGTTGTTGTTCGCCCATAGGTCCTGTCGAGGGGAGTCCTTTGGGATAGTTTGGTTAGGATCCTTTTAGTCCGGAGAAATTTTCCCCGTCTACACTCGCACCGCAATCGGCGATCCTCTTCGCGAGACCTATTCGTTAACCGGAGCAGGGCAAGAACCTATTTTACTCGCGCCTCGACTCGCCATTATAGAGTATAGGGGAGTGTCGGCTGATGTTTTAGCCGGTAGCATGCCCATGCCAGTGCGGCATGGTTCTCCTTTGACGAACTATACTATCCCATTTTGGTTTACGAGGGGCAAGCCCGCTATCTCTAATGCACTTGTGCAAAGAGACATCCCTATATCCTTCACCTGAGGATGCGTTAGATAGCGTTGAGGATAATCTCGCGAAGGAAGATCCACCCGTTGGGCAAGACAACAACAACAACGATAAACCGGTCCCTTGTGATGGTGTGAAGTCGTGGGCTGTAACCAATCGAAGGCGAGTTCTGATAACGTCACTGTAGGGTCTCTATCTTAACCAGTTGTGGTTTTAGCACGATGAAAAGAGAGCTTATTTGGTAACTTTCTCAACGGACTTTGCCACATCGTTCTGGTTTCACAATTTTGGTCATCTTTGACTAATGTTTTAAAAATTCTGTGGAAGTTATCGACGACACATAAACGTTAGGTTAATCATAAGAGAGGTCCCGAAGCTCAGATTACCCGAAAATGTTGAAATAAGGGCTAAGTGCCTGATCTTCTAGACTTATTCCCAAACTCGGCGTTGTGTTCAAGAACCAGTTTGCAGCTTGTATGCTTCTCGTCAATGAGTTGGAAGAGTCAATTCGATCGGTTGACCCACTCAAGAAGATAGAAATTGGATCGTATCGGGTGGATCCGAATGGCAACCAGAGAGGATTGCAACAGGTTTTTTACTAAATTTATTGTACAAATTGTACCAATACCAATTGTACCAATGTACCAATTGGGAAACTACAAATATTATTATTATTGGGTTGGCAGGAAAGTTTTCCCCGTTTTCAACAGAAAGTTTATTCAAACCTTCAAAATACATGTGATTGTCAATGACCTTCTTCCATTTGATTGGCATATCGTGAACGCCCTTGTGATAGAACGCGGCTGGGTGAGAATTGAAGAAGTGCTACTCGAAACACACTGGCAACAGTGGCCATTCGTGACTCTACAGCCTTAAGAGCCTGTCACGGATGGAGCCGGATCATCCAGTCCAGAATCGAGCGCGACCTCAGGTGGCGGATAGAGGGATGCCTCCCTACGAATTATTCGTGCTGGGAGGTAGCGGGAGAAATCCCGCCGCGGACCAAAACTGGGTAGTATAGCTCGTCAAAGGAGGGTGATGCCGGACCGGCCTGGGCATGCCACCGGACAAAACATCAGCCGATACTCCGCTATACTTTTCAATGGCGAGTCGAGGCGCCAGTCAAATAGCCTCTTGCCTATCTCCGGTCAACGACAGGCGAGACGTCTCTACTCCCACCCAAAACGATGCTAGGCCGGCTTGACCACCCACTCACAAGGCCTATAGCATGAACAGGTTGCTACAACGATGTCCGCCTTCACAAGGTGCAGCATGACAGTCTCAGGACTGCAAAGGACATCAAAACCCTTCTCCGGACGCATCTTGTCCGAAGAACACGAGAACTTCTCTCATTAAAGAGAGTGTTCATAACCAAGTCTTCGATGCGGGATGCTTGCCGGCAACAACAACAACAAGAAGTGCTGGAACCAGGTTTTGACATCCTATTCATTCTCGAAGGTTTTGTCAGCCAGTTGGTTTTTCATTGAGTGGAATAGAGGGTGGCCAGATGGAGCAAAGTCAGGTGAATATGCAGGGTGAGGCATGATTTCATAGCCCAGCTCTAGAAGCTTCCGTGCAGTTTTGTTTGCGATGTGTGGCCGAGCATTATCATGCATGAGTTGCATCACCATTCTGTGCTTTGTTTGCTTGGTTCAGTTTATCGAACGAGCTGACCACAGTAGACATCTGCAGTGATGGTGGTGTTACGAAGCAACAGTTCCCAGTACAAGATACCGCGAGAGTTCCACCAAACTGAGAGCAATAACTTCATCGGGAGAAGTCCTGCTTTAGGCGTCGTTTCTGGAGGCTGTTTTTGTCGAGCCATTAACGCTTCCGCTTTATGTTGGCATAGCACACCCACTTCTCATCTCCAGTGACCAAAGTGTCCAGCCAAGACTTGGTTCGCTTGTACGAACGAAGTTGTGCAGCAACTGTCATGCGTTGATTCCTGCTTACCTCAGTCAATTAGTTTTGAACCCAATTTCCGAGCTTGTGAACCTTGCTCATCTGATGGAGGCCACTCTCGATAGTAGTGTGAGAGACATCAAAGTGCCTTGCCATATCGCGGGTTGTGAGCATCGTATGACCTTCAACGAGCTGCTGAAGATCGCAAAGATTGAGCTCGAATGGTCGTCCAGAACGGTCCTTGTCTTCGAGTGATTCGTCTCCCTCCTTGAAACGGTTGAACCAAAATCGCAGCTACTATCGCTGATACAGTCCTCGAGGAATACCTCACATAATTAACGATACGCCGCCACAGCTGTATCGCCAAGCTTGCAGCAGAAGAGAAGAGATGCTCGAATGATGAACTTTTCATCGCGGCGCCTTTCAGGTATTCGTTAGTCAGAAACAAGCTAATGCAAACTAGTAAGAGCTAGAGTGAGCCTTCTCTTATATGCTTAACTGAGAACATTCTAGAAATTTCCCGGAAAAAAGTTATCAAAATTTCAAAAAAATCGGGAAAACTTTCCTGCCAACCAGAGGCCGTATGCATGGAGCAATCCAAAAGGATTATGAGCTTGGATTAGCAGTTATCCAAATACATTTCACTAATCCGGTATGCATGGAAGCTATAATACTTTTGGATTAGAGATAATCCGACAAAATTTTTTTAACTTTTTTGGATTTTGTAATCCTTGGATTTGAATAATCCAGATTGTTATAATCTGTTTTCCATGCATACGGCCTCAGGGGTTAAATAGTGACCGGATCGGTCCTTTCGGGGGATACATGTAAACATACTACTGACAAAAAACTCCCTCTCTTTTCTTACCCTTTTCCTTCATCCCCTCTTCTTTTTTTCCTTCAAACTTTGAGCGGCGGATACATGTAAAACCTAATTGGGCGGCTTCATTTAACCCCTGCTGCCAACCCAATATTATTTTTATTATTTGACAATTTCTTTGTTCATTTGAAACTGTATATGAAGATGGTTTGTCATATACATACGCATGATTTTTAATCTAAGCTTCATCAAAGACAAGAGCTAGACCATTTAGTTAAATCGAAACCAGTCGTCTCTTTGTTACCAAAAGTGAGCGCGAAACTTTCACATTTAAGGAGAGACATACCTGTTTCGTGTGATTCATGGTAGCACTTTTTGACAATGTCAATGAGGTTTTCTCCAATCGAGGTGGCCCTTTCTCGTTCGCAATCTCACATCATCGACTTGATGGAGAAAGTGTGTGATAAGGCCAATGAGTACGCTTTGATAGTCAATCCACTCACCGGGAAAGCGGTTTATGTTAACAGGTTCGTTGAGGTTTCATACGGTATGTTATTTATTGAAAGCATACGGTATTTTACTAGAAGGGTATTTGTAGAGAATCAAAATAACTGTTTTCACCTTGGTAGTGGAAAAATTCAAGCTTCGAAATTTTTGTCAGGAAAAAGTCCAATTATTCAAAAAAGTAGTCCTTAAAAAAGTTCCTCAAGTTATTCCATATGCAAATCTGTACTATTTAACGTTTTCATTTTTAAAAGAGAAAGATCTAAGATAACAAAAAGCAGAAAATCTAAAATGATCAGAAGCTCTACTTTCTCTGCTTTTCATATCTTTTTCGCTTCTCATTATTCTTGACCCCCCCCCGCTCAAATAAAGGTCGTTTCTCCAAAAAAATTCTTAAAAAAACTTTAGAAATTCTTAAAAAGGTCATAAAAAAGTTTAAAAAGTCATAAATTTCCGACAACTGTAACATTGTCGAGTGATACAAGCTGCAAAACTGTTGAAGTAGCAATAGAGCAGCTTATAAATCAACTCAGGTCTTTTATTAAAAAATTCTTTTGGAAGTCGCAGGCAGCGTTCTTGAAGATATAAGAAAAAAATATAGAAGAACAAGAAACGAAGAACACAGACGTTCTTCGAAGCCGGCTACATCCGGCAACAACAACAACAACATTAAAAATTTCTTCGAGATTTTATTTCAATCTCTTCAAAAATATTTCTCGCAGCAAATCAACATATCTGAAAGGCGAGATGAATGCTTCAATGAAGTCCAAACTGCAGCAGGCGGTGTGTTTCTTTTGTTGTAGTTGATATATTGCTCGCCTCAAAAACTTCATTAGTAAACCGCTATTCAATAATACTATGTCGTCATAAAACCCGTATTTCAATAATACTATGTCGTCATAAAACCCGTATTTCAATAATACTATGTCGTCATAAAACCCGTATTTCAATAATACTATGTCGTCATAAAACCCGTATTTCAATAATACTATGTCGTCATAAAACCCGTATTTCGGACAGGAATAAGTCTGACAAATTTTTTTCAATTAAAAAAAACTTCCTGAGGTTACTTCTGTGTGCAATAGAGAGAGAGAGAAAGAGAGAGAGAGAGAGAGAAGAACTAAAAGAGAGAAAGAAAGAGAATTACAAAGAATACCAGACAGAGAAAAAGGGAGAGAGGCCTAGTGAGTCATGGAAAATTGAAATAAGGGAGAAAGAAAGAGAGATCTGAAAGAAAGAAAGAGAAAGAGAGATCTGAAAGAAAGAGCTTTAGTAAGAAAACACAATACAGTTTAGAAGAAAAAAAACAGAACTCAGGTGGCTGTTGTGTTGTTGTGGTTCGCCCTTAGGTGTTGTCGAGGGGAGTCCTTTGGGGTAGTTTGGTGAGGATCCTTTCTGGAGAAATTTTTCTGGTGACTACTTAGAAAACTCTGGTGACTCATAAGAAAACTCTAGTGACTAATTAGAAAACTCTGGTGACTCATTAGAAAACTCTGGTGACTCATTAGAAAACTCTGGTGGCTAACTAGAAAACTCTGGTGACTAATTATAAAACTCTGGTGACTCATAAGAAAACTCTAGTGACTAATTATAAAACTCTGGTGACTAATTAGAAAACTCTGGTGACTCATAAGAAAACTCTGGTGACTCATAAGAAAACTCTGGTGACTCATAAGAAAACTCTGGTGACTCATTTGAAAACTCTGGTGACTCATTACCTATTGCAGTGTGATGATTTCATCGATGAACACGGGGATTCTCTCGAGAAGTTTTTGCAGAAAGAAAGAGAGTCGCCCGCAAAAGAACTCTGCCACAAAAATCTTGGTAAGACCTCGTTTTTTTCTCTCTCTCTCATGTAAACCCAATAGGGATCTTTTGGGTTTCACTCTGGTCGAAGCAAAAGCGAATTATATAATTATATCCAACTAGCTTTGAATCGTATAACCGATTGGTGCCTAGAGTGGAATTTGTCCCTATCCATATCTAAGTGTAATGTACTTCATCTCGGATCATCCAATTCTCGCAGCGTCTATTACATGAACAGTCAACCTCTAGTAGTTGGTAGAGTTGCCAAAGATCTTGGTGTAATCATATGTGATCGTTTCTCTTATCGTAATCATGTTGAAGACAAATGTAAAAAAGGCTCTGCTCTTGTTAACATGGTGTTAAAAGCCTTCAAGTCACCATGTCCGCCTCTTTTAACTTCAGCTTTTAAAATTTATGTCAGACCTGTTCTTGAATACGCTAGTGAGTTATGGAATCCCTCATCCCCCGGCTTAGTAAAATCTATTGAAAAAGTTCAGCGGTCGTTTACGAGAAGAATCCTAGCAAGATCTGGCCATTCCAGACTTCCCTATTCACAAAGAATCTCCATGTTAGGCCTAGAAACTCTTGAATATCGTCGTGCTATATCTGACCTTTTATTTATTCATAAATGTGTCCACAAAAAATGTGAACTTGAAACTATGAACTTGTTTCAGTTGTCTGCAGTACAGAGATTTTCTCGCCATTCTCATGAGCTCAGGCTAAAAACACCTCATAATATTAGCAAATGTTCTATTTCTACATGTGTTTCTCGCCAGCTATCAGTATGGAATTCATTACCTTTTGAGATCGTCAGTACACCTAATACTGCTAGTTTCAAAAAACAATTATTATCTCTGCCTACTGAAAAGATATTACCTAAACCTTTCGTTCATGACTAATATAATTGTCGATTTTAAGTATATCACCCTCCCCCCCTTTTTCATCTATACCGCAACCCCTAAACACCGCCACTTAGAAGAAAGTCCATGCATTTAACTTTGTTCTTGTTTGTGTTTTCATGATATCTCATGTGCTTGGAATAAAGAAATGAAATGAAATGAATGAAGAACAAGAGTGAAATTATTTTGAGACCTTTTTTTTAAAAACCATTTTCTTTGAAAAAAGTTATCGCAACGAAACTTAGGCTCTACTTGGAAACTTCGAAGAAAAAAACTGTTAGTTATTCGTAAGAAAACGTAAGCAGTGGTAACTTTTACGAAAACGTAAGCAGTGGTAACTTTTACGAAAACGTAAGCAGTGGTAACTTTTACGAAAAGGTAACTTTTAAAAATACTATTTTTCACGTTTTCAATTTTTTTTTGCCTCGATATTTCATTGTATGGAAATTAAATTCAATTTAGAACTCTCTTGTTGAAACTTTTTCATATGCAGAAGTTTTTCTTTATGTATTCACATAAATTCGCTTTGAATGATGTCAGTAAAGTATAGGAAAGGCTTTAGGAGTTTTCGGTATTGTGCAATCTAGTCAGGTGTTAAATGGAGCCGCTCAATTTGGGTTTACATGTATCCGCTCTAGTCAGGGGTTAAATGGAGCCGCTCAATTTGGGTTTACATGTATCCGCCGCTCAAAGTTTGGAGGAAATAAGAAGAGGGGAGGAAGAAAAAGGGTAAGAAAAGAGAGGGAGTTTTTGTCAATAGTGTGTGTACATGTATCCGCCGACGGGGCCGATCCGGTCACTATTTAACCTCTGAATCTAGTAAATAAGGCGGTTTTCTGGTTTTTAAGCTGAATTAAAATAATTATTCTGGTCTTCAAGCTTAAATGAAAGTAGTCTTCACTCGAGTGATGACTCTGACTATAAATCTTGAAACGATTTTGACTATGACTAGTTGAATTTCTATATAAAGTTGTAAAGCACAAAAATTTTTATCAATCCGGATTAATGGTTTTTTGTTTGAGGAGTTTGCTCGTCCGTAGATGTATCAGCTTTTCCGCCAAATGATCCACCAGAAGAAGTGCAAACAGAAGAAGAACAGCATGATGAAGCGATGGTTGATGAATTATAGGGAGTTGGATTGTACTTGGAAACTGGTCAAACATGTTTGAACATGTCTTCTAATCGGTAAAGTTGTGTTGTTCTTATTGTCAAAGTCAATTTTTTTTGTCGAGCTCATTCTTGTGAAAATACTGAAAAGAAGATTTTATTGATTTTCGAGAATAACAGAGTGTCAATATGCATTCAGTAAAGAATTTTTCTTTGATTTTCGTAATTTTTTTGGTGATTTGAAATTCACTTATTCATATGCATGAACAGAAATATTAGGTTATTAAATGGCATTATCTCGATTAAATTATTCGGTTCGTGATTTGTGATGATAAATTTTTATTGAACTCTGAGTGAACTATTTTTTTCATGATACAATGAATGCGCACTTTCGCTCAATGCTCTATTCATTCGATATCAATTTGGTTTTTATAGCATAGGTCAATATATTTCCTTTTGAACCGAAGTTCATTTTTAATAGTTAAATCGATTTGTTAACGAGTTATCAGACTTTAATGAAGAGATATTAGCTACGATTTACGAACCCATGTCCTGGATTTTCGAACTTACAATATGAGGGAAAAATAGGGAAGTTCAAACTTTCAAAAAATTGAATATTTGAAGAGATTGAAATGAACCATAAATGTTCAAATTCTCAGTTAAACAGATTGAAAGCCTAGTATTAGTTTTTTTTCCTTGGGTTATTAATCATGTGACAAGAAACATACAATTATTCATTTCAAATGATTGAACTATCGCACTGAAAAAAGATTGACAATGTGTCCCCGTGGTGTAATGATAACACGCGATCCCGGTTTTTTTCAATTCTTTATTTCCATGTACACAAAAACAGTTTCACTTCAACATTTAATGGTCACAAATTAAACATGGATTATGATTCTACTAGGAAAGAATTGTATTACAGTGGCAGTGTGTCTACAAAAAGTGTTCTTCCTAGTTTAACTTAGTCGCAGACAATTGGCTCGGGTAAAATACAATTTATCGGTAGTTTTCTGAGTTTATTCATAAATACTTCGCTGGAATGGTTACATACTACTTCGCTAGGTAAGCAATTCCAAATAGTGATCGACCTAGAAGCACACGTAGAAAACCTAAAGGAGTTTAGAGCATATGGTAAGGCGATTCTTAATGGATGGGTATTTCTAATAGCTCTAGTAAGAGGAGCTATAGTAAATAAACGAGAGAAGTCGAACTCTGAGTAGTCGTGGACTCTCTTATGTATAAAAACTAAATCAGAAACAACCCTACGATATTCAAGAGATTCTAAATTTAACATTTTTAAACGTTCAGAGTAAACTAGACGGGTAAGTCCTTTCCTAGCCAAGATTCTTTTAATGAAATTTCTCTGTACCCTTTCGAGGTCCTTAACTAAGCCAATCGCTGTAGGTGACCATACAACCTAGCTGTATTCGAGGATCGGACGAATATAAGTAACGAAAGCACGGGTTAATACAACCAGAGAATTGGTTTTGAACGCGCGCAAAAAGAGATTGGCGAGGTTTGTAGATTTCTTACAGACATGCTCGACTTGTTTATTGCAAGAAAGATTACTCGAAAAGACAACTCCTAGATCTATTATTTCGGAAGAGTTGGCCATTGTATGACGATCTAGCTGATAATTTTGCATGGGGTTAATACCAAGATGCGAAACTATACATTTTTGAGCTGATAGGTTTGAGTCGAGATGGTCTGGGTTCGATCCCGCCCGGTGGACTAGCTTTTTCTGTGCGATAGTTCAATCATTTGTCATCTTAACCAGGCGTCACTGCCTTTAATGTCATCTTAACCTTAACCAGGCGTCACTGCCTTTAAACTGTGTCACTTAGCATTTGAATATTTATTTCAACAAAAATAGCCCGACGTCTGTTGTTAAGTTCTTATACCAGTGATTCCTTTCTCTCAAAAAAAAAAATGAAGGGGAAAAAAAACCAAATAAACCCCGAGAGAGAAAGAGAAATAATGTAATTAGATAAATGATGTAAGTAAGGTTATTGTTTTCTGAGCCATGTCAAAGAAGACCTCGTCTACCCAGCCGGAGACCTACGGCGGGCAATCTACAACAACAACAACAAGAGAAATGTGAATGGAGAGATAAGAATCAGAGAAAGATGGGATAGAATATTTACAATGAATGAACATCCTGGTCGATACATCTTAGTTGAAAAGGAATACCTTGATTGGAGACACAAAACCTCATTTTCTTGAACCTTAGAAAAACGAGAAGAGCTTCACTGCGGAGCCAAGCAAAGCGGCTCTTGCCAGCTGCAGTTGTCGATCTCCTACGGTATCCTTTATGAACTTTTTCAAAATCCGCTGCATAACTATTATACTTGGAAAAGGGACTCTTAACTAGATAACTGGCACGTGTTTTCTCTTTACTAGAATACAGTACTGTAAAATATAGTAAGCTCTGGGTCATATATGTGATAGCAGTGCGAGAAAGAATTCATTGTAGATCACTGCAGGTTGAATAATCCGAGAGGAATCTGAAGAGTCAAATCGATACCTATCTTCGAGTTTTCGATGTCTGACGGGAAAGAGACTTTGAACCGCGTGAGAGTGCTGCTTCCCGGGTTTTCGGGAGGCACGGACGCATCGGGCACTGTGACCCTAGTGCAGGCAGCAGATCGAAATATCCTAGTCGACACAGGTGATCCCTGGAACAAGGACGCACTCGCGGCTGCTATTAACCATGCTGGACTTGATCCTCGGCAGATAACCGATGTTGTTATCACTCACGGTCATCTGGATCACTGTGGGAACCTGGCGATGTTTCCCGAGGCCAAGTTCTGGATGGACAAGGATGTTGCGGTCCGCGGGCAGTACGAGGTTCGAGACGAGAAAGCTGAGCTCTCGCCCGGGGTGGAGTTGACGGCCTTTCGAGGACACTCTCATCGAGATCTTGTCCTCACAGTGAGACAAACGCTTCAAGGAACGGTGGTCATCGCGGGCGATTTGTTCGAGAATAAAGATGACGAGGATGTTTGGAGGGAACTCTCCGAGTACCAAGAGGAACAGGAAAAGGCCCGGCAGCATATTCGGTCAATCGGAGACTACATAGTACCCGGTCATGGAGATATCTTCAAAGTGGTACATTCTGAAGGAGAAGAGGATGAGGATCAGAACATGTGAGAGTTGTATAGTTTGTCAAGGCGCCAAAGGGAAAAATATGCTTGAAATTATAAACTTCAAGGTTAAATCACGGAATGCCGTTTCTGAAACCATTCCACCCATTCGTAATACGCTTCATACTTTTGATGTAGTTTGAGCGAGAAACGAGAACGCAGTGATGTGATTCGAGTCGTGTTTTAACTCAACTTGTCTCCAAGTAATGTCAATAGTTCAACCCATCCTTAAAGCCAAATCAGCATCTGATAAACTTTCAAGTGATCGTCCTATTTCCTTGACTTGCTAAATTGATGGAAAACGTGATGAAAAAAAACTAAAGTGATGGAAAACGTGATGAAAAAAAACTAAAGTGATGGAAAACGTGATGAAAAAAAAACTAAAGTGATGGAAAACGTGATGAAAAAAAACTAAAGTGATGGAAAACGTGATGAAAAAAAAACTAAAGTGATGGAAAACGTGATGAAAAAAAAAACTAAAGTGATGGAAAACGTGATGAAAAAAAAACTAAAGTGATGGAAAACGTGATGAAAAAAAAAACTAAAGTGATGGAAAACGTGATGAAAAAAAAACTAAAGTGATGGAAAACGTGATGAAAAAAAAACTAAAGTGATGGAAAACGTGATGAAAAAAAAACTAAAGTGATGGAAAACGTTCTGATTCAACAAATTGATTATTTGGAGAATAATGCTACATATTCTTTCCCTTCACCAGTTTGGTTTTATATGCAAGAGGTCGACTTCATTTATACAATCACATTGTTACCTTGTTGATCTAATCACAATGGAAAAGCTGTCGATGTTGTACTTCTTGATATTTCTAAGACGTTCGACACAGTAGATCACATATAGAACATAGGAATTTCTTGTCCTGTCCTTGCATGGATTCAAGATTATTTGACTGGAAGAATGCAGAATGTTTGTGTAGATAATGAGTTTTCAAGGGCTCTGTCTGTTATTAAGGATGTACTACAGGGATCAGCAATCGGGCTAAACTTTTCTTGTTGTTCATTGATGACATTAAACGGTTCATCCCTCCAAATGTGCATTATGTGATTTATGCCGACGATCTTAAGCTTTTAACTGAAGTACCACTTTTCTCCTCTGAACTTCAAGTTGATAAAAACTTTTGAAATTGATTGATAAAATTGATTTTAAAAAATTGTAAAAAAATTTTTTGATAAAAACTTTTATTGGTGCCAACATTCCAATCTCAAGCTATCCGCTATAAAATGTTTTGTCTCACACTTTGGTTCTAATGATTTGAGTAATTATTAACTAGACGAAGTGGTAATAACCTTTCTTCAAAGAGACAAGTCGAGTTGTTTGTAAAAAAGCAACAAACCTTGCAAATCTATTCCAACGTACATTTAAAACTAAGTCAATAGATGTATACTTGCGCGTGCATTTGTTACTTATGTACAAACATCTCTCAAATAGGCAACAGTCGTTTGGTACTCAAGGGCCTCGTTAAAGACTTTGACCTCGTTAAAGACTTCGACCTCGTTAGAGACTTCGAGGCCTCGTTAAAGACTTCGAGGCCTCGTTAAAGACTTTGAAAAAGTCCAACGGAATTTTCGCCGGAGAATCCTAGCTAGAAATGGACTTACTCAATTAGTACATCGTATAAGATTCTAAATGGTCTAATTGATATATAAATGTACACTTTAAAGCAATGCAATGGTCGAACGTCTAGGTACGCCTTTCATATATGTACCTCGCACTCGTAGAAAGCCACTCTTTTATTCTTTTGCTTACCTTTCAGCTAGATTATATTGTAAACTTCCTGATAAGGTTGTTTCCGCACCCAATGTTAATGTTTTTAAAACTAGATTAAGGTCTCTTGATCTCGTAAACCTGCTCGATTTGTAGGTATCCAATTTGTGAATCAACGAAGAGTAGGGTATACTATTATTTACATGAGGCCGAACCGGGAGAGAAGGAGAGGATAAGAAGAAAAAAAAGAGAAAAAAAAGAAAACTCGAGCATGCTAGTTCGCAGAAACGGAGGCGCCTAGACCTCGAGAGTCCTCGATGTTGAGAGGAGGGCATGTTGTATGGGCCTTAAAATTTGCATTATATTTTGTACGTGTGTGGCTCAGTGGGTAAGAGCATCAACCGGAAAGCGAAAGTCGCGGGTTCGGTTCCCGTCACACCACACAATTTTAGCACATGTTTCTGCGAATAGTTCGCTGCTCTGCTTGGTATAAAATTCCATTGCTTGAGTTCAACGAGGAGTAGGTTATACTCTTGTTTACCAAGTAGTTTGGAATATTTTCGGTCTTGTCAAATCATATTTTCGAGATGTATACGGAGAGTTTAGCTCGGAAATAAACAAAAAAAAATTTACTTCGTCTTTAGTTTGACTCGTTTTTAAACCGATTGAAAAATGTGATTTTGTTCTTCAAGATCCATCTTCACTCGGAAACAACAACCTCGCTCAGCTTCTCCAATGGCACAGGCAACAGCGGATATCCCGCCTCTTTCATCTCTGGAGGATCTATTGACGTGGAAGGAGCCTCCCGAAGAAGTCACACCCCTTATCGAGAGCCTTTCTGGTCACTACGACCGTAGAGAAGGGCAGCCGAAAGTGTTGCTCTGTCACGACATGAAGGGGGGATATCTGCCTCATGAAAGGTCAATCAATATTGACTCGGTGTTCCAACGAGAAAGTTGATTGTTTCCAAATCGTTTCAAATTCTTGCTTCAAATTCTCATCATCTTCAAATTCTCATCAGATACCGGTGTTTTTTTAAAAATTGTAAACATATTGATCGAAAACTGAATTCACCGAAGCAAATTATTGGAATGACTCCATCTTCTTCTTCTTCCTAGCGTTATTCCCAATGAAGAGCTTTGTAGAAATCACATCGCCACATCATACGATTCGAGGTGTCTTCGGCTATCAGCCCGATAGTCGCCATGTCTTGTTCTATGGTGTCTCTCAATCTAAGCTTCGGTCTACCTCTTGGTCTACTTCTTGAACTCCATACCGAGGAAATCTTGAGACTGATGCACTTTATTGAGTGATTCCAGCATGCGAAAAAAGGCTCTTTTATAAAAAAGGCTTATATATAAAAGGAATGTATTTTTAATGATGATAAAACAGGACTGTATTTATATTTTAGGCTCGTGGGCGCAGCTTGTGCTTTCCGCTTCTCAACTAATCAACAGAAAATTGACGAGTGGAAACAAAAGAAAAGGAAAGAGAACGACGAAGTACGAAAGAAGATAGAGATAATAAAAGAGATACAGAGAGAAGAAGAAAAAAAAGAAGCGAAGGATGGACAGGTAAAGGAGGAGAGAGACAGGAGAGAAAAAGAAGAAGAGAAGGTAGAAAAAGTGAGAGAGAAGGAGGAAAAAGAGAGATTTGAAAAAGATGGAGAACAGAAAGAAAGAGAGAATAGAGATGAAGTGAATGAGGAAGGAGAGGGGAGAGAGGAAGAGAAAGAAATATTACGAGAGAACCACGAGACCGACCAATTGGCGTCAGGGACGAAGGATGAGTATAACAGTGAAGGTTCATTCAAGTTATCACTTTCTAGGTCATACATACTGTATAATATTTAGGCCGCTTTATGCTACTTTGCTAATTCTCATCTATATAAGTTGTCTACTTATGGTTGATTAACCGAGTTTTACTGAATCACAAACATCCTTGAAAAAAAATGTGCTGAACTCACGATTATAATACTATAGTCACAGCCGGGAAACCAGTTTTCTGCCATTTTCAGAGTTCTGGATAATCCCATCTGAGTACAGACCAGCTTATGGAGCTCAAGAAAGAAATTCGGATGAAAAATATTGAGCACTATATTAAATAATGAACCTGAAAGGTAGAGGGGTATAATGAGATAAATGGCACTGTTCCAGTCCTGGTTGACCGACCCTTCGTATTCCTCCACTGGTGGTCCATTGACATCTTCTGCTATTTCTCGCATCATTGGGTTACGTCTTCCATTCCTGTTCGATCCACCAGAAGATTGACAACTACCAGCTTGCAAATTTTATACATATACATATGTATATGTATATGGTTTTGAGTTTTCGTGTGCGGAGTAAGTTTTAACACTTAGGTATAGGTATATATATGTAAGTTTTAACACTTAGGTATAGGTATATATATTAGGTATAAATTATATTAAATGCGTGTGGTCTATTTTGTCACAAAATTAGAACGAGAAATACAAATAAAGAAAAAAAGTAAAAGAATGGGTATTTACTATGAAGCACTCATCATAAAATCTATTATATTTGAGTCCTCAACTAACTAACTATGAAAGTATTCAGGTTACGATTCCGCCTCCAGCTTACATAAACGCAGCTCACCGCCATGGGGTGCGCATCCTGGGTACCCTCATCACGGAGTGGGACGATGGCCAGAGTGAGTTGTAAACATCCTACTAGAGGATGAGCTCATTTACCAGAGAATGATTTCATCCACGAAAGAAGGATCTAATCCAACAGAGAATGATATCATCTACAAGAGGATGACCTCATTAAACAACCTCATTCACCAAGACACCCTCATACACCAGAGGATAAGCTCATCTATATTTTGAAAATCTAGCTACCCCCCGACCTCGAATTATATTAATGCTCTCGTCTTAGATGACCAGTTTTCTTCCCAGTCGATAAAAAAACGGGAGAGGCAGCCAACGGGAGAATCCTTTTTACTTTTAAATTGATATTAACGTCTTGTTTGCGCCTATGCCCGGTAGGATACCGCTCCCCTGAAGAGAGTTTCAGACCTATCCCAAAGAAACCAAAGGGTGGTTCATCGATCACTACCGGTGCTTGTGGGAGAGGGTAGGGAGAGTGAGTGAAACGCGGACACTAACGAATGTTCTGAGTCGTTGCGGTTGGGTGGATCTTACTGGTGAGAAGTAGAAATAAAGAGATCTCATCTCAATATCGAGGCCACTGAAAGCTTCATTATTGAAAAACAATTTAGCAGCTCGCATTGACAGGGTGGGAGATGATGTTTGTCTAGAGGTACTGTCGATGTAAAGTACATATTTCGGAATATTTATGAAAATCCTAGTGAATCCGGCAAATTTCGGCGAATTTCTTCGCATTTCCGTCGACGTGTTTGCCTAGAGTTTGTCTTTCTAAGGACAGAAGGCTATCTTAGTCGGTCATCAGCTCGCCATTTATCAGTATAGGGGTGTATCGGCTGATGTTTTACCGGTTGAATGTCAAGGCTCGTCCGACACCACGCTTAGGTGAACTATACTATCCAAGGAGATTTCAAAGAAGTTAGGTATATAAGGCTTTAACTGGTACATTTTAAAGGTATTTTTATGATATGAGTTAGGTTCCTTTATTTCAAACATGCGAAAATGGAGCAAAGAATTTTTAGAGAAAAGAGCGCTCTAGGCAAATCTAATAAAAGATTGTACATTTAATATTTTTTAAAAGCACATTCGTTTTGCCTTAGGCCGAGATTAACTAAGCTTTGATGAAAGGATTTCAAGTGCAGATGGCATTTGCTCCCGCCTCCTCGAGAGTTTAGAGACGGTCGATCGTGCAGTAGAGCAACTGGCGCGTATCATGAAGTTCGCCCGATTTGATGGCTGGCTTGTGAACATTGAGAATGAGTTAACGGTATGATTAAAGTATGATGTGCAGGTTTATGTACATACGCTGAGAAATGAAAATGAGACAAAATGTTGAAAACTTTCGCAAGTGTGTACAATAAACAAAATATTCGAGGGAAGTAGAGACCGTTTCTTGATTGGGGAAAAGGGAAGTTATCACATGTATTTTGTATGAAAAGAGATTAATTATTTTACACGGGCGAGAGGTCTCATTTTTCTATGGGAGGCCCAAAAAATGGACATCTCCAGGTGGAAGTTGGTGATGAGACTTGGGAGAGTAGTTGTGTCAGTACGCGTTGAGCCTGTTTTCTTCCCACTAAAAACCGGGTTCTTTCTTGTTTTTTTAAAACCTTTAGGTTCATCAAAACAACCTTATATTATTATGAGAGTTGTCGAATAAGAGGATACTATTTCCGAATATGTATAACAATTTTGGAGAAGTTGAGTTTAATTGAATATAAGAGATAACGGGTCAGTTTAACTTTTCGGCTCTGTTCTCACTTCATTTCGCTGTGTTTCGAAAAACCCTCCTTTCATCTTGGTTGTTTTTTTTCTCATGCGTACATAGTACATTTCATCAAAATAACGATATAATACATGACAAATCTTCAAATGCTCAGTTACACAGTTTTAAGGCAGTGACGCCTGGTAGAGAAGACAAATTGATCAAACCACCGCACGGAAAAAAGCTAGTCACCGGGGGGGACTCGAACCCATGCAACCATCTCTCCTCTATCCGGGAGCGAGCGTGTTAACCATTACACCACGGTGACACATTGCTATTCCGTGCGATATAATACATGATTCAATTTTTCCGAGAGATCAAGCGGATGCAATGCTAATCTTCGTAAATAAACTCCGCGAAGCTAGCAAAGACGAGAATCCAGAAGCTCTAATCATTTGGTAAGGTTTCCTGAAGGTTTTTTTGAGGATACGCCACTCGACCCGAGAAATTTTTTTCAAAAACAGTCGATTGTTATTTATATTAAAATTACATTTTTGAATATATTTTTTCATGATATAATATTTATGATAATGTTTTACGAAGGCTACCGAATTCAAGTACCTTAGTTCTGTCATCTCCTCGGACACGTCAACGAATGCAGTGGCACGCCGAAGAGTAAATGCAGCTTGGATGAAATAAAGAGAAGCTACAGGTGTCTTCTGTGATAGGAATATCACAGCTGGCTTACGCGGAAAGATGTATGAGACAGCGATCCGTCCCGTGCTTCTCTATTCGACGGAGACCTGGCCTACAACGCGTGCAACCGAGAACATTCTTCACAAAAATGAGATGAAAATTTTGCGCTGGACACTAGGGCTGACTTGCCTAGATTGTGTGCATAACACGACTGTGAAACGAAGACTCGGCGTGGCCCCTATACCAGACAAGATGCGAGAAGGGATAGTTAGATGGTATGGACACGTGATGCGAAGAGACGCGACCAATACGCTCTTGACATCGAAGTACCAGACAAACACCCGCGAAGTAAACCGAAGACAAGATATATGGACACGAAGGACCAAGACCTGCGCCTTGCAAGACTTCATTCGGAAGACGCAACTTACAGATGTTTCTGGAGAGCTAGAAGCCGTACAGTGGACCCTACTCCGACCTCGGCCGGCGCGGGAAAAAGCTAAGAAGAAGATGTTTTACGAGCTATTTTTCTGAGTTTTTCGATTCGAAAATTGGTATTTCCCTGCCCTTTCACAGGTACGGTACCTGCCCTTTCACAGGTACGGTACCTGACTATTCACAGGTACGGTACCTGACCTTTCACAGGTACGGTACCTGCCCTTTCACAGGTACGGTACCTGCTTTTTCACAGGTACGGTACCTGCCCTTTCACAGGTACGACGCTGTGACAATAAGAGGGAATTTGAAATGGCAAAATGAGCTGAACGAGGAGAATCGGTAAGAAGTTTATTGATGGAGATGAGAAGATTAATAGTAAACATGCGTTTATTAGAAATGGGTTTAACTATAAGCGCGGCACGTAATAGGTAAACAACTTCTTCAAATTGTGTAAATTCCATAGCCAGATAAGATAAGTCACCTGAATTTGGTTTTAACTGGAAGACGAAGTTTCTTTTGGGACGGGGCTCAGAACAATGAGAAGTGTTGTATGGGCTTTAAAATGTGCATTATCATATATCCGTGTGTAGCTCAGTGAGAAGAGCATTCGCCCGGAATGCGAATGGTCACGGGTTCGGTTCCCGTCACACCACACGATTTTGCACAAGTTTCTGCGAACAATCCGCTCCTCGCTCGGTATAAAAATTCGGTTGCTTGAGATCAACGACGAGTAGGGTATACTCTAATTTACATGGGGGCTGAACCGGGATGAAAAGGAGTGGATAAAAAGAGAAAAAGAAGAAAACCCGAGCATGAGCTAGTTCGCAGAAACAAAGACGCCTAGAACTCTGACCCTAGACCTCGAGAGACCTCGGTGTTGAGAGGGGGCATGTTGTATGGGCCTTAAAATGTGCATTATCATATGTCCGTGTGTAGCTCAATGGGAAGAGCATTCGCCCGGAATGCGAAAGGTCACGGGTTCGGTTCCCGTCACACGACACGAATTTTGCACGAGTTTCTGCGAACAATCCGCTCCTCTGCTCGGTATAAAAATCCGTTGCTTGAGATCAACGAGGAGTAGGGTATACTCTAATTCACAGAAGTGAGCGCGTCTCGACAGTTTTGATCTCTTATGGGGGATGAGTAGTATACATAGAAGCCGTGTATTTTGCTGTTGAAAGTCTATGCTAACGTAATTTTCATGAGCTTATGAAAATTAATATTTATTTCGAAGCAATGTAGATGTATGAATGATTAAAGATTGAATTTGAGGTCCTTCTATGATAAATCAGATGGCATATTTTTAAACTACGGTTGGAAAGAGGACCAATTGGCGAGGAGTGCCGAGACGGCAGGTGAAGCGTGCGATGTCTTCGTAGGAGTCGACGTGTTCGCTAGAGGCTGCTTAGGTGTGTAGAGAGAAGCGAAATGGGAAAAAGGTCGAGGTATTCGCTAAGAAATACATTTATGCGAAAGGGATATCAAAACACGCCCGAGAAGGATTCGAACAAAATAAGGTTTTGTACCTGGCGACTATAACAATCATCTTGAGACGTGTGAATAAGTACTTTCTCCTTTCCCCCTAATTATAATCTTGCCACGTATTTTCATGAATCGTTAAAAAAAAAAATTTCTTGGATAGGTTTTTTTTTTGTACAGGAGGCTGGGACAGCTGCCAGGCTCTGGAGCAGATCAGAAGGCACTCGCTGTCGGTGGCGCTTTTTGCGCCCGGCTGGATAGTCGAGTGCTTCCCGCAGGAAGACCCAATCGAGCAAGCAATGAAGTCAGCCATTCCATCATCTCCATCAGGCTTCTTTATTAGTCATGAAGTTGAATTGGGTCTGATAATGACGGCTTTTCGATTCGTATATTGACAAGAGGAAAAGGGGTGAGAGTGGTGAATAATTTCATTACATTCCGAACCGTGTCATTTTGCAATATCTTTTCAGTTAAATTATGTGACTCCTTGTCCCATACGGTTTTTTTTCCAAACCGTATGACCTCGCGTGCGTGTACTGAGGATTAGCACAGTTTTCAGTTAAATTATGACAATATTAAAGAGAAAGGTTATAACATTGCATATTGTTTGAATGATAATGTTCCGTTCCATTTCGATTGTGAACCATTCATGTCCGGTACGAAATCTCGTGTTACCGAAATGAATATGCTCGGAGAAAGAATAAACAGTATAGAGCGGATCAACTTACTATGTTTTGAGCCATTCAGTCTCTCTCTCTCTCTCTCTCTCTCTCTCTCTCTCTCTCTCTCCCTCTCTCTCTCTCTCAGTCCCTGTTTATATTCTCTCTCTGTCTCTCTCTCTCTCTCTCTCCCTCCCTCTCTCTCTCTCTCTCTCTCTCTCTCTCTCTCTCTCTCAGTCCCTGTTTATATTCTCTCTCTGTCTCTCTCTCTTTCTCTCAGTCCCTGTTTATATTCTCTCTCTGTCTCTCTCTCTCTCAGTCCCTGTTTATATTCTCTCTCTTTCTCTCGCTCCCTCTCTCTCTCTGTGTCTCCATATCCTTTATTTTCACCTCAATCCTTTGTATAGCAGTATTTTCATCATCAGGTTCTGGGCATTGCTGGCGAATAAAATTTATCATCGGCCTTTGCGATGTTTGCCTATTCGAACGAACTTCTGCAGTGGGCACACCAACAACGGAAAGGTGGGTGCTCTATTCCTTTTTTCTCTCATTAGCTCCTCTTACCTCGCTTCTTCCTTCCATTCGTCGTGGCTGAGAGCGGTCGACTCATTTCTCAATCTTTCGACTCATTTTCTCAAAGGATTTGGACATCTTGAGGCAGTAATGTCCAAACCATGATCGACACTCCAGTCAACATTCTCATTGTTCTATACCGTCCGGAGAATCAGATGGAGCTGTTCGATATAATGGCGCTTTATGTCTCATGACATCGAGAATAAAGCGTTAGATTTGAATTGAATTGAACCTTGCTTCTCACTCTTTCGATCTTTTTCTCAATCTCTGTCGCTCTCTAGTCTATCTCATTTTCTCTTTCTTTCTAAGTCTCTCTCATTCTCCATCCTTCTCTCTCTCTCTCACTTCTTCTTACTTTCTCATTTTTTCTAACTCTCTGTCCTTCTCTCTAATTTTTCTCTTCGTTTCTGTCTCTCTTTTCATGTGTCTTAATGTCTCTTCATTTCCTTTTATTTATCCATCTCTTTTTTCACTTCTCTCATATCTCTCTACCTTTTTCTACCTTTCCTTCTCTTTCTCTCTCTCTCTCTCTCTCTCTCTTTTTTTCCCCTAGCTATCCATGTCTTTGTCTCTCGTAAGTAGCTGCGGATTCCAGTGGTACAGCCTGGCTGCGCAGCAACTGCAGCCGCATTTCAGCGGCCATCCCGGCTGCCTCCCAACTGGCGACGGTCTTCTCCTCCAGAAAGCAGGAACCTACAGGTGTTTCCTGATTTTGTGTTATGTGCTGGAAGTGATCATCAAGCACCCAGAAATTGCCTTAGAGGCACACGAAATAGTTTTTAAGACCCCAAAAATTAACGTAGGAGTGCCATAAATTGCTTTAAGAATAGCACAAAAATGTGTTAAAACGCCAGATGTGCTTTTGAAAAACCATGAATCGCTTTCAAACACTAGGATTGACCACACTTTATATCGCTGAAACTATGAACGAACAAATAGTGGTTTTTCTAATAAACAGCTGGGGGAGGGAATAAGCCTATTTTTAAGGGTTTGTTGAATAATCTAATAAGAGTAACTAACAATTCATACTACTGTATTGAGAGGGTTTTAAAGCTTTTATTATCACGCAATGTAAAATAGAGCTTGATGGGGTATCAGGGAAGATTTAGTTTAACAGAAGTTACATGAACTAAGGGTTGAAGAGCCTTGAAACGGTAAGGGAAGATGAGAAGGAAGGATAAGGGCTATTCACCGTCGTTCCAAAGCGGCAATTCAGGAAAAAGGGAGAAGGGAAGAATAATAAATGATTGATTTACTGCTGTTACATAGCAGCCGTTCCGGGGGTAAGGAAAGAAAAAGAACTTTACTTTTCTCATTTTCACTAACAATTCGTATTACTGTATTGAGAGAGTGGTATGAAACTTAGGCTCTTATATACTCACGGGCATACTAGACGCCAGACAGTGCAGAGTGGCACTTTTTGTGTGATACCATCTCGTTAGCCTAAGCCGTACGGCCTCGTTTTCGTAAACTTTTACCAATCCTAAGCGTTTTTTTAATGTAAAAAATTTTTTCAAAAATTTTTTTTACGAACCGGAGTCTCTGATGCTCAAATTGATCACCTATGTATGACGAAAATTTTTAAAACCGTAGCGCTTAAAGCCAATTTTTCGTCTAGTATTCCAATGTCTGCAAGACAAGACGCAGGGTATGCCCGTGAGTATATAAGAGTCGAAAATTATAATCGAATAGAGACACAGAGAAATAGAAATATGTAAGATTTAGAGAGAGAGAGAAAGAAAAAGGGAGAAACGGAAGGATTGAAAGAAAAAAGATATTAAGAAAAAAGATAAAAATATATTAAAAATAAAAATGCCTTTCTTTTTACTCATTTTAGCTTAAAACTGAAAGAAAAACTCGACTTATCACAAGAAAGAAAGTCAATTGATTTAGGTTGTTCGAATTGGATCTGTGGGAAGATACTGGAGTAAGAATTAGCATACATGCTTCAGAGTCAGTAAAGGTGAGCAGAGAATAATGACTCTCTGTCTCTCTCGCTCTCTCTGCCCCTCTCTGTTTCTCTCAGTCTCCCTATCTGTATCTTTCTGTCTCTCTTTCTCGGTTTTCATTTTATTTTCTCTGTACTGGTGGTTCTCAAACTTCTCTTTAAAGCCTCAAAATCTCGATTCCTAGGCTTTTTTGCATGTTTGAAAAAAATTTAAAGCTCCATTGTTCACATTTTGCTTGAAGTGGTAAAACTTAGCCTTTTTTAGAGTGATTAAATCTTACTTTTGTCTTCTTAACATCAATAAACTCTGTTCCAAGAATTCTGTTCATGGAAGCCAACTTCTCCTCCAGAACCCACTTAGCTTCCCTTATTTACAGTTGTTGATCAATGGACGCGCTGTGGAAGCCGAAGTCGTCGCTGTGGGAGACAAAGTCGTTCCTGGAGAGATGTCAGAAGACCCATCTAAAGTCGAATCGAAAAACACAGCGCGAGACGTCCCAGAACCAATAGACTCAGAAGACCGACACAAGAATGCTCAATGGATACTGAGTTACAGTACCCCATGTCCTCTTCACTTAAAAGCCATTTCGATTCGATCTAAAGTTGATGATGTACTGATCATGTTGTGTGAGATAGAAGCGAAGCATACAATCAATGAATGAACTTTGGAAAGTATGCCTTGTTGACTCTCTTCCTTTTCTTTGCACTTATTCAATCTGCAAAC
The DNA here is from genome assembly GCA_964056735.1 of Allodiplogaster pararmata. Classification (NCBI taxonomy): domain Eukaryota; kingdom Metazoa; phylum Nematoda; class Chromadorea; order Rhabditida; family Diplogasteridae; genus Allodiplogaster; species Allodiplogaster pararmata. The sequence continues at coordinate 35,372,533 of OZ057403.1, forward strand.
CCGGTTGACATAGGTTGCTCTACATACACTTATTATCTCGATTACTCCATACGGGAAAAACACACATACAAATCTTATCGTCTGAAGGATTTAACCGAGCCATTCTGGAAGAAAGGCATCGGGAAAAATTTTGATTGTGAAGCGCTCTTGAGAAAGGCCCTTCGGGAACGCCTTTCGGGAAAAATGCTCTTCGCGAGAGTCACAAACAAAGAAAAAAATTTTTTTATTAATATAAAAACATAATTAAAATATAAAATAAGATATAAGACGATGCTGGGAATAATTTTCGCCAAAATGCTCGAAATGTTGTTCCTCAGCCAAAAACTTTATTTCGCGAAGATTTCGAGTATGCGAACTTGGGAGAAGGAAATTCCGTTTTTTGTCTTTTTTTAGCTGCCAAAATAGGGACGAAGAATCGGCCACCATTTCGCAGTGCCAAATGATGAATGACTCTGTGGCCAAGTTTTGTTCCTGCCAAATCACGGACAATTTTGTTTTGTCCTTTGTGACATATTTTGGCACTGCCAAACTCGGCTCTTTTTTGAACACTTTTTGTCAATGCCAAATTACGGACAATTTTGTTTTTCTTTTGCGTCGTGTTTTCGCACTGCCAAACTCGGCTCTTTTTTGACACACTTTTTGTCACTACCAAATCAGGGACAATTTTGTTTTGTCCTTTGTGACATGTTTTGGCACTGCCAAACTCGGCTCTTTTTTGAACACTTTTTGTCAATGCCAAATTACGGACAATTTTGTTTTTCTTTCGTGTCATGTTTTGGCACTGCCAAACTCGGCTCTTTTTTGGAACACTTTTTGTACGTTGAACAAAGCTCCGCAACGACCACATATTAACCACTTCTAGCGACGTACCCCAACCGAGTTTAGTAAACAGTTGAGAAAATGTATGTTGCTGCGCTAGTACGTAAATATTTGTGTGGCGGTTGTAGTCGGTTTAATTACCCAAGTTTGAGGTAAAGATTCGATCCGGCTCGTTGAAAGACGTAGCCTGAACCACACATTTAAAGAGATCAAAGTCTAGTATTGGCACTCCACAAAGAGTTCCTGAGAGCGATCCTCCATCATCCCAGAAATGAGGCTAAGGAGTTGCAGGGGCTACAAAAAAGCCCGATTTTGGCAGTGACAAAACAAGGACAAAAATCCCGGTTCTGGCAGTGGCAAAACAAGGACAAAAAAAACCCGATTTTGGCAGTGACAAAACAAGGACAAAAAAAGGCCGGTTTTGGCAGAGACAAAAGAAGGACATAAAAAAGCCCGATTTTGGCAGAGACAAAACAAGGACAAAAAAAAGCCCGATTTTGGCAGGAAAAAAAAAGTACACAAAAAAGCCCGTTTTTGGCAGTGACATAAGCAGTTACAAATTTTGTCCCTTCTTTAGCAGTGACAAAACGAGTACAAAGTAGAAAGCTTGTTTTTTGACGGTTTTTCTTGGCAGGCCCGTCAGAACGCATGTTATTTGCTGCCATTTATCATGGCGCTTTTTTCCGTTTCTTGCCATGGAAAAGCTTGGTGTTTCAAGGGAAATCTGCCCGAGGAACAACATTTTGAGCATTTTGGCGAAAATTATTCCCAGCATCGTCTTATATTTAAAAAATTTAATTAAAATTAAAATATAAAAAATTGAGTATATTTAGAATACTTTCATTGTGTATATTTAGAATACTTTCAGCCTACTTTCAAATTATCCCTAGCATACTTTCATTTTATTACTATTCATACTTTCAAAATATGAATAGTAACACTTGTCTGCGGAACGATTTGGAATGGTTTTGAAGTATATAGTTCCATTTTCATGCTTTCGTAAGTATGACTATTAATACGCTTTTTTTGTGTGGTGATAATAAACAATATAAATGTTTTCTGAAACACAGTGGAGTAAATTGGCTTAAGGAAGAAAGAAGAGGGCATATTAGTGTATTGGAGACCCGTGGGAGATCGAATAGGATACCAGTGATGGAAGTGGGAGATCGAATAGGATACCAGTGATGGAAGTGGGAGATCGAATAGGATACCAGTGATGGAAGTGGGAGATCGAATAGGATACCAGTGATGGAAGTGGGAGATCGAATAGGATACCAGTGATGGAAGTGGGAGATCGAATAGGATACCAGTGATGGAAGTGGGAGATCGAATAGGATACCAGTGATGGAAGTGGGAGATCGAATAGGATACCAGTGATGGAAGTGGGAGATCGAATAGGATACCAGTGATGGAAGTGGGAGATCGAATAGGATACCAGTGATGGAAGTGGGAGATCGAATAGGATACCAGTGATGGAAGTGGGAGATCGAATAGGATACCAGTGATGGAAGTGGGAGATCGAATAGGATACCAGTGATGGAAGTGGGAGATCGAATAGGATACCAGTGATGGAAGTGGGAGATCGAATAGGATACCAGTGATGGAAGTGGGAGATCGAATAGGATACCAGTGATGGAAATGGGAGATCGAATAGGATACCAGTGATGGAAATGGGAGATCGAATAGGATACCAGTGATGGAAATGGGAGATCGAATAGGATACCAGTGATGGAAATGGGAGATCGAATAGGATACCAGTGATGGAAATGGGAGATCGAATAGGATACCAGTGATGGAAATGGGAGATCGAATAGGATACCAGTGATGGAAATGGGAGATCGAATAGGATACCAGTGATGGAAATGGGAGATCGAATAGGATACCAGTGATGGAAATGGGAGATCGAATAGGATACCAGTGATGGAAATGGGAGATCGAATAGGATACCAGTGATGGAAATGGGAGATCGAATAGGATACCAGTGATGGAAATGGGAGATCGAATAGGATACCAGTGATGGAAATGGGAGATCGAATAGGATACCAGTGATGGAAATGGGAGATCGAATAGGATACCAGTGATGGAAATGGGAGATCGAATAGGATACCAGTGATGGAAATGGGAGATCGAATAGGATACCAGTGATGGAAATGGGAGATCGAATAGGATACCAGTGATGGAAATGGGAGATCGAATAGGATACCAGTGATGGAAATGGGAGATCGAATAGGATACCAGTGATGGAAATGGGAGATCGAATAGGATACCAGTGATGGAAATGGGAGATCGAATAGGATACCAGTGATGGAAATGGGAGATCGAATAGGATACCAGTGATGGAAATGGGAGATCGAATAGGATACCAGTGATGGAAATGGGAGATCGAATAGGATACCAGTGATGGAAATGGGAGATCGAATAGGATACCAGTGATGGAAATGGGAGATCGAATAGGATACCAGTGATGGAAATGGGAGATCGAATAGGATACCAGTGATGGAAATGGGAGATCGAATAGGATACCAGTGATGGAAATGGGAGATCGAATAGGATACCAGTGATGGAAATGGGAGATCGAATAGGATACCAGTGATGGAAATGGGAGATCGAATAGGATACCAGTGATGGAAATGGGAGATCGAATAGGATACCAGTGATGGAAATGGGAGATCGAATAGGATACCAGTGATGGAAATGGGAGATCGAATAGGATACCAGTGATGGAAATGGGAGATCGAATAGGATACCAGTGATGGAAATGGGAGATCGAATAGGATACCAGTGATGGAAATGGGAGATCGAATAGGATACCAGTGATGGAAATGGGAGATCGAATAGGATACCAGTGATGGAAATGGGAGATCGAATAGGATACCAGTGATGGAAATGGGAGATCGAATAGGATACCAGTGATGGAAATGGGAGATCGAATAGGATACCAGTGATGGAAATGGGAGATCGAATAGGATACCAGTGATGGAAATGGGAGATCGAATAGGATACCAGTGATGGAAATGGGAGATCGAATAGGATACCAGTGATGGAAATGGGAGATCGAATAGGATACCAGTGATGGAAATGGGAGATCGAATAGGATACCAGTGATGGAAATGGGAGATCGAATAGGATACCAGTGATGGAAATGGGAGATCGAATAGGATACCAGTGATGGAAATGGGAGATCGAATAGGATACCAGTGATGGAAATGGGAGATCGAATAGGATACCAGTGATGGAAGTGGGAGATCGAATAGGATACCAGTGATGGAAATGGGAGATCGAATAGGATACCAGTGATGGAAATGGGAGATCGAATAGGATACCAGTGATGGAAGTGGGAGATCGAATAGGATACCAGTGATGGAAATGGGAGATCGAATAGGATACCAGTGATGGAAATGGGAGATCGAATAGGATACCAGTGATGGAAATGGGAGATCGAATAGGATACCAGTGATGGAAATGGGAGATCGAATAGGATACCAGTGATGGAAATGGGAGATCGAATAGGATACCAGTGATGGAAATGGGAGATCGAATAGGATACCAGTGATGGAAATGGGAGATCGAATAGGATACCAGTGATGGAAATGGGAGATCGAATAGGATACCAGTGATGGAAATGGGAGATCGAATAGGATACCAGTGATGGAAATGGGAGATCGAATAGGATACCAGTGATGGAAATGGGAGATCGAATAGGATACCAGTGATGGAAATGGGAGATCGAATAGGATACCAGTGATGGAAATGGGAGATCGAATAGGATACCAGTGATGGAAATGGGAGATCGAATAGGATACCAGTGATGGAAATGGGAGATCGAATAGGATACCAGTGATGGAAATGGGAGATCGAATAGGATACCAGTGATGGAAATGGGAGATCGAATAGGATACCAGTGATGGAAGTGGGAGATCGAATAGGATACCAGTGATGGAAATGGGAGATCGAATAGGATACCAGTGATGGAAATGGGAGATCGAATAGGATACCAGTGATGGAAGTGGGAGATCGAATAGGATACCAGTGATGGAAATGGGAGATCGAATAGGATACCAGTGATGGAAATGGGAGATCGAATAGGATACCAGTGATGGAAGTGGGAGATCGAATAGGATACCAGTGATGGAAGTGGGAGATCGAATAGGATACCAGTGATGGAAATGGGAGATCGAATAGGATACCAGTGATGGAAATGGGAGATCGAATAGGATACCAGTGATGGAAGTGGGAGATCGAATAGGATACCAGTGATGGAAATGGGAGATCGAATAGGATACCAGTGATGGAAATGGGAGATCGAATAGGATACCAGTGATGGAAATGGGAGATCGAATAGGATACCAGTGATGGAAATGGGAGATCGAATAGGATACCAGTGATGGAAATGGGAGATCGAATAGGATACCAGTGATGGAAATGGGAGATCGAATAGGATACCAGTGATGGAAATGGGAGATCGAATAGGATACCAGTGATGGAAATGGGAGATCGAATAGGATACCAGTGATGGAAATGGGAGATCGAATAGGATACCAGTGATGGAAATGGGAGATCGAATAGGATACCAGTGATGGAAATGGGAGATCGAATAGGATACCAGTGATGGAAATGGGAGATCGAATAGGATACCAGTGATGGAAATGGGAGATCGAATAGGATACCAGTGATGGAAATGGGAGATCGAATAGGATACCAGTGATGGAAGTGGGAGATCGAATAGGATACCAGTGATGGAAATGGGAGATCGAATAGGATACCAGTGATGGAAATGGGAGATCGAATAGGATACCAGTGATGGAAGTGGGAGATCGAATAGGATACCAGTGATGGAAGTGGGAGATCGAATAGGATACCAGTGATGGAAATGGGAGATCGAATAGGATACCAGTGATGGAAATGGGAGATCGAATAGGATACCAGTGATGGAAATGGGAGATCGAATAGGATACCAGTGATGGAAATGGGAGATCGAATAGGATACCAGTGATGGAAATGGGAGATCGAATAGGATACCAGTGATGGAAATGGGAGATCGAATAGGATACCAGTGATGGAAATGGGAGATCGAATAGGATACCAGTGATGGAAATGGGAGATCGAATAGGATACCAGTGATGGAAATGGGAGATCGAATAGGATACCAGTGATGGAAATGGGAGATCGAATAGGATACCAGTGATGGAAATGGGAGATCGAATAGGATACCAGTGATGGAAATGGGAGATCGAATAGGATACCAGTGATGGAAATGGGAGATCGAATAGGATACCAGTGATGGAAATGGGAGATCGAATAGGATACCAGTGATGGAAATGGGAGATCGAATAGGATACCAGTGATGGAAATGGGAGATCGAATAGGATACCAGTGATGGAAATGGGAGATCGAATAGGATACCAGTGATGGAAGTGGGAGATCGAATAGGATACCAGTGATGGAAATGGGAGATCGAATAGGATACCAGTGATGGAAATGGGAGATCGAATAGGATACCAGTGATGGAAATGGGAGATCGAATAGGATACCAGTGATGGAAGTGGGAGATCGAATAGGATACCAGTGATGGAAATGGGAGATCGAATAGGATACCAGTGATGGAAATGGGAGATCGAATAGGATACCAGTGATGGAAATGGGAGATCGAATAGGATACCAGTGATGGAAGTGGCTGACAGAACTATCTGACGCTCGAAAAATTAAAGCCGAAACGAGAAACCTATACAGAGTTTTAAGTTTATTTTAAAGTATAATGAACCATAAGAGAAGAATCAGACTGGGTAATGAACCAGTTTGACAACGGTCCCTTTGAAAGATCGCAACACACTAAAAAGTTTATAAAGCAGCCAATACTTCGAAAAAGAAAGGTTTGTGGGGAAAGCAGGAAGCTATTTGGGTAAAGTTAACGAGCCGACTGGGTGAAACAGCAAGCTGTGAAATAGAATTTGTTCGGAGAACAAAAACCAGCATATTACAAACACACACAGCAGTCACTTTAATAATGAATCGATTTAGAGAAACGTCTCCTTTTTTTTAGAGAAACGTCTACCTATTTAAATAATACGTCTACTTAATTTAGAGAAACGTCTACCTTTTTTCGAAAAAGACTTCTGCGTAAATCAGTGACACGTTTTCAGTGAAATGTCTACCTATTTCAGTGAAATGTCTACCTATTTCAATGAAATGTCTACCTATTTCAGTGAAATGTCTACCTATTTCAGTGAAATGTCTACCTATTTCAATGAAACTTCTAACAAAAAAAGTGAAACGTCTACCTTTTTGTGTCACGTCAACTTAGTTTTAAAAATTACTTGCTAATAACAATTTTGCTTTCTTAGATGAATAATTTATATCAAGTTATGCTTTTGTTGAACATGGTCTCTGAATGAAAAAAACTCTTCAGTTAATATAATTCAATAAGCAATGATTTAGGAAGGGGTCGGAGAAAGGTGCAGGGGGTTAGGGAGCCCTAAGAAGAGGGAAGGTAATAACTAAAAAGAGAAACACTAATTCAGAAGCGCTGTTACGAATTCGGAAGTTGCTGAATTCACCAATAAGAGCCTTAAAATGTGCAGCGAAAAGTTCTAACTTGTGAAAGTGTTCTCTCAAGATCTCATCACAAAGGCTAAGACAAATCAGAGGATGAATCGGGTCACTAAAAACTTCCTATTTGTAACGGACCTTGAGAACTAGGTAGGCTTACATGTTTCGCATTCCGACAATTAAGAGGGAACTGAGAAAGAGAAGTTGTCCAGACAGCTGATTAAAGTGAAGAGACGAGCAGTCTCTTTTCTCCTTCAAGTGATTTCTCATTAAAACGCTCACAACGACAAAAATATTTAAGCACTCACATTTTCTCCTTCAAGTGATTTCTCATTAAAACGCTCACAACGACAAAAATATTTAAGCACTCACATTTCTCAGTAAAACATGAATTTTTTTCACATTGCAAGTGTTTTTGAAATAAAAATGACATGACATAAAAGAAATTGTTTTTACATTAAAAACGCTTAGGCTTAAAGTTTAAGCTAACGAGGCCGTACGGCTTAGCTAACGAGGCCGTATCAAGAAAATAACTCAATCGAACTGGCCCAATTGAAGCTCTGGTAGGGGGGGGACTAAAAAGAAAAAGTGCCCACCGCGACTCCGCAACCGTGATTCAGTCTCTCCGCTTTGCTTCTTATTGGCTCGCCCGACCTTACACAAAAATTACACAAATTTTCAACGACTATGTTTTCTGTTGAAAAAAATGCAGTCGTTCAATTTCTTCACAAAATAGAGAAATTGCTTTCTACTTGAATGATATGAAGCAGCCTTCGGACAGAACATGTCTTTATGTTCTAGAATGTTTATTTGATCACATGCTGGCGTTGCTATCCTAGTTACCGTATAATGTATAACCGCGAGAGAGAGAACAGGGCGAAATTTGAGATAGAGGGAAAAGTAAAAGTTTGGAGTTTCTTAAACAAAGTTTGAAGCGAGAGAAAACAAGGTAGAAGACTACCGTAAGCAAACCAATCTAGGGCCAATTATACCCAAACATAGCTCAGCCCATTCTATCAATATCACCAACAGCCAATCGAAAGCGCTAATTTTTCTCATTCTATGTTTTCAAAACAATTCATGTAGCATTCTTAAAGTTCTCTTTTCTAAAACTTCTTTTCCTTTTCTACAAAAAAACTGATAAGGATTCCATCTTTACTATCAGAAACGGAGAATCAGATGAAATCGTTTGGTTCAATAGCGTGTTATGTATTGACATTATGTATTGACAATATCATGACATCGATGAAGCGTTTTAATTGGACTGCTAACTGCAAAATATTACGCTCATCTCTCTACTTCTTTCAATGATATTTTTCTATTGAGTTTTCATAAATAAACCATGGTGTTTTAGCAACCTCAAAAGAATTTTCTTCTTAGAGAACCTTATTACCTAATTTTTTCTCGTCAGAGAACTTTCTTACATGTCACCGTTCTATTTATTCATCTATACCATTCCTGTTTCCAAATTTGAAAACATGATTCTTCAAACTTTTCGCTTTAACAAAAACATTTTTTTCATACGAATCACTCGTATTTATTGCAAGGGAGAGATGAGCGTAATATTTTGAGATGATGACACCAAAAAGGTAAACGTTTCACTTTTTCGGTAGAAGTTTGATCGGTATAGAAGTTTTGCTCGAAAAAGGTAGGCGTTTCACTTATTCAGGTAGACATTTTTTTTCCAAAAAGGCAGACGTTTCTTTTATATCGGAATGTGATGTCTATTACTAGTCTTCGCTTCTACAAAAATAACTGATCAAATTCGCAGTAATAACTTTTTTAAAAGAATATTTACGATAAAGATAAAGAACATGTGCTGGCTACTTGAGAACATCAGTTTTGGAACTGCGAATTCAAGTTTAGAAAGAACATAGTTTCCGTAAAATAACAAACAAAAAAATCAGCCGCGCCTCCAATTTCACTATGTTGAAGTAACCGCTAACATCAACTCAGCGCTACACTGGTTGCGTTAGTTGCGATTCGACGTTTATCAGTTTTAATAATACTAAAGATTTTATCAACTAGCTCGCACTAGTGTGAACTACCTCATTAGCACACTAGTACGAACTTTTTTTATGGTGAAATTAAAGGCGCGGCAGTTATAATAACATTGAAGACTTTATCAACTACATAGCTCGCACTAGTGTGAACTACCTCATGAGCACACTAGCGTAAACTTTTTTATGGTGAAATTAAAGGCGGCATGTTATTGAAAAATGTCTGAGAATGGTTCTTAGCGAGTTCTTCACGTTTGTGTTAAACTGAACTTGAAAGTTCAAATCAACATCATTTCCAACAACAACAACAAAAAAAAATCATTCTTAAAAAATTAGAATCGAACGCGTTGCTTAATGCGTTTCGAGTAGTTTTTCTTATTTATCAAACGTTTAAACTCATTGAAGTCTCTATTGATACTTTTCCATCTTCCTATTCGGCATGCTCATTTGGTGGTTGTTTCTGTTGGCTTCTTCTTCTTTCGCCATTGAAAACCAGGGTTTGATAATGAAAAGAGTCTTTAAAAAGAAAAGATATGTTTTACCACGCTGAATAGCGTTGTTTCGAATTGTTGACGAGCTTTCGGGTTACTGTATACGGTGGAAATACAGTGCTGCCAGCGTATATATGTTACAAACAGGTATATATGTTACAAACAGAAAAGATATGTTTTACCACGCTGAATAGCGTCTATCCCTTCTATATTCTATCCCTTCATTCACAAAAAACTACATAGAGAGAGCACAGAAGTCTCTCTGATCGGGGGGGAAACAGACTTTTGTGAATTAGCGTCATCACAGCGATCGATAGTGACGTCATCACAGCGATCAATAGTGATAGTGCTTGTATATTCTATCCCTTCATTCTTAAACTTTCATAATACGTTCTCGACTACGCCAAAACAAATTCGGTGTCCAGGTTTAAAAAAAAGAGATCAAGAAAACGATGAGATATTTATATCTAGAAAATTTTATTAATCGATTGAAGTTACCGCATGTAGAAAACCATTTTCACTATGATTCATCTTAAAATGGTGTTTTTGAAAGGTATTCCTCAACGTCGCCAAGATCGTTAATCAACACCATTTAAAAAATTTCAATGTCAAGAATCCAATCGTTGAAATACTCATAACGAACTCAAACTTAAGCTAGAGCTCTCATAGGTTTCAGCAGTTTCACTAAACTTCATTTGAGGTCACAATGTGAGTGATAAAGAGCCTAACTCACCTCTCCTCCGAAGCGTTCGACGTGTGAAAAAAACGTGAGTTTAGCTTGAGTCAATATTTCTGTAAGGTATAACATTTGTGACTGAGAACTTGAATTAGTTAGTCAGACCCATGTGACTTCAAGTAAAAAACTTTTTTTAAATTTCGATCGGAGGAAGTGGTTGGGTTCAGAATGGCACATTTTTCGTTTTTTTTCGTTTTCCCGGTTTTTTCGAAATTTTTCGAGAAAAAAAAGGAACTTTTTCACTTTAGTCACCCCCCTAAAAGAGGTTCAATGGGTCAGATGAGTTCCATGGCGATTCGCGCTCTTCTCCCGCGGAGAACAGAAATATTTATACCTGCGTATACAACCACGTGATAACACTCAATCTTTCTCTCTATGTGCTGTCTGAGAATGCGAGAGAAAAGTGCGCAGACAACTAAAGTCGGAGGAGGAGCCGATAGGATTGAGTGTTATCGCGTGGTTGTATACGCAGGTATAAATATTTCTGTTTTCCGCGGGAGAAGAGCGGGAGTGACCATGCGCTCTCTTGAAGATTCAGACGAATGACCCATTGAACTTCTTTTAGAGGGGGGAGGGGTGACTTAAGTGCAAAAGTGGCGGGAAAACAAAGCCGAAAAATTCGGAAACCCTCGCTCGAAGAGCGATCGTTTCTTTGAATTTTCAACGAACGTAAGCGAAATTTGTGGAGCTGTGCTAGCACACAATCAAACATGACTGATTTTCAAAGTTAGGAGTCTTATTGCTTCCTCTTTTATTACGACTTGAAAGTAGGCAGCGTCAAGCAGGAAAGAGAAGAAATTTTATATTTGATACTCATGGTCATATCTGTGATTAAACGATAGAAAACCTCTCTTTTTGTCTTTTATGTTTCTTTCTCTCTCTATTCCTTACTCTATGTATTCTTTTCTCTCTCTCTCGTTCCCCCTCTCTTTATTTCTCTTTCTCTCGCTTCCTCTCTCATGGAGCGTTAGAATATCACTTTTCATTTTGCTAAGTGATTTTTTTTCTCTGCTAAGTGATTTTCTGCTATCTGATTTTTTTTGAACGCTCCAATGTCTCACCACGAAAACATGGACTACGGTAAAAAGAAAGAACACATGCATTCTAATGGAGCGTTAGAATTCGCGAAAACATAATGAAACATATTGATATCCCGTTTTTTTCGAATTGCGTGAACTTCTTGTTCTAACCTAAAATGTGTACAATTAGTGAGAGAAATATAACGTTCGAGACATGAGCAGCGATGTCTTTTTTTCTTGCAGCGAGAGAGTTCAAACGGGATATCGTTATGTTTCATTATGTTTTCGCGAATTCTAACGCTTTTTACCGTAGTCCATGTTTTCGTGGTGAGACATTGGAGCGTTCAAAAAAATCAGATAGCAGAAAATCACTTAGCAAAGTGAAAAGTGATATTCTAACGCTCCATCACTGTCTTTTTCTCTCTCTCTCTCGCTTTTCTCTCTCTTTCTTCCTCTCTGTTTCTGCTCTTTTTATCTTTCTTTCAAAAACCAGGTTTTTAAGAAAAGGCGGACATATGAACAGAAGGCGGGACATGGATGACTACAATTCAATTCTCGACGAAGTTGGTCCAAATTTTTTGCTTGGTAAAACTTCCCCGGACCCTATAATCGACCAAAAATGAGATTTCAACCAGCAGTCAGGCTAGAGTCATGAAAAAGATTTCAACCAGCAGTCAGGCTAGAGTCATGAAAAAGATTTCAACCAGCAGTCAGGCTAGAGTCATGAAAAAGATTTCAACCAGCAGTCAGGCTAGAGTCATGAAAAAGATTTCAACCAGCAGTCAGGCTAGAGTCATGAAAAAGATTTCAACCAGCAGTCAGGCTAGAGTCATGAAAAAGATTTCAACCAGCAGTCAGGCTAGAGTCATGAAAAAGATTTCAACCAGCAGTCAGGCTAGAGTCATGAAAAAGATTTCAACCAGCAGTCAGGCTAGAGTCGTGAAAAAGATTTCAACCAGCAGTCAGGCTAGATTCATGAAAAAGATTTCAACCAGCAGTCAGGCTAGAGTCATGAAAAAGATTTCAACCAGCAGTCAGGCTAGATTCATGAAAAAGATTTCAACCAGCAGTCAGGCTAGAGTCATGAAAAAGATTTCAACCAGCAGTCAGGCTAGAGTCATGAAAAAGATTTCAACCAGCAGTCAGGCTAGAGTCATGAAAAAGATTTCAACCAGCAGTCAGGCTAGAGTCATGAAAAAGATTTCAACCAGCAGTCAGGCTGGAGTCATGAAAAAGATTTCAACCAGCAGTCAGGCTATAGTCATGAAAAAGATTTCAACCAGCAGTCAGGCTATAGTCATGAAAAAGATTTCAACCAGCAGTCAGGCTAGAGTCATGAAAAAGATTTTAACCAGCAGTCAGGCTGGAGTCATAAAAAGATTTGAACCAGCAGTCAGGCTAGAGTCATGAAAAAGATTTCAACCAGCAGTCAGGCTAGAGTCATGAAAAAGATTTCAACCAGCAGTCAGGCTATAGTCATGAAAAAGATTTCAACGAGCAGTCAGGCTAGAGTCATGAAAAAGATTTCAACCAGCAGTCAGGCTAGAGTCATGAGTCAGGCTATAGTCATGAAAAAAGCGGAGAAGGAATTCATATTGCAAAAAAGCATATATTGGGCAAATGACAAGCCTGAAATGGTGAAGAGGGGGTGGTTGAGCGAAAAAGAGAAAGGACGGAAAGTTACTCAAGAAAACCAGTCATCTAATTGTGATTAATGGTTAGACTAGAAAAGCCAAGTTTTTGCTTGGAAGTGTTCACTTTCTAGAAACCGAGCAAGCACCTTGAAAAGATTTCCAGTACTGAAAGGCTTTCGTTTTCTGTCTGACGAATAGCGTAACATTCAGTGTCACAACGTAACAGTTAGTGTTCAATAACGAAAGATTATGATAATTGTTCGACTTACATTTCGTCAACGATCCGTTCAACGTAAAGAACTCACTGGATTAACTATTACTTCTTTTTTTCTGAATCAGGTTTTTTATGTCATAATTGACCAGAATTTTGAAAAGGTCCAAAAATTCTTGAAAAGGGCTTGAGCTAATAGGCATTTCTGGTAATTTCCAGAAAGAACGCGCAATGAAGGTTTTCCAATTCAACGGTGAGAAGTTCACCAAAGAAATGCAACGCCTTGCAGATGAGCGTTTGAAGGAAAATCAAGAATTTGTAAGTTTGTTTCATCTTTAGCGATTGAGTACCGTATATGTATATACATACATACGTACATATACATTCACGTATATCCTTTCTAGTCATGTACAAATCCCACGGACCAGTCAAAAACTAACAAAAAGACTGCTCATACGAGCGATGGACTCATACGAGATATATGAGCTGCACGTGGAAGTCGAAGGGCGGAAAAGAAGGAACCTTTTTGATGTTTTCATCACGCGCGTGGAAATCATATGAAAGTCAGGGGAATGACAGCGAATTTGATAGACAGAACCGAAAAAGGGTTAACATGAGCTTTCTAATAAGGATGTCTTCATCGAGATTCGAAAAGGTAGAATGGGGAGTCATTACATGGCAGTCACTCAGGAGCACGAAAAAGTGCAGAATGTTTGTCACGGAGAGAATCGCCGAATCTCTGTCTATCTGAGAGAGATTCGCCAAACGGAGTGATCAAGACTGTGTAGACTTGCTTCCTTCTTATTATTCTTAACCATCGCTAATATGAGCGGTTGTTTTTCAATTTTCTGACATGCACCAGTGACTTATAAGAAAGCTGCTTGTAGATGTTCTGGCTGTTCTACAATTTGCTGATCTTCTCCGTTCCTCCAATAATTCTCATGATTATTATACGAGTGATGTGGTCCAGAGTGCACCGCAGCTTCGAGCAGCAACAATTGATGCTCTCATCACGATTTTGTAAGTTGATGAAGGTGTAGCTGAGTTCATTCAAAGCTTACTGTACTATGTATACCATACTTGCACATATATACTACACTCGCACCTCAAAAAAAGGTCTATTAGTGCTTTTAAGGTTACTGCAACGTGAAATTCTGCATATTTGTGAAAAAAAGATTGATGTAATTTTACCACACCATTCCTTATCATTGTTTCTTCAAGGTTACTGTGATTTGGACTTCGATTAACTTTATAGGAAGTCATTAAGGTAAGTTTATTACTAATAAAATAAAACTTAGTTCTTTTAAAATTAATATTTAAAGGTTGTTTCAGTTGCGCCATAGTATTACACTTGAATAAATTTTTGTTGTCCTAATGAAGGCTGTGGTTGGGAATGGTAGGTCACGTAAGCTTACATGGTAATTCATTTGCTGCGTATTCATATGGTATTGAATGATGATGAGGGGGTAGAATGATCTTCTCTCTATCATCATCTTTCTGTCTTTATCATGGATTGTGGAGTTACACTCCTTTCACGACGAAATTGCTTCATGAGCATGCGTGACTAAAAAGAACGGTCATTGTGGCTTAGACATAACAAGAAATCGCATGGGACAATGTGTGATCGGTTGGTGTATTGCTAACGCTCTACAAGCTCCGGTTAGGCGGCCGAGGTTAGGTCCCGGCCGACTGCCATTTTTGCCCGTGCGATGAATTTCTTTCATTCATGATGCACCAAAGGGGATTGAGCACCAAAACTCACATAATTCATTAGAAAAGGAATTTTGTACGTTAATTTGCCTGACGACGAATTGAAATGTGAATGGGTTATGGTGTTTGTATATTGCTAATTTGTGAAGGTAGCAAACACTTTTCAACAAGACTCAATCACTTCCTAACAAGAAAGAGCACTAAAAAACATGTATTATCATACGGTGACCAAAAAAGTCTGCTACGCTACAGCTGCTACTATAACATACTTTTAAGCTTTAATTCAACGAGGCTACCACTTTATCCAAAGAAGGAGACTATTCCTTCTCTGAGTTGATTAGAAAAATCCCATATCCACGCAAACATTCCACAACCTGTTTTTTTCCCGTTTACGTAACGTACTCTAGAGCTCACTGACCATTTGAAAAGTGTTTTTCTTCAGAAAATGAGCATGTGTTGGTCAAAATTTGAACTCGATTATGAGCAATTATTGGTCAAAATTTGAACTCGGCGATTTATTATTATTCATACTTGTTTGATCTTGAAACTTTCAAACTTTCAGTTTTTGATTCTCTTGTTTTCTCTTAAAAACCGATAAAAAACCGTTTCAAGATGACAAAGTAGAAGTGATAAAGTACAAAGCACCTCGTAAAGAAACTGCTGTGGGAACTCAAAACGAAACGGTTAGCTTTCGCAATCATTGTAATTTTGGGTTACTGTATCTTATACTTACTGTATATTCATCCACTAATTGTAACTGTATTAATCAATAACTGGACCTTCTTGACCTGTGAGATATGCGAAAAAGTTTTCTATGAAGTAATGTTCTTAAAAATGTGATTTTCCCAACACATGGGATATTTTGAATCGATTTTTTTTGAATAAAGAGTATTTGAAAGTGAAATTCTGCTACAAAAATCCAGGTAATGAAATTAGTTTAAGTATTATTGATTATACATTTTCTAACATACAAATTTTCTATATATTTGTATGATTGGATATATACATATGAAATTATTTACAATTATGTAGAAACTAAAGAATTTCAAAAGTTTTAACTTGTAGCAGCGACTTCTCAGAGGCACACGAACAAGTCAGAAGCGCTCTAAAACATCAAAAAAGGTCACTTTTTGACTTCATTTCGAATGCTTCACTCGGTGTTCTGGCTCTCCTACAATTGCAAATAAATTTCTGATTAAATTTCACTTAAGACCCCCACACGGGACAAAATGCACTGTGAAAGTTCTGTTATACTTTAGCCCCCCCCCCTTCCTGACCCGGCCGTTATAAGATGCTGCAGCATCATTTATGCAGTGTTTTATTTGCGAAAACATAATGAAACATAACGACCTCCAGTTTTATTTCGAATTGCGTAAACATCTTGTTCTAACCTAAAATTTGTTCAATTTGTAAATTAGAGTATTCCCTACTCCTCGTTGATCCCAAGCAACGGATTTTTATACCAAGAAGAGGAGCGGATTGTTCGCAGAAACTTGTGCAAAAATCGTGTGGTGTGACGGGAACCGAACCCGTGACCTTTCGCGTTCCGGGCGAATGCTCTCCCCACTGAGCTACACACGCACACATGATGATGCACATTTTAAGGCCCATACAACATGCCCCCCTCTCAACACCGAGGTCTCTCGAGGTCTAGGGTCAGAGGTCTAGGCGCCTTTGTCTATGCGAACTAGCTCATGCTCGGGTTTTCTTCTTCTTTTTTCTTTTTTCTTTCTCTTTTTCTCTTTTTATCCTCTCTTCTCATCCCGGTTCGGCTCCCATGTAAACTAGAGTATTCCCTACTCCTCGTTGATCTCAAGCAACGGATTTTTATACCGAGCAGAGGAGCGGATTGTTCGCAGAAACTTGTGCAAAAATCGTGTGGTGTGACGGGAACCGAACCCGTGACCTTTCGCGTTCCGGGCGAATGCTCTCCCCACTGAGCTACACACGCACACATGATGATGCACATTTTAAGGCCCATACAACAAATTAATGAGAGAGATATAATGTGAGAGACATGGGCAGCAATGTCCTTTTTTCTTGCGGCAAGAAAGTACAAAAAATTGAAAAAAATTTAGGTTAGAACAAGACGTTCACGTGATTAAACAAAACGGGATGTCGTTATGTTTCATTATGTTTTCGCGAATTCTAACGCTCCATTAGAATGCATGTGTTCTTTCTTTTTACCGTAATCCATGTTTTCGTGGTGAGACATTGGAGCGATCAACGAAATCACTTAGCAGAAAATCACTTATTCTCCTTAATTTGTGATTGAAGTTTGCTTCTTTCCGCAAGCTGATGATTGTTTAGGTAAGAAATGTTGAAATTAATTGAATTTTAGAAAGTGTGGGGGGGAAGTTGAAATATGAGGTGCGCAAGAAAATAGCCTCGGTTTTTTAATCTTTTTTATTAATCATTTATTAGGTCAAGCAAGAACCTCAATTAACAAAGTATGATCCATCGTGGTTGAGTATGTGTTGGCATCTCGTGGGCAGATCGTGGATGCCCTTGTGGTAGAACGACGGAGAAAGCGAGTCGAAAAAGTCTTGCAACCATGATTTTACCTAACCTTCGTTCTCAATTTTTTTCTCTGCGAGGTGGTTCTGCATGGACCGGAATAGGTGGTAATCAGAAGGTGTCATGTCGGGCGAGTACGGTGGGTGAGGCATCAACTCCCATCCCAGCTCCAACAGCTTCTGAACCGTTTTTTTTTTTTCGCAATGTGTGGTTGTGCGTTGTCATGTAGGAAACGAATCTTGGCGCTCTCTTCGCCTTGAGCCACCATAGCTTACGGTACCCTATCGAGTTGTGCACAGTAGACATCTGCTGTAACAGTCATGCCGTTAGGTAGCAGCTCTCAATATACGACACCGCGTGAGTTCCACCAAACACAAAGCATCACCTTCATCGGGTGCAGTCCGGGTTTCGGAATCGCTTCTGGCTGCTCGCCCTTGCTGAGCCACTGGCGCTTGCGCGTAACATTGCAGTAGGTCACCCACTTCTCGTATTCAGTAAGCAATGTGTCCAGCCACTCGTCTTTTCTTTTGTAGGAAAGAAGTTGTGGGGCGGCCGCGACTCGTCGATTCCTGTCAAGTGACCTCGGGTCGTGTGGCACCCATTGCTCGAGCTTGTTAACTTACCGAGATCGTGAAGCCCGTTCTCGATGGTGGTGTGAGAGACGTCAAAGTGCTCTGTAATCCCGTAGCAAGTTCGTTCGGGATCGGCAACGACAAAGGATCGAAGACCCTCAAGATCGAGCTGGCGAGGCCGTCCTGGACGAACCATGTCTTCCAGCGTGTCGTCGCCTTGCTTGAACCGACTGAACCAATCCTGGCCCTATCGTTCACTAAAGCATCCTAGCCCGTATGCCTGACATTATTTTCCATGTGCTGCTGCAGCGCTCTCGCCCAGCTTGAAGCAGAAGAGAAGAGAGGCCCGTAGTATCAGTTTCTTGAGCTCGCACCGTTCAGCCATATGAAAAGCTAATAGAATGAGATGACTGAGAAAAAACGTGAGAACTTGAAAGTGAGAACTTCATATACCTGTACTAAATAAAGTTCTAGAAAACCCCGGAGAAAATAATTGAATTTTTTTTAAACCGAGACTATTTTCTTGCGCACCCAATACAATTCGGCGGGGCTTTTGTAAAATTTGTAGGGATTTAAAATACAATTCTTCAAGAGGCTTTTGTAGGACAAACTTTTTTCTTCAGAAATCGTACTCGGTCGGGGCAGAATGGCGGTTGTGGACTTTATTCACTAATTTTTTTTGGTGGGAGACTATTTGTAAAATCTTGTCATATTACTCTCTCCACCCCCCTCCTCAACTTTCCATATATATATTTTACTTTCGCCATCCCCCACATACAAAAAAATTTTCTCTGGCATTGGGGGCTACATATTATATCACTGGGAACTAAAAGAGCTGAGGGGAGCTAAGGTAAATTTTAACCTATTTATTACTTAATATATATTTCAAGCAAGTGCTCAGTTTTCGGTTTTACATTTGGCTACTAGCTCACCAGCACTCGTCTAATTGTTCAAGAAATTCGAGCGGGAAATTAGAACAGAGCGTCTTAATGTCTATACATTTCTTCTATGGATTTTAATGTTTGTATGGGTTTTAATCTTTGTGCTCAATCTCTCACTTGCTTCTCGTCATTTTAGATTCCTTCTTTTAGATTTTTTTACAAGTTCGAATGATCAATGCTTAGCAAGTACTTGTACTTACTAAGTATTTGCTTACTTGTGTTCAATTCTAACCACGAGTTGATTGTCATTGAGATACCACATATAATAAGTTAGCTCTGCAGACGAAGATCCGTCATAGACCGAAGAGAAATGATGAATCTGGAGTCGCGGATAAAGTAAAAGAAGAAACGACGCAAGCGGACACTG
>OZ057403.1:35392225-35554071 GCA_964056735.1 Allodiplogaster pararmata
AGAGCGCCTTCTTTGATGTGTTTCTCAATCTCCGCTAGCCACTGTGCAACCAGGATATCGGGCACAACTACGAGTGTCGCTGCACTGACGTAGATCTTACGGCGTTCGCGCGCTGATGAACGTGTGTCTTCTCGTCCTTTCGCAGAGGGGGGCCCGCGGGAAGGCTCGGGAAGCTTTTTTAGCTTCCCGCGACATTCGTGGATACGGCCCCTGTTTCCATCGAGTCAACAGTTAATCTACCCGGCTCGGCGGGAAATTGGATTTTCCTTGGTGTTTTTAGAGAAAATCTTTTCCGCGTGTTCCCACATCAGACTTAATTACGGTTGCCCACTAATCGGCTATTACCGACTTGGTCAGCCTGTCTCTCAATTTTCCTATCACTATAAAAACACCGAAAGTAACAGCTTTCTGTGATTTACTAATTTTTATGCACTTTAGAAACAAAAGCGGTAGTTTTTATGAATCAGGGTGGCCGGAAAATTAGTAACTTACAGAAAGTGGATACTTTCGGTGTTTTCATATTGATAGGAAATTTAAGAGACAGGGTAACCTAGCCGTTGAAGGCCTATAATCCACAATGCGTAGCTCCGTTCTCTCTTAGTTTCTTTCATCACGTAGACTGATTTCTCCCCTAACAACCAGATTGCCGATCTCAAGTACCAGAACCAAGTTTTCGAATCAGAATACACACTTAAATTCAAATAGTCTTCGGCATCAAAATGGAACATTTCTTCTGACATTTTCTGGGCGCATATGTTTGATGTACTATTCAATTACACTCTCTTCTCCTCAACATACAAATCAAATCTCCTTTCTCGTTTGATCTACTTCAGTCTTAAATAGCACCCTCTTCATATGCAAACATCACTCCTGACTCACAATAAATTTATTATAAATGTATATGCCAAAATTAGACGACAGAGAGAGAGCTCGGATTTTCTCATTCCATAAAACTGGAGATACACGTCACAACTTAGAATGAGATGGGCGGGAGAGAGAAACGGACCAATCAATCAATACAACGTGGACCAAAAAGACATGACAGTGACGGGTAACACAGGCCCACAACTTGACAAACAGAGGCATAACGAGGTTGGAGGATTGTCACTGTCATCGATTGACAAGACAGTGAATGTCACTTACTCCATCCAACCAGGTTTCCTCCCAAGCAGAACTGAGTTGTAATGGTGAATATTTCGATAAACAGAAAAAAAGTACTCCAAATGCTACGTTTCGAATGGTTCAGTAGAAAAGGACTTGGAAAATGAGGGGAGTCTTGAAACTTGAAAAGCATGAGTTCAAATTACCAGGATCAGCTAGATACGCAAACAAACTATGTGCCGGGACCTAACATCAGCAAATCGTGCCGGGACCTAACATCAGCAAATGGATTCGTAGATTCAACGCTCATAAACGCGTGAAAAATCAATATCATCGGGTCGATTGATTCATGTTGAATTACAAAACAATCAAAGAGTGGAATCAGATGATAGTACGGAGAAAATAGAGACAAAAAAGAGGGTCCGGGGAGGCGCTCACAGATTTTCCCGCTCACAGATCTTCGTCATCATCCGGAAGCGCGATGGAAGCCGCCTCTGCCAAATCCTTCTCGTATTGTTCCAGCATCGCCGGATCGATGTGCACCTCAAACACCGAAATGGTTAAAAAACAGCAGTGGAATACATGTGGCGAAAATGGCTTGCCCACCTCACAGAGGCATAATTGTTACCATCTTATGCCATTTTCCTCGAGTATGATAAAAGGGAAAAAAAACTGAACCTTAGCGTGACTAAGTTCAGCACTTTTAATCTCTTAATCAGTCAAGATATCTATATTTCGGAATGCTTATTGAATAAGTATGATCTCGTTGATGACATCACAGTGAATGCATGAACCATACATTCCCCCTCACTTGTGTAGGCGTTTTCTAGACTACCATTCGATGTCCCAGTCTCCTGCATCTACCCCATCACCTACTCAGAACTACAAGCTGTCCTTTGGACTACACCTAAACTACTCAACCTCAAGTTTTGGACAAACAACCATATTTTCGCTATACTCACCATGACATGACCGCCGATGTTCTAGTACATTTCCAAATAACCCCAAGCATCTCACCTCGGGCGGCGCGAGGGCTGGCATCGCAACAAAGTCCAGGTTGGGGTCGCCAAGCAGCTTGCGGGCCAACCACAGGAAGGGCTTCTCAAAGTTGTAGTTGCTCTTCGCCGAAATGTCGTAGTACTGCAGGTTCTTCTTGCGATGGAACGTGATCGTCTTCGCTTTCACTTTGCGATCTTTCACATCAACCTTAACAAGTTTACTGTAATCATAGCCAGGGCTTACCGTATCAGCTCCCTTCACGCATACATGTTCACGTCGAAAATGTATCTACATTCTCTTCTCCAACAGCTCTGTTTCACTTTTCTTCTTCTTCATTCTTTCTAGCCTTTCCCCATCCCTTTTCAGCACGCTCGGTGCCTACCAACAGGCCTTAGACCAGTCTAATTCAACGCCTTAACATAGCTAATCAACAATCACTTGTATTAACTGAGAAAAAACCACTATTCTCCAGTTCTCACGTTAAAGCTTCTCAATATTCCCTCGTGTTGTTACATTGCAAAAAGTATTTCAGTAAATAAATAAAAAATATTTCAGAAAAAAGTTGAAACGTATTTTTCATAACATACTAACTGTTTTCTTCTCTTAATGAGTATATTTTCCGAACCATCAGTTAATTTTTCGCAAACTTAATTCTCTAAAAGTTTTTCAAACCCCGAATCCCTCAGCGTAATCTTGGCCAGAAACCTTGTTTCCACACAGAACAATGGGAATATTCTCGCAGACTCGAACGAGGTCCCGATGCCAGTTGGGTACATTCTTGTAGGTCACACGCGCCGTCACATCGAACATGATTATCGCACATTGGCCTGCAAACATACGTTTTTTAGAGTGCCAGAAGAGCACGGAGACCTATCGAACAAAAACTTACCTATCGTAAAAAATTAGTTGTATAAGACAAAAAAATTTTCCATACCCATTGAAGATTGAATATAACGCGTAGTAAAAAAATTTTTTTTCCATTGTTTCTTCAAGTATTTTAGTGCTTTTTGGAAAAAAGGTGCCCCGAAAAATATTCGAACATGAGCGTTTTTAATGATCTACTTTTTTCCCGCGAGCAGATTCAAATCACATCTGAATAAAAAACAGTGCCTTCGAGGTTCATATTTATTCTTAGCTTTGTGTGGGTGAACCGTACATTTGACGAAAACTTTCCATCTCCGAGAAAGGAGTATATCAAATTGAAACAGAAACACTGAAAAAAATTCATCATTTTACTCGGAAAATGGTACGCGCATACGGTTTCAGGTTTTTCGCAAAGTAAAAAAGCTCAACTCTACAGAACCTGTAAAAAAATCAATTTGAAGAGTTCAACGCGACCATAGGTAAAAGATGTCTTGATTTTTTTCAATAGCACGATCGCTAAAGTAGGGTAAAAGTTCCACTTTCAACTTTACGAAACCGGTTGAGGCTGAGTTATGGCTGATAAACGTTCTATTTGGAAAGAAGAATAATTCAATTTTAGCTGTCTCAACTCTGATACATTCATTTCGAGTGAGTGAGAGAGTCGGTAGGTCGGTCGCCCTAGATAAGTTTTTTTTTGCCAGTTGGCAGTTTACCTATGAACGCAACTAACCCCGTTTCGGATGATTTACGACTGATAAAACTTTTTATTCAGAAAATTAATATTTTGAAAGAAATGTACTCACCTTGGATGTAGTACCCATCTCGAAGACCACCGAACTTCTCTTGACCCGCGGTGTCCCATACGTTAAACTTGATGACGCCTCGGTTGGTGTGGAAGAGGAGGGGATGAACTTCTACTCCAAGTGTTGCTGCAAATTTAGCATAGTTTGCGGAACTAGACCAAGGTGCTTCCCTAAACCAGGCTGTTCATTTCCACTCGCACAGCAAGCGTTAAAAACTAGTTATGAGTAAACGACAGACCTTGGATAGAGACCGAAAGCGTGTAATGAATACTAGATTTCCACACAGATCGATAACTTGTATCACTAGAATCCTCGGGTAGCGCATAGATTTAACCAGGATGTTTCTTTCCACTCGAATGCGTATATCAAGATGACTAATCATCAAGGAGCGGCAAAATTTTGAGAGTGTGTGATGTAAAACTTTTCCAGTAAAAGGCCCTTTAACAGTTTGTTCCCCCTCCCCTATCTCTGAAATTTTCTTTCCTCATAAAGCACCGAAAGTTACCACTTTCTGTGATTTACTAATTTTCTCACCTTAAATCGAAAACCTATCACCTTTGTTAGTGAACCGCAGAAAAAAAATTGTAAATCACAGAAGGTGGGTTACTCTCGGTGTTTTTATAGGGAAAGGAAATTTCAGAGGCAAGGGGAACAACTTTTTAATGGCCAGTAAAAGAAAGAAAGCAGGCGAACAGAGCCTTTGTATAGTTTGATTTCTTGGATTGCGCATAGATGAAACATATTCACTCTTTAAAAACCCCGAAAAAACATTGAAGTCTATGCGCTCGGGAAATTTTTTTCTCGGATTTTTCGTAGGGAATTTCCAAATCCTTGGAAATTACTTTAAAAATCTATGCATTCGAAAAAAGTTTTGCGGGTGTTAAGAAATACCCTGATACAAATTCTCTGATCGTCTGCATCCTCTCTCTTACATCACACGCAGGGGTTTTTTACTGTGCAAGAAAAAGGTACAGATACCCGCCGGAAACGGAAAAAAATTTTCACATAAGGGTTCCCCCTCATGATTAAAAAATACAGACCTGCGAAAATTTTTTGTTTTGTTTTACATCATGGTCCCCCTTATGATTTGGAAAAACAGAGGCCCGCCGACATAAGGATGGACATGACTATTTAACTCCTGATCACACGCTCCCGGGCTCTGTAAAAGGCCTTCTTTTTGTTTAACAAGACATGTTCATACACGCCTGTTTCGCACGCGATATTTCCTCGAATCACGCGCTTCTTTCGCTTGTTTCGAAAAGGTTACAATCAGGATGTTTCTTAGCACCTGCACTTTTTTAGGTTTTAAAAACTTCAGAGTTCAAAATTTAATTCTCCCAATGATTTGGACTTTCCCAACGAAAAATCCGAGAAAAATTTTCCCAAGCGCATAGATTTCAATGTTTTTTCGGGGTTTTTTTGGAGCGCATAGATTTTTCCACCGCAGTGCGGGTCAGAGAAACATCCTGATTACATTTCAAAATTAGAGAAAATGTCCAGCCTGGCTAATGTCTACAGTGCGTGGCATAACTTTGAGCTCACCACCAAATTGAACATTTTCCGATGTTTTAGAAGGCGCAACAAAAAAAAACAAACAGCCATGGAGTTGACCACGCAAATAAATAATATGACCCACTTAACAACCGTAATATAGTTTGAATGGAGCATTTCCCGCCAAAAACCGTAAAATCGACTATGGCATAACTATGAGCTCACTTTTTGAAAAGCTCATTTCAGATGTTTTTTTTAAAATTTTTTTTATATTTTCAAAAAAAGTTTTGTTTTTGCAGATAAATGCCGAGTGCAACGCAACTTTCTCAAGTCGAAAAGGGGAAATTAGACGTGTTATTGGCGAATAAGAAGAGCAATCGTGAGATTGCACGCCAGTTGGGTCGGAGCCCTAATTGTGTGAATAATTACGTCTCTGGTCGACTGAAGACGACTGCACAGAAGAAGGGTGGGCGACCACGAAAGTTTTCGACTCGGGATCGACGCGCAATCGCGAAGAAAGCGTCAAATGCTGCCAAGTCACTGAAGCAGATCGCAGCCGAAGCAGGTGTTCCAGCTTCTAAGAGGACGGTTCGTCGCATTCTTTCGGAAACTGGACACTTTGTCAACTCTAAAATGAAGCCGGCACCTCGATTGACAGAGAATCATAAAACTCGACGCCTGGAATTCGCAACCAGAGAGCACAAACGTGACTGGAGTAAGGTGAGAATCATGAAATTATTTGGCTATTGATAAAAAACATTCCTCGGTGCAGAAGGTCTGGTCCGACGAAAAGAAGTGGAATCTGGACGGATGTGACGGCCAACACTCGTATTGGCATGATCTTCGCAAGGACCCGCTGCTCTTCAGTCCCCGTGGACATGGAGGCGGTAGTCTCATGTCTTGGGGTGCGTTTCACGCCGGCGGAACCCTCCCTCTGCAGTTTCCTTCCATGCGAATGAACTCGGATGAGTATCAGGAAGTACTCGCACACGATTTGGTACCGTTCTTCCGTAGCCCAGTTAACAATTCCATGATTTTAATGCATGATAATGCATCCATACACACAAGCACCTCTACAAAATCGTTCCTTTTGTCGAAAAATATACCCGTTTTAGAAAGGCCAGCTGTTTCCCCTGATTGTAACCCAATAGAAAATATCTGGCGGTTGTTAGCTAGACGTGTATATGATGGAGGAAAGCAGTACTCCACAATCGCTGAGCTTAAAAGTTCCATTGAGCAAGAATGGTCTTCTTTGCTTGTTTCTTACCTTCAAAAATTGTCAGATTCTATGGATAACAGAATTGTCCAGCTTATGATCAGAAAGGGTGCAGCTATCGAATACTAATTAGTTTTATTTTGTTTGTTTCTTAGGAGTTTTTCAAATGAGCTCAAAGTTATGCCACACCACATTTTCCGTTATTTTGAATAAATAAGGTTTTTTTGAGCGGAGTACGGCAATTTTGTGGTGAATATTATTCACTTGAGTGGTCGATTCTATGGCATTTTGTATTTTTTGTTGCGCCTTATAAAACATCGGAAAACTTGCAATTTGGTGGTGAGCTCAAAGTTATGCCACGCACTGTAGAACCGTTCACTGTGAAGTAGAGCAGCGCTCGAAATTTTCTAGCAATATATTAAAAACCATGTGCGATTGTTTACCGACACCGACGGTGACTTTCATCCCCTTATGGGCATACTAGGCAAAAAATTGGCTTTGAACGCTACGGTTTCGAGAATTTTCTTCACAGATGATTCTTGAAAAAGAAAGTTGCTGATTCTTCCAACAAAAAAAAATCAAAAATTTACTTTCACATTACAAAACGTTTAGGCTCAGTAAAAGATTACGATAACTCAGTAAAAGATTACGATAACTCAGTAAAAGATTACGATAACTCAGTTAAAGATTACGATAACTCAGTAAAAGATTACGATAACTCAGTAAAAGATTACGATAACTCAGTTAAAGATTACGATAACTCAGTAAAAGATTACGATAACTCAGTAAAAGATTACGATAACTCAGTTAAAGATTACGATAACTCAGTTAAAGATTACGATAACTCAGTAAAAGATTACGATAACTCAGTTAAAGATTACGATAACTCAGTAAAAGATTACGATAACTCAGTAAAAGATTACGATAACTCAGTTAAAGATTACGATAACTCAGTTAAAGATTACGATAACTCAGTAAAAGATTACGATAACTCAGTAAAAGATTACGATAACTCAGTTAAAGATTACGATAACTCAGTAAAAGATTACGATAACTCAGTAAAAGATTACGATAACTCAGTTAAAGATTACGATAACTCAGTAAAAGATTACGATAACTCAGTAAAAGATTACGATAACTCAGTTAAAGATTACGATAACTCAGTTAAAGTTTACGATAACTCAGTAAAAGATTACGATAACTCAGTTAAAGATTACGCTAACGAGACCGTATCAAAAAATTAATGTCATCGTGCAAATATCTGCAAGAAAAAACGCCGAGTACGCTGGGGATAAGAGCCCCGAAGATTTTTTAAAAATATATAAAGGTGGCACTTTTTTGGTTCATCGTACCTTTGCGTCGCGGCCCCCTTCGCGTCGCGGTTTTTACATCAAAAAAGTTATTTTTACATTAAAAAACGCTTAGGCTTAGTAAAAGTTTACGCATAGGTTACCAAGGGGTATAAAAAACCTCCCGGCCCCCCGCCCATGAAGGAAATTTTTCATAAGCTTTTCACATGATTTTATCCGGTTCCGATTTATCTCCTTATGTTATATAATGGTGTTTGTGGTGTTTGATAAAGTATGTAGCAGTACATTTACCATTTTATTTATGTTAAAGGAGTTACGGTCAAAAACTCAATTTAGTAATCACTTCCAATAAAACTCCGCTGTGAAATTGAATTTTTCCATTACTTGAATGTAAATCTAAAAAATACAATAAGAAATCTAATTTGTACACAAAAACCGCCCGGCCCCCCAACCCACGAAATTTTTTTTGACAAACTTAGGTGACCTATGAGTTTACGATAACGAGGCCGTACGGCTTAGCTAACGAAGGAACCGCGACGCGAAGGGGGACGCGACGCGACCGCGACGCAAAGGTACGATGAACCAAAAAAGTACCATAAAGGTTAAAATGATATAAAGCTTATTCGTCCGACTTTTAAAAAAATTTTATCTCGATTATTTACAAGCTTTATCAAAAATTATCATTATATACCTTAATTTAGCTAGTTTTAGCCAAATTTCCCTCATGTTTTTTGAATGATTGATTTATCCCTACGAAAATTAAGAAACTGAGACCGCGTTATGAATTGAATGTTTTGTATTCAATTACTGACCTTTTCCATTACAAAGTTTGAGAACTAGAGAACCGCATAATTTTCTTGGTATTATTTGAATCTCTTGAATCATTCTAAAAGCAATAACGTGCTATCTGGTGAGCAACAACGTGACGATGGCGAAACTACTAAATGAGTCATCAGAAGCAATTGAATGAAAGCGAGAGAACTTAGAAATTCAAGAAACTTTTAGAATTTTTTCGTAGTGCACTTTACAATTTACATATTGGTCTCGTTCCTAAGCCGTACGGCCTCGTCAGCCTAACCTTTACAAAAGCCTATGGGGGAAAAGAGTAAAAAAACACCTGAAAGCCTAAGACAGAGCTAAAAAAGTTTTAAAACATTGGAATGTAAATTGCACTACACAAAAATTCAAAAATTTGCCTGAATTTTGTAATCCCCTCACTCAGAACTCTACAATAAGAGTATCGAAGAAATAGAAAAATCCTGTCTTTTTACGAACAAAAACGGCACAATTTCAATTAGGAGGCCGCACTTGGCTCTTATTTCCTGATGGGCATACCCTGCACCTTGTCTTACAGACATTGGCACCAGGAATGAGCCGAAAAAAAAACCAAAAAAGAAATTGTTTCATCTGAATGGAACTTTTTTCTCATTTTTATAGGGTTATTTTATGATGCTTCTCGAAGTTGAAATACATTCATTCAACTCAGATGATCATTGTCTCTAGTTACGAGTTGACAACAATCATACATCATGAAAGTCACCGTTGAAAGCTAAAGACTCGTTCAGCAAAAACAAAAAAGACAATTTATTGATCTCTCATCATAGGTAAAATCTGTCTTGATTTTTCAACAAATCGATCGCTAAATCACAAATTAAGAGCCCCATTACCTAAGCTTAAGCGAAAAAAAGTGAATAATAGCTGAAAAAAGCTAACTCAAGTTCTTTAATTTGACTGGAGAAAACTAAAATATTGTGGCTAATTGTTCGGCTCTAATCGATTTTAGACGTCCCATGGGTAAAATTTCAATTTTTTGACAAGTTTACTCATTGAGTTGACAAAAATCCAACAATTGAGAAATTTTCACATGCGGTCTTGTCAGCCTAAGCCGTACGGCCTCGTTAGCGTAACCTTTACCCAAGCCTAAACGAAAAAAACAGTGAATAAACAAACGGCTTACTCAAATTGACTGGATAAAAATAAAGTATTGTGACTTTGTTCCATACGGCCTCTTTAGAATACATTTTACCTAAGCCTAAGCGAAAAATCGGTTAAAAGTATTCTGCCCCCCCCTTAAAAATCAGTGAAAAGTTTTTTAAATCAAATTTTTACGATGGGTCGTCTAAAACTCCATGGGACGTCTAATTCCCCCACGGGACGTCTAAACCTTCATCGGACGTCTAAAGTCGATTAGAGCCAATTGTTCTATACGGCCTCGTTAGTATACATTTTTTCTAAGCCTTTGCGAAAAAATTAGTGAAAAGTGACCTGCCCCCCCAAGTACAAGGTGCATGAAAAAATTGAAAAAAAAACATTGAAAAATTCACATTCGCATGTGATTCATAACGTGGAGTTTTTAAAAATTAATTTTGAATATATCTGTTGTTCAGTCTTTATTCTACTCACCAACGTATTTCTTCTCGAATTCTCCAGTCAGATGCCGTTTCACAAATGTGGTCTTTCCAGTTCCGCCGTCACCAACCAGAACGAGCTTGAAAGTCGGTACGGCTTCTCCTGCTGCCATTACACTGAAAATTTTGCAAACTTTTCATTTACCCAAAAAAAGAGGAGAGCACAAGGTGCTCGAAAAGCACAAGATGCTCGAAAAATTTGTCATCGCGACGAAAGCATTTCCATTTCCACAGATTTAAAACAGATATGTTGTCAATAACACGGGAGATCATTAAAAAGTAGCGAATTCTTTTGAAAGCACCCGCGTTGAGAGGCAGTCCTATCATGAGCGCGAAATGAGGGCTGCTATGCACTTAACACACAGTCTTGGCAACGCGCCAATTTCTGGCATTATACGCTATCTAGATAGCGAGATATCGTCCATTACTAAAGCACGCCGTGCACGCTGTGCACGCACGCTGCACGCTATATTATTACTGATGCACGCCAACGCGCGGGAAATAGAGAAAGAGTGTTTGACGCACTATTATGTTAATTTTTGATACGGTCTCGTTAGCCAAAGCCGTACGGCCTCGTTAGCGTAAACCATTGCCTAAGCCTAAGCAGAAAAAAATGAAAAAAAATTGAAAAAACTAAATAAAGCGCATGGGGCGGAGTTAAGAATTTTCCCGCGTGTTGGCGTGCATTAGTAATGATTTAGCTTGCAGCGTGCGTGCACAGCGAACACAGCGTGCACGGCGTGCTTTAGTAATGGCCGAGATATCTCTGTTTTTCAATGTAATTCTTTTATTTGCAGACTTATTAAGCTTTTTAAAAATAAAACTGAAAACATGACTTATTTCCTATTCATTTTCATTTCAACGTGTATGTATTTCGTCTTATTCGCAGGTCTTATCAAAATCACACATGTTAACGGCTCACTTTCAGATTGGCAAGAAGATCAAGGATGGGGAAATCCAGCAAGAAAACTGCGCAAGAATACGAAGTGAGTTTTTAAGAAAAAACTTTCAATTCAATTCAAACCCGGTACTTTTGCGGTTCACCGGGTACCCCCTTCGCGCCGTACGGCCTCGTTAGCTAAGCCGTACGGCCTCGTTATCGTAAACTTTCACTAAGCCTAAGCGTTTTTTAATGTAAAAATAACTTTTTGATGCCTCAAACGTTTTATTCTCGATGTCATGGGACATGAAGCGCCATCATATCGAACAACATTCTCCGGGCAGTACAGAAAAATGAGAACGTTGAATGTTGACTGGAGTGTCGATCATAGTTTTTAAAAAAAATGCCTATAAAATGTAACAGCCAAAGTGCCCCATAAAAAGTTGCTGGAGACGTTCATTTCCTTGCCTCTTAATATTCATGTTCTGACCCGAATAGAGCGACGTTCTGTGTACTTCAGGAGTTCTTATGCAAAATTAAACTTGATTTAAAACACTCACAATTCTTCTGTTAATAAGTGGTTAAATTTTTTATGGCAGTACTAATTTCATTACTTACATGAGAAAAAGTGGTAGTGATCTTGTGCCCGAGTTATATGAACCATTCACTCATTTTATGCCTCGCATGCAGGGGTTTTTAGTGTGCAAGAAAAAGGTAGGGAGGCCCGCCAAAGGCGAAATTTTTTAATCTGTTTTAGTAGTGAGTACTGTGAGTTCGGCTTTCTGAAGCAGTGTAATTTAATTGAAAAAAAAATTTATTTAAAAAAATTTCATTAGGGTCCCCCCTTATGATCAAAAATAACAGAAAACTGCAAAAAAAATTTTCTCGATTTCATCAAAGGGTCCCCCTTGTGAATTGAAACAAGGCCCGCCGACAAAGGGTCTTACATGACCATTTAAGAAATGCTCGCATGACAAACCTTTTTAATATTGTTTTATTTGTTCCTATTTTTCGTTTTCTATTT
The DNA here is from genome assembly GCA_964056735.1 of Allodiplogaster pararmata. Lineage (NCBI taxonomy): Eukaryota > Metazoa > Nematoda > Chromadorea > Rhabditida > Diplogasteridae > Allodiplogaster > Allodiplogaster pararmata. The sequence continues at coordinate 35,404,322 of OZ057403.1, forward strand.
GTCACCGTGTGTTTTCATTCAAATTGGGAGTAGTTGATAGATATTTACTCATATTTTCTTTCAAACCAGGAAGTTTCTCTGACCCGCACTGCGGGTAGAAAAAATCTATGCGCTTTCCAAAAAAACCGAAAAAACATAGAAATCTATGCGCTTGGAAAGTTTTTTCTCGGATTTTCTTAGGGAAAGTCCAAATCATTTGAAAAATTGAGTGTTGAACTCGGAAATTTTGAAAATTTATGCGATCGAAAAAATTTGTGTGGGTGCTAAGAAACACCCTGTTTCAAACTTAACCAACCCGTTTCATAGTCATGGCTCCGTGAGTCTTAGATTGATGCTCGCTTCACTCGTTAAGCTTCACCTTTATTCCCCACAGCCTAAAAACACCTAAATGTTCTGAGAGTTGCAATAAATTTAGAAAAAGTTTTTAATCGTAATTGTTGAAGGATGGGAAGTCCAAAGGATCGTTTGCGATCAAACCATCAAATGAACCAGCGAAGTTCAACAGTGAGGATTGGCCGCTCTTACTAAAGGTTATATATTTTTTGATTATTGAAAGTCAAATTCAATTTTCTAAGAAAAATTCAGGAAAAAAGAAAAAAAGAGTCTTGAAAAGTTATTGTAGTAATTCTTATAATTTATAAATGAGCTTCAATGTGAGCCTGGTTCGGCAAGTTTCTCCAAAAACTCTTTTTTAAATAGTTCCTTGTCAGATCAAATAAACCGAACGTTTCTTGTTAAACCAATTTTATTTCCATATTTAGGTTTAAATCTTTGATGTGTTCGAACTTTTGGTTATTTTCTAGTTTATAGTTGACAGTTCTACCGTTAAAGATTAAAACTTTGTAAGAGGAATAAATAACTTCGGCGTTGAACTGACGAACCTTGATTAACTGATTAGTGTCTTATCAGAACTTCATTTAAAACAAGTAAGAGAAAGAAAGAAGTTAGTAAGAGAAAGTAGCAGGCGTTAAATGAAGCTGGTTTGGACGCGCCGAGCGAGTCGGCTATACTGGAACAAATTTAACCCCGGCCCAATACTGGAACAAATCGCATAAAAATATTATTTCTTTATTGTTTCTGCTCCCACTGTAATTGCTCTGAAAGCAAGATTGAGTTCTTTCGATGTATTAGAACTACTCAATCTGCAGTTACCTAACCTGTAGAGAATTTATCATGTGTTCACCATGTTCCGAGTGTTATCGCATTTTTGTTTCAAAAATGTATCTGAATAAATAAATAAATAATTTTAATCGCAAGAGTTCGATTTTTTTCTGACTTGAGTGAATTGGTTGCAGAATTTCGACAAGATGAACGTAAGGAGCAATCATTTCACTCCCTTGACAGAAGGTAAAAGTCCGCTAGAGAGAGACATCAAAGAGTATGTCTCCTCTGGATTCTTCAACCTGGACAAACCAGCCAATCCCTCTAGTCACGAAGTCGTAGCCTGGATTAAGAAGATATTGAGATGCGATAAAACGGGTCATTCCGGCACTCTTGACCCAAAAGTTAGTTATTGATCGATTCCGAACAGGGGATTTTTAGTGTGTAAGAAAAAGGTCTAGACGAACGCCGAAGACGAAAAATTTTTTTCACATAATGACCCATCCTTTATGATTCGGAAAAAAACAAAGGCCCGCGGACAGAAGGTCTGTCCACTAAGTGTGGTTTTTGATCGATATCAAAGTCATAGGTCACCAGAGGCCGGTTGCAAGAACATCTTTTGGATGGAAAAAAGTGTAGTTCGGACCAAAGTATTTGGGTTCTCTCGTTGTTTGCGTTGCAAGAAACTTTTGGTTTTTCAACTTTGGTTTTTCTGACCGATCTTTTGTACGATTTTGTTATCCTAGGTTACCCCAGGATAACAGTCAGGAAAACAGTTTTACCAATCACTTTTTTTATCTTTTCTTTTTAGTTTTCTCACACAAAAAAGACTAGATTTTTTCTTAGCGTTTTCGTACAAAAATATGCTTTCTTTTTTGTAGTTTTCTTGATTCAATTCTAACATGGCTTTTCTCTTTTTCACCTTTTTCACAAAAATCGTTATTTTAGTAAGATATGAATCGAGAAATTCCTGACTTTTGGGTCGGAAGAGGCTTCTACTTGTCGAAATTTGTTTTTTTTTTTCTGTCAAAGTTTGTCTTTTTGCCGAAAAACTAAGGTAGTTTAATTTTGAAAGAAATATAACTTCCAGTTATCAAAAAAAACAAAACAATGTTTTCTAAAAAAATAAACGCGTCACACTGATGATGGGCCCCCTCTTCTAAAAAAATAAACGCGTCACACTGATGATGGGCCCCTCTTCTAAAAAAATAAACGCGTCACACTGATGATGGGCCCCCTCTTCTAAAAAAAATAAACGCGTCACACTGATGATGGGCCCCCTCTTCTAAAAAAATAAACGCGTCACACTGATGATGGCCCCCCTCTTCTAAAAAAATAAACGCGTCACACTGATGATGGGCCCCCTCTTCTAAAAAAATAAACGCGTCACACTGATGATGGGCCCCCTCTTCTAAAAAAATAAACGCGTCACACTGATGATGGGCCCCTCAACCTTTTTCGTGTTTAACAATTTATTAAGAACATTTATTCAAAAATAAAGTTCAACAATCAATGGCATGGTCATTATTCGCGATAACGTCGAATATGCTTTTGTATTTGTAAAGTATTTTGATGAAACGGGACTCATAGGTAAACTACGGTAACACTATTACTTTGGGTCAAACATATATCTCAAAAAGCATGGTGGAACAGACTTTAAAGTTCAAAATGAAAAAAAACACCCAAAGTGCGTCAGCCTTTTGAACACAAACGTTTTACCAACAAAAATTTCTTCTTGCAACGTGATAACTTGTTTGTGACCGAAAAACGCGTTGTTCGATAAAACGTTTTACCGGAAAACATCTTTCGTCGAACAAACGTCTTGAACATGTTTGAGCGAAAAACGCGTTGTTCGATGAAACGTTTTACCGGAAAACATCTTTGGTCGAACAAACGTCTTGCAACCGGCCTCTGACTGTTGAGGATTGTGAAAAACAGCCGTTTTAGAGAGCAAGGGGGTAGAGGGCCTAGAAACAACGACCACTCGGCCGAGTGGTCGTTTTTAAATTTTTGACGAGTTTTGGTGAGCTATGAGGGCGACCGATCTACCAACCCTCTCCCTCACTCAACATGAATGTATCACAGTTTTCACAGCTCAAATTTAAAGGAAAAATTTTCATTCCTCTACATAAATAGAACGTTTCATTAGCCATAACTCAGCTTCAACCAGTTTTGTCAAGTGGAAAGTGAAACTTTTAATCAACTCTATCGATCGACTGAAAAATCAAGACATATTTTACCTATTATCCTTTTTCTCGATCGATTCCAGGTGTCGGGCTGCCTGATAGTGTGCATCGATCGAACAACTCGGCTGGCAAAGTCACAGCAAGGCGCCGGCAAGGAATACGTCTGCATATTCAGGCTACACAACCCAGTAGAAAATGAGCAGAAGATAAGGCAGACTCTCGACAAGGTCAGCCTAAAAATCGATCAATGAATCAATAGTCTGAGCCCATCCTTAGAGAATTTGGGAATTTGGATGGATGAAGCCCGGCTTTTATAGGAAAGAGATCAATGGGATGGGTAGAGATGCATGGGATAGAGGCTCAGGAGAAGGGAAGCAAAAATGAGAAGAATAGAGAAAGGGGAATAACAATGTGGCACCGTGGTGTAATGGTAACGCGCTTGCTCCCGGTTGGAGAAGAGATGGCTGGGTTCGGTTCCGTTCGGTGGACTAATTTTTTTTTGGCGTCACTGCCTCTGAACTTTGTAATTGAGCATTTGAAGAGAGGGGATAGTTCTGGAAGTTCGTGACTACCTCTCTGTTACATCGCCTGTCATTAATGCCTCAAGGGGGTCCTACTGTATGTGAAATACTTGTGGGGTCCTGGTGTATGTTAAATACTTGTGGGGTCCTGGTGTATTTGAAATAATTATGGGCTCCTGTTATGTATTTGAAATACTTGTGGGGTCCTGATGTATTTGAAATAATTATGGGGTCCTGATTTATTTGAACTACTGTGGGGTCCTGGTGTAATTGAAATACTTGTGGGGTCCTGGTGTATTTGAAATACTTGTGGGGTCCTGGTGTATTTGAAATACTTGTGGGGTCCTGGTGTATTTGAAATACTTGTGGGGTCCTGGTGTATTTGAAATAATTATGGGGTCCTGGTGTATTTGAAATAATTATGGGGTCTTGTTATGTATTTTAAATACTTGTGGGGTCCTGATGTATTTGAAATAATTATGGGGTCCTGATTTATTTGAACTACTGTGGGGTCCTGGTGTATTTGAAATACTTGTGGGGTCCTGGTGTATTTGAAATACTTGTGGGGTCCTGGCGTATTTGAAATACTTGTGGGATCCTGGTGTATTTGAAATACTTGTGGGGTCCTGATGTATTTGAACTACTGTGGGGTCCTGGTGTATTTGAAATACTTGTGGGGTCCTGGTGTATTTGAAATACTTGTGGGGTCCTGGTGTATTTGAAATACTTGTGGGGTCCTGGTGTATTTGAAATACTTGTGGGATCCTGGTGTATTTGAAATACTTGTGGGGTCCTGGTGTATTTGAAATACTTGTGGGGCCTGGTGTATTTGAAATACTTGTGGGGTCCTGGTGTATTTGAAATACTTGTGGGGTCCTGGTGTATTTGAAATACTTGTGGGGCCTGGTGTATTTGAAATACTTGTGGGGTCCTGGTGTATGTGAAATAATTATGGGGTCCTGATGTATTTGAAATACTTGTGGGTTCTGGTGTATTTGAAATACTTGTGGGGTCCTGGTTTATTTGAAATACTTGTGGGGTCCTGGTGTATTTGAAATACTTGTGGGGTCCTGGTGTATTTGAAATACTTGTGGGGTCCTGGTGTATTTGAAATACTTGTGGGGTCCTGGTGTATTTGAAATACTTGTGGGGTCCTGGTGTATTTGAAATACTTGTGGGGTCCTGGTGTATTTTAAATACTTGTGGGGTTCTGGTGTATTTGAACTACTTGTGGGGTCCTGGTGTATTTGAAATACTTGTGGGGTCCTGGTGTATTTGAAATACTTGTGGGGTCCTGGTGTATTTGAAATACTTGTGGGGTCCTGGTCTATTTCAAATACTTGTGGGGTTCTGGTGTATTTGAACTACTTGTGGGGTCTTGGTGTATTTGAAATACTTGTGGGGTCTACCAGGGTTTTTCTCTGACCCACATTGCGGGTAAAAAAATCTATGCGCTCTCCAAAAACATTGAAATCTATGCGCTTGGAAACATTTTTCTCCCTTGTTTTTCGTATGGAAAATCCAAATTATTGGAAAAATTTAATGTTGAACTCTGGAATTAAAAAAAAAATCTATGCACTCGAAAAAAGTTGTGCGGATGCAAAGAAACACCCTGGAGTCTACCAGGATTGATTGAGAGTCTTATGAGTAATGAACCTGAGAGAAACCCGAAGGGGTTCTCATTCTGATGGGATTTTATAGTTTTAATTGTATTTTTCATTCCTCAATTTACTCATTAGTTACTTTTTTGGTTTTAGTAAGCTGTAAGTCATTTTCGATAGTATTGAATCCATTCTAATTATGTAATAAGTAAAATATTTGCAGCTGAAAGGAGCTCTCTTCCAACGACCTCCATTGATATCGGCTGTTAAGAGACAATTGCGTATCAGAACCGTTTATGAAAATAAGTCAGTTATTCTTGGTAAGAATAACTTAATTTGTAATCCAGTTAGAAATATAACAGGAACGCGTATCTTTAATTTTTCCGGAAATCTTGGCCATGTTTGTTAATTATCATTCCATTTTAGTTGTTAAATTGTGCTCAGTAGTCGAAAAGAGAATCATGACTTTTAGTAAGTTGAACTGGCGCACTATAAGTTGCTGGTTGAACTCGGTTAGCCTAGGTTGCTAAAGAGGAATTTATATTGTGAGAGTATTATTCAGGTTACTCGAATACGATGCGGAGCAACAAATGGGAGTGTTCTGGGTGAAATGTGAGTCCGGATCGTACATCCGAACGATCTGCGTGCACCTCGGTCTCATGCTCGGAGTTGGTGCTCAGATGCAAGAGCTTCGAAGAAACAAGTCAGAAGATAATTTTTCGGAAGAGCCGCTAAAACTATTCGTGGAGAATAGAGGCTAAGGGGTAATCAAGCCTTAGAATAACAAAAATATGAAAAAGATTAACCCTTTGAGAGAAGCTGATAATCAGTATAAGTATCACAGTAGTTTTAACGACTGAAACTCTAAGAGAGGGAAATGTGACCACAAACAACAGGATTGTTTTCTACGGAAAGAAGACTCGTCCTTTTGAACCGGTAAAAACTTATACTCGGACTTTTACTGTAAGTTGCCTAACTATATGATGAAGAAGAAGGCTTGAAGACAGGGGTTAAATGAAGCCGCCCAATTTGGGTTTACATGTATCCGCCGCTCAAAGTGTGGAGAAAAAAAGAAAAGGGGATGAAGGAAAAGGGTAAGAAAAGAGAGGGAGTTTTTTGTCAACAGTGTGTGTACATGTATCCGCGACGCGACCGATCCGGTCACTATTCAACCCCTGCTTGAAGATCCGGCATAACTGATGAGCATGATCAACTCGTCACCATGCATGACATTATTGATGCTCAATGGCTTTTGGATCACCAGAAGGTTCATTTTCTCCCCTTGAACCCTTCTTAAGAATGATCACGCGCTACTACGAATGGAGACCACGAAATAACCTGGTACAACGGGGCCAAGCGTTAAATTAGGCCGGTCTAAGGCATGTTTGTACGCGCCGAGCGAGTGGAAAAAAGGGTAAGGCAAAAATAGTGAATAGAGAAGTAGAGAAAAAGTGAAACAGAACGGAAGGAGAAGATAATGTAGATCATTCGGCGCGAACATGTATGTGCCAGCATAGCTGGTCGGGTAACCATTTAACATCTTCCGGTGGCTGCTTCTTAGATCTTGGCTGGTTTGTGTATGTAGCAAAAGCGACAGTAAGAGATGTGTAAGGATACCCACATAGCTTCACCATCAATGTTTGCGTAGGTTTGCCCAGAGCTGGAGCTTTTGTCCAGGGTCGGGACCCTTACCACAATATTCAGGCACGCAATAGAAAAGAATGTTAAAACACGCTAGCTTCTCTTTATCTCTCACCCGCGCTCGTTCAAAAACAGTATGTTTTCTTCATTTGGAAACTGCAGGTCAACTATTGATGGATGATCATTTTTAACCCATGTTTGTCACTTAGCTGAATTTTGAACTCATAGGCTTACAAGTAAACAATTAAGGATGAAACATACATGCGACACATCGTACGACCTCTGGAAGCATTGCTTGTCGCGCACAAAAGAATCGTCGTCAAAGATAGTGCGGTCAGTATCCACTAAAGTGTTCCTTCTTTGTTTTGTGCTTTTTGAAAATGCTAAATGTGTTGCCAATAAGTTTTTTCTTTGAATTCGCAATGCAAAAATTAGCTGCTTGTGGTTATGGATAGTCTTTTTTATGAAAGGTTTTCAGCGGAGAATTGTCATGGGTATCTTCTTTTGAAGAAGTAGTGAGAACCGCTATAGGCTTCTTAAAAAGCTGTATTCTGCTGAATAAGAAACGGTAACCCGCAGAAACTATGTGTACAGTAAGAACACTAATCATGAGAAAGAGGCACGCTTCTGAGGAAAACGCACTGCGCGCTATAAAGTAAAAATATCACTGAAGCGGAAATGACGTATCACTATTTTTTTAGGTAACGCATAGATTTGAGCGTAGATCGGTTTCTGAGAAACATCTGTATTTATGTTTATTGTCTTTTTGATCTGTTTTTTCATGACGGAAAGTTGTAGATTAACGCTATCTGCTACGGTGCCAAGATCCTCCTGCCAGGAGTTCTCAGATTCGATAATGGCATCGAAGTGGGGAAAGAGATTGTCATTGTATCCACCAAGGGAGAAGCCATCTGTCTAGGTTGGCTTTTCACTCTGATTGCGAGAAGTTTAAACGAAGAGGTTTGAAAAAGGAAAACTTTCAATAGTCTTTCTCGTCAATTCTCTCTCTCTCTCTCTCTCTCTCTCTCTCTCTCTCTCTCTCTCTCTCTGTATGTATGTGTGTGTATGTGTGTGCAAACTTCCTTTCGGGGACTTTATTTACGTGTCTCGTTTGAAGGCCTCGAACTGTTCTGGTTCACATGTTGAACAATTGAACTGTTTAGAATATTTTTCAAAAGACTCCATTCTGTTGTATCGAACAGCGTATGACTTTGTTTGTTTTTATGAAGTCGAACGTTTTAGTAGGTCCGAAATGAAGACATGACCGTCAAAGCTACTCTGTGGCACACAGAACTAATGAAGGCAAAAATTGGTTACATTGATTCGAAAATATTCATATGAGAGCGACCCGCGTTATAAATGTTGCATAGAATGTTCCCGAGGGTGAAAACAGAGTGGCGCAAACAGATGGTCGGATCTACAACTTAGCCATAAAAACTCTAAACCCCTTTTGCAGCCATCGCTCAGATGTCCACATCAACAATGGTGACGACTGACCACGGAGTAGTGGCCAAAATCAAGCGGGTCATCATGGAGCGAGACACTTATGCCAGGAAATGGGGACTCGGGCCTGTCTCGAGCAAGAAAAAGGCAATGGTCAAGGTGAGCCATTTCTTTCTCTGGCTCAACAAGTGCGAATGAATGAACTCCTCGAAACACACTGGCAACAGTGGCCATTCGTGACTCTACAGCCTTAAGAGCCTGTCACGGATGGAGCCGGATCATCCAGTCCAGAATCGAGCGCGACCTCAGGTATCGCCTCCCTACGAAGAATTCGTGCTGGGAGGTAGCGGGAGAAATCCCGCCGCGGACCAAAACTGGGTAGTATAGCTCGTCAAAGGAGGGCGATGCCGGACCGGCCTGGGCATGCCACCGGACAAAACATCAGCCGATACTCCGCTATACTTTTCAATGGCGAGTCGAGGCGCCAGTAAAATAACCTCTTGCCCTTCTCCGGTTAACGAATGGGTCTCGCCAAGAGGATCGCCGACTGTGGTGCGAGTGTAGACGGAGAAAATATCTCTGGACTCAAAAGGATCCTCACCACCAACCTATCCCAAAAGGACTCCCCTCGACAGGACCTATGGGCAAGACAACAACAACAATGAATGAACTCAATCATCTCTTAATCTCTGACCGAAACTGCAAGTGCGTTACAGAAATTTTTTTGGCAGGTATTGAAAAAAAAGAAAAAGGTTTTTCGGCTCTGCTGGAAACAAGGGTGTGGTCTGCGTCTCCAACATTCGTTAAAATGTAAATAACTGAAAACGCGCACATACCATAATTCTCACGGTCTCGTTCCTAAGCCTTACGGCCTCGCTAGCGTAACATTTGCCCAAGCCTAAGCAGAAAAATAATAAAAGTACCTTGAAGTCTTTTAATGCCAAGTTTGTGAATTAAATGTTGGGCTGACTTTTACAAAGCTTTGTGAATTATTTTATCAATGACTATGGAACCACCGATGTAAACAAGTCCTGTAACTTCTGAGAAAAACTGCAACTCAGAATTGTAGCTCAAGGTACAATTTATGAAGAAAATTTCTTCTCAGGAAGTGACTATGTTTTGACTCAGGATTGTGATAAAAAGAGAACTTTATCGACAATAAACTCAGTTACTCAAGAATGTAATGCAACAACTAACACAGAAATAAAAACAAAACAGCAAAGGCCAGAAGTGCCAGAAAATCAAAAAAAGCAATATTTAGCCCAAAATCATCTTATAGTGTGCCACGTGCGTGGATAATTACTAAAAGCAAAAACGCGGGCTGAGGTTCAGACCTCTTTATAATAAACAACACAATTGTTCTCAACAATTTGTTGACACTCCGCCTCCTCAAAAAAATCAACTAACAATTAAAGCACAGATTAAGAACGATAAAAAAAATGCACAGAACGAAAACTTGATAGATAAGTTAAAGAAGAGTCTACACCCGAATGGAGAAGTCTAAACCCTTTCAAAACCTTTCCTCCCCAACTCCCCTCCGACAACCCTTGACCCCCGTGAAGCACCAGGCAAGTCCTGATGAACTCCAACGCAACGATCATCAGTCAACCGAAGGAAGTGAAGGTCTGGTAAGAAAGGAGAACAGATATCTCCTCAAGAGTGTCTGAGACCGAAAAACCAGTAAAACGACTTGAAAATTATGTAAGAGAAGATATGACTACTTGAAAAGCGGATTATCCACACATAATCCAGAATGATGGTGTCCTCTCCGAGAACAGTACTTACAGAAAAGCTTATCGCCAACACAATTATGCATTTTGTTTTTGAACATCAATGGAAAAAGACAAAGGTGGCAAATTCTTTTTTTTTTTCGACATACTTCCTCCTGGACTGCAGACTTCCCAAGCGACACGAGTCTGGATGATGATTCCCCCCGCAAAGGCCACATTTTTTCAGTGGACTTCCTCTTTCAGTTTTCCATACCTTCTTCTCGCTTTGCCAAGGGTATTCATTTGCCTGTGGTTTCACAGGCACATGACTTGTCCTTGGCGTTGCTGTGAACTGCACTTTACTTCTTTCAACATCTTTCTCCGGATCTTCGTTGTCTTGCAAGAGAGCAGGTTCTTCACATTCGTCCATAATACCAGTCTCTGCGGGTTCCGTGGACTGCTGTAGTTTTTCACCATAATTTCCAGCTCTCCTATCTTGACTTGATTTTGTCTGTCGAGAGAGAAGTAAGGCTCGGCTGCTTGAAGTTTTCCATTGAGGGCCTCTATTGTTTCATGTAGTTCCTGTCTTTCGGATGCATAAGCATTCAAAGAGGAACGAACATTTTCCAGTTTTTCCTCCAGACGCCTTACTTTTCTCTCTAGTTCCAAACGCATGGTCAATTCTGCAGACAGTTGGGCTTGTAGCTGCACAAGAATCATTCCTTCCATTGTCTTATCGTTTGCTCTTCTTTTCTTCTGCGTAGGAGCATCGTCTTTGGGAGGAATCTTCTGCGGTTCTTGCACACATACAAGTCCGTGATCTTCTTCCATTTTCTGAAACAAAAACTTTGTTCCATGACGGTGAGACAAAAAGGAATTCAAAGAAATATGAAACAGACCCGATCCCTTTGGTCTCGCTTGATCAATCACAATGAATCCAAACACTGTATCAATCATCTTCAGTCCGCTCGGTAGTGTCTCTAACTTTTTTCCAATGGTTAATATTTGCCAAAGAACATCACTGCCGATGATCAGATCGGGGTAGAACCTTTTTCCGTCTGAGTAGTTGTCTGCCAGTGTCAACCTTTTTTTGTTGATGAAGTCGAGGTCTTCGAAAGGTATTGTCTCAGTTTTCAGTCTGCCTGTGATGGGGTTTTTGTGACCCAGTGCTCTGGCCGTTATTGTTTCTCTGTTGATGCACTCGAGTTTCACTTCGTACTCGTTGTACATCTTCGGCCCTTCATTTTTTCCTCCGAGACCCGTCATTTGGCACCTTTTCTGACACAAAACTTTCAATCCATGAGCTTTAGCGAATTGTTCTGAAACGACGGATACCGATGCTCCAGTGTCGATCAGGAACCTTATCTCAGTTTTCTTCTGCGAACTCACATAGACGTTGGTTTTTCCAGTTAGAAGGCGAGCCATTCCGTTGGTGGCTGAATTTACTGATTCTTCCTGATCCAACGTGTTTGTTTCTTCGTTAAGATGTTCTGATGCTTCTCCGTCCGAAATTTCTTCTGGTTCTTCACCTGACTCTGATTTTGTGATCGCGTTGACGGTATTCCGACGGTTTGTCATTGCTTTCGGATTTAATGCGAAACAGAGAGAAATGTGATGTGGCTTGCGACATATGCTGCAGGACGACTTGCAGTCTGTAGCTGAATGTCCTTTCTGTAAACACCTCAGACATCTTCCTTGTTGAATCGCTAGTTGCGTTCTTTCTTTTCCAGTCTTGTATGTGAAGCACAGTGTCGAGTTCTTATGCTTTCCGCAAAAGACACATTTTTCTACGTCGGCTGAAGCTTTCAAGTCGTTTTTCCAAGTGATGGCTGCGTTCTCTGTGTTTGTTAGGCGTTTTACCGGATGATTACTTTCGTGAATCGTGATGTTGATGTTTTGCTTCGCCTGTTTTACCGATACGGCTGCTGGATACGCGCATGACTTGAATTCTTCTTCCGATAAAAAATCCTTGATGACTTCGAGAATCATTGGTACCGTAGTTACGTTTGCGTTCCTCTGCTTTTTCATATTGAACTCCCACGCGGCGACGTGTTCCCTGGTGACTCTGGGGAACTTACTGACAATGGTCCTGATGAATGCGACATTCTTATCCACTTTCGTATGTTGCTGGAGTTTAATGATAAGGCATCTCAATTCATTCAGGGTTTTCGTCTGGTGCCGCACAGTCTCTCCCGACATTGGGAAGTGTTCCAGCTTCTCTAATAGTATAGGGAGGTCAGATTGTTGCCTGTTATAGGCAGAGTCGAGCATGTTCTTGGCTGCTTCATAGTACTCACCTTGAATCGGCAGGTTCTGAATTGTTTCCGCCGCTTCTCCCTTGACACTTCCCTTCAGATGTAGAAGTTTTTCCAAATTGGAAATATCCTGCCTTCGATCAACTAGTAAGCCGAAGTGTTCAACGAATGATGGGTATTGTGTCGGATCTCCATTGAACTCCGGGAGTTTTATTTCTATTTTAGGCAGCTGATAGTGTGACTGGTAAATCTGATGATCTGCTCTGTAACGGAAATCTTCTCTCTGAGAACTTGAGTCACCAATGAGTTGTATTCTCGGTTCTGTTTGCGGGAGCTCTCTACCTTCTTGGTGTAGTTTACCCATGTTGATGTGAGCCAAACTGTTTGTGCTTTGTTTTGATGAGATTCTATTGCTTATGATTTGAAGGGTTTTTCCCAAATCTCTTCTCATTCTAAAAAGACTTTTGCCTTCATTTTGTTGATCAATCCATTTTTCTTTAGACTGAAGGATTTCTAGTTGAAGATTTTTGTCTTTTAATTGATTGAAATGACCTTCAAGAACTTCTTCCGCCGTGTTCAGGCCCTCAATGTCCGCTTCAAGATTTGCTTTGCCGTCCTCGAGTTGCTCGATTGAAAGATCTGAAGCTGTTTCCAACAATTTTTGAGTGTTTGTCAGAATTTCTTTCGCCAGTGTAATTGCTTCTTTCCACTGAACAAATGAGGAAACCGCTATCTTCTTTTTAGGATCGGACTCTGCAGCTTTAATATATTGCTGTCCCTTGATTGATTCTTCTGTATCGTTTTCGTTCAAATACTGATTTTTCATTTTCGTACGCGAAAATTTGAAGGCTCGATAAGAAAAATTTTCAGAGTTTTTTCAACAAAAATTTTGAACTCAGACTCGGTGCTGCTTAATCGTTTTGAATCGTGTTCTCAACTCTCCCGCCAATTTTTTCGAGTCTCTCAACCGTGTCCCTTTTCAGTGAACTTAACTTCGGGGGGAAAGGTATAGAGATATCAGAGAAAGTGACTTGAACAGATATAGAATGGTAGAACGATGAAGCAATTCAAGTGAAGATACTCTACGAATAGAGTCAGAATTACGGACGAACCGACAACTTTTGTTGTCTTAAATCATACTCGGTGCTGCCTGGTCGTTCTTGACCGTGTTCTGTACTTTCACACGTCAAACCTCGAATTTTTAACCGTGTCCCTTTCCGTGAACTTCACTTTGGGAGAAAGGTGTAAAGAATTTTGAGGAATTGTGTAGAACTCACAGAGAGTGGTCAATAGACCGAAGAGGTAACACAAGTAAAAGTACTCTATGAATAGAGTCAGAGATACGGAAAGGAAGAAGAATGAAGTCTCGGACGACAAACTGTCGTAAAACAGACTTGAAATATTCCTCACTCAAATTTTCTCACCTTCTATATTTTCTGTACCGTGTCCCGAATCTTTCGACCGTGTCTCTTAACCGTGTCCCTTTGCAGTGAAACTCGCTGCGGGAGAAGGGTTTCAACAGAGAACAACAGTCTTAAGAAGGGAGAAGGGTGAACAGAAAGAGAAGCGCAAGAAAAAATTGATACGGAAAGGAAAAATAATGAAGTCTCGAACGACAAACTGTCGTAAAACAGACTTTAAATATTCCTCACTCAAATTTTCTCACCTTCTATATTTTCTGTACCGTGTCCCGAATCTTTCGACCGTGTCTCTTAACCGTGTCCCTTTGCAGTGAAACTCGCTGCGGGAGAAGGGTTTCAACAGAGAACAACAGTCTTAAGAAGGGAGAAGGGTGAACAGAAAGAGAAGCGCAAGAAAAAATTGATACGGAAAGGAAAAAGAATGAAGTCTCGAACGACAAACTGTCGTAAAACAGACTTGAAATATTCCTCACTCAAATTTTCTCACCTTCTATATTTTCTGTACAGTGTCCCGAATCTTTCGACCGTGTCTCTTAACCGTGTCCCTTTGCAGTGAAACTCGCTGCGGGAGAAGGGTTTCAACAGAGAACAACAGTCTTAAGAAGGGAGAAGGGTGAACAGAAAGAGAAGCGCAAGAAAAAATTGATACGGAAAGGAAAAAGAATGAAGTCTCGAACGACAAACTGTCGTAAAACAGACTTGAAATATTCCTCACTCAAATTTTCTCACCTTCTATATTTTCTGTACCGTGTCCCGAATCTTTCGACCGTGTCTCTTAACCGTGTCCCTTTGCAGTGAAACTCGCTGCGGGAGAAGGGTTTCAACAGAGAACAACAGTCTTAAGAAGGGAGAAGGGTGAACAGAAAGAGAAGCGCAAGAAAAAATTGATACGGAAAGGAAAAATAATGAAGTCTCGAACGACAAACTGTCGTAAAACAGACTTGAAATATTCCTCACTCAAATTTTCTCACCTTCTATATTTTCTGTACCGTGTCCCGAATCTTTCGACCGTGTCTCTTAACCGTGTCCCTTTGCAGTGAAACTCGCTGCGGGAAAAGGGTTTCAACAGAGAACAACAGTCTTAAGAAGGGAGAAGGGTGAACAGAAAGAGAAGCGCAAGAAAAAATTGATACGGAAAGGAAAAAGAATGAAGTCTCGAACGACAAACTGTCGTAAAACAGACTTGAAATATTCCTCACTCAAATTTTCTCACCTTCTATATTTTCTGTACCGTGTCCCGAATCTTTCGACCGTGTCCCTTTGCAGTGAAACTCGCTGCGGGAGAAGGGTTTCAACAGAGAACAACAGTCTTAAGAAGGGAGAAGGGTGAACAGAAAGAGAAGCGCAAGAAAAAATTGATACGTTCTACTTATATAGTTTTGTTTGTTTGTTTGTTTGTTTTTTTCCCCGTTCAATTCGCTATATTAAAGTCAAATTGATGTATTGCTTTTTTTTATCGTATTTGACAATTGTTTAGCTGATCTATTCATTCCTCATTTTCAATTGTAATCAAATTTGTGCGTTATTGCATCGAAAGATGTAGATAAAATATATAATATATATATATACGGAAAGGAAAAAGAATGAAGTCTCGAACGACAAACTGTCGTAAAACAGACTTGAAATATTCCTCACTCAAATTTTCTCACCTTCTATATTTTCTGTACCGTGTCCCGAATCTTTCGACCGTGTCTCTTAACCGTGTCCCTTTGCAGTGAAACTCGCTGCGGGAGAAGGGTTTCAACAGAGAACAACAGTCTTAAGAAGGGAGAAGGGTGAACAGAAAGAGAAGCGCAAGAAAAAATTGATACGGAAAGGAAAAAGAATGAAGTCTCGAACGACAAACTGTCGTAAAACAGACTTGAAATATTCCTCACTCAAATTTTCTCACCTTCTATATTTTCTGTACCGTGTCCCGAATCTTTCGACCGTGTCTCTTAACCGTGTCCCTTTGCAGTGAAACTCGCTGCGGGAGAAGGGTTTCAACAGAGAACAACAGTCTTAAGAAGGGAGAAGGGTGAACAGAAAGAGAAGCGCAAGAAAAAATTGAACAAAGTAAAAAATTTCAAGTAAAGTGATTGTTTTGCCGGAGCTGCTGCTGTTGCGGTTTTGCTTGCCTGCCACGCCTTTTCACCCGAGATGCCGATGCACCATGTAAACAAGTCCTGTAACTTCTGAGAAAAACTGCAACTCAGAATTGTAGCTCAAGGTACAATTTATGAAGAAAATTTCTTCTCAGGAAGTGACTATGTTTTGACTCAGGATTGTGATAAAAAGAGAACTTTATCGACAATAAACTCAGTTACTCAAGAATGTAATGCAACAACTAACACAGAAATAAAAACAAAACAGCAAAGGCCAGAAGTGCCAGAAAATCAAAAAAAAAGCAATATTTAGCCCAAAATCATCTTATAGTGTGCCACGTGCGTGGATAATTACTAAAAGCAAAAACGCGGGCTGAGGTTCAGACCTCTTTATAATAAACAACACAATTGTTCTCAACAATTTGTTGACAATAGCAGAAAATTTGAAGAGAGCGCATAGAGCAGGATAGGAGAGAAGCATAGAAAAATTGGAGTTGAGAAATTACGTAGAGGCAGCAGACGACTCTGCACTCTCTGACATTGCACCACACCTAGGTTTCGAGCAGAGCTGGTTTTTCAGATGGCAAACATCGGAGGCTCAAAATCATACGAAAAATTTGGTTTTTGTAGTAGATTCTGGCTAAAACTTTGGTTTTTTTGCTTCAGAACGAGATCCTCTGAAAGTGGTTCATAAACAAAAAAAGGTTTTTAGGAAGGTCTGTTGGATAAGTACGGTAAGCCGAATGAGAAAACTCCCGGAGAGTGGAAGAAGGACTATAAGGACTTGAAGGGAACACCCAAGAATGGCGCTGGAGAGCAAGTTAAGGAAGAGGAGGTTGGTCTTTGCTAGGTACTGTAGAGCTAGGTAGGTACTGTAGAGCTGAAAGTTTTCATGAAAATCGAGCAGCCCCGCTGCTGTTTAATTGAAGTAAATGTTTAGGTAATGGCTCACTAGGTAACTGGAAATGATAGTAAATGGGGAATCCAGAGAAGTCATTCGTAGATAGCTAGGGTTTTGGTTGATTATGAAATGGGTATGGGATTAAAATACAAGATCTTAAAATACAAGATTGAAGATGGAAGAGGACGAGCCGGCACCAAAGAAGGACAAGAAGGAGAAGCCGAAGAAGAAAAAAGAGAGCAGCAGTGATTCCGACGATGATTCGGAATGAACATGTTTGAACACGATGCGATTTTTCAATATGTTGCACTGTTTTTGTAATCCAAGTTCTAATTTTCAATGGTGTTTTCCTAATTCCAAACAATCAGGTCGTCTAACCTTTTTATTTCTAGTTGATGGAGAATTCCTGTATAAATCGGGGATAATTTGTTGTTCAGTTATCAAGTATGATCTTCATTGAATTGTTTCGTATGTGTTGCATTGTACCTGTTTGATTGTTTCTTTGTTGACGCATTGTTGATTTTTTGGCAGAATAAAAAGAAAAACTGAAGGCTCGTACTTTGAAAGAACATCAAAAAAGCGAATTTGAATACGAAAACAATCATTTCCAGGGTCTAGGGGCTTTAGAATGAGAAAAAAGGTTATTTCACTATTAAGGCAGAAGTGAGATGGAAGATGGATGATAAATCTTCAAATGCTGAGTTACACAGTTTAAAGGCAGTGATGCCTGGCTGAGATGATAAATGATTGAATTACCTCACAGAAAAAAAGCTAGTCTACCGGGCGGGATCGAACCCAGCCATCTCGACTCGAACCGGGAGCGCATGTTACCATTACTCCACGGGGACACATTGCTATTCCGTGCGATAGTGTTATATGAAAGGCTCGTATGCCTTGTTCTCTTAGTCACGCATGCTTATTAAGCGAATGCGTCATGAATGGAGCGTAACTCCAGAATTCACTATTACTAAGAAAACAAGGCATATGAGCCTTTTAAATAACTTCTTTTTTCTCTTCCTTAACGTTATATAATTTTCTAAGCTTCAATGTTCCGTCTTCTGTTTTTCCCTGACCTTTTTGAAGCTCTTTTTGAGCCTTTTCAAAAATAGTTTTTAATCAATAGAACACTTAATTAAAATGAAAAATGCTATTATTCATCCCAACCAAGAGCTATTTTTCATCATTCTGTGACGAAAATTCAATACAATTCTAACGCACTATTCTAAATGTCATGGGACATGAAGCGCCATCGATTCCATATTATTTTCCGTTTTTTGATGTTGAAGATGAGAATGTAGACTGAAGGGTCGATTATGGTTTGGAAGATATGGCCTCAAGGTGTCCAGATCCTGCTAGAGATAAAGGAAGAGCGAGAAGTGGGTCGACCACTTTCGACCATGACACGAAACCGAGTGCGAAGTCCAATTCGACAGTGAAAGCTTGGCCTTTTGTTCATTTCCAAACACTAGCTGAAATGCGTCGACACATGAAAAAAGCGAATGGGAAAACAGTATCGGCCTTTCCAATATATTAAGTCCTGAGACATGTTGCCGAATGTTTTTTCTTGAAACTCTAGGATGCATAGATGATAGGTGACATGATCTTTAGGGCTCTGTTAGGGAAGAATCAACCAAAACACACCGTCCTTGAGAGGTGTATTAGGGAAAGGAAATATGAATATTAGGGGTGTGTCAGAGGATAGGAAACATGGTCCTTAGAGGTTTATTAGGTGATAGTACACATGACCTTTAGGGGTGTTTTGAAGGATAGTGTACATGATCCTTAAATGTGTGTTATGGAGCGTTAGAATATGACTTTTCACTTTGCTAAGTGATTTTCTGCTATCTGGTTTTTTTGAACGCTCCAATGTCTCACCATGAAAACATGGACTACGGTAAAAAGAAAGAACACACGCATTCTAATGGAGCGTTAGAGTTCGCGAAAATATAATGAAACCCAATTATTTGTCTACAATTGAATGCGCGGGTTGATTTGTGGATCAACTGTTGTCGCAAAGCTCTAGATAAAAACATTTCAGACAAATGGCCGTTTCATATCTTGAAGGCTAACCATTTCACGAAAAAAACGCGATAGTTTGTATACTTTCGAACGGCAATATATGATAGTTTGTATACTTTCGAACGGCAATGTATGATCGTTTGTATACTTTCGAACGGCAATGTATCTAGTATAGAATGAAACCCAGTTCTTGCTCTTCGTAATTTTCAGTTCTCTATCGCAATCTTTTCGATAAAGAAAGATGAAGGGTGAAAAAGACTTTCTTAGATAAGGAAAGATAAAAGGTCAAAAGAGATAGAAATATTCTCTACAGCTCTATTTCTCCCCCTTCCCTCAACCGGTTCATAATCTTGGAAAAGGGTGAAGTCTATCATCCAATCCATCAATCGCCTCGAATTGAGATCCCCTTTCAAACACCCGGTTTTCACCGCGCGCGACGCCCTCTGCTCCTGTTCAACGTCATCCAGTTTCTTCTACGTCACAGCTTCTCAAGAATCAGGAACTAAAGAACAATTAGCTACACCGGCACAAGTTCAATGACCCTTACAGATAGATAAATTTTCTTTTTAAAAACCGAAATACTATAATATCGCAATTAGAAACCCAATGAGGCCGTTTCTCTGAAAAAAACACTTTCACGAAAATCCTTATTCTAATGTATATTATAATAATTCTTCTGGAGTTACGGAATCGCTTAATTCATGACGGAATCGCTTAATAAGCATGTATGACTAAGAGAACAAGGCAAATAGTGAAATAAGTGTTTCTTCCAATGCTTTAAATTACTACGATTATACTTTGAAGAACCACACGTTTATCTCTCTAAAAACTTCAACTTTTAAAAAAATGTTGAGAAATTCACATTGACATTGAAAGTTATAAAAAGGCATGTAGGAGACGATCTCGAGAAATAGACAGAGAGAGAAAGAAATAGAGAGATAGAGAGAGCCGAGAAATAGACAGAGAGAGAAAGAAATAGAGAGATAGAGAGAGCCTCTTTAATGAGAGTTGCACAATTAGAAATTTTCTAATTTAAATATTAGATTGGTATTTATTTATTCGTACATTTGTCATGAAAGTGACAAAACATGGAGAGTGCATCAAAGTAAACATGTATAAACATATTAAGTCAAAAATAAAAGTCAAGTGCACGATTTAGTATAAACACTATTTGAGTATTCAAAAACGCTATAAAGTTTATAACATGAGTCTGTTTCGTCCCAAACTGAGGCAAAACCCTGTGCTCTCTTGGTGGGGCTCATCAGTGAATGCTCAGAGAGCGATATTAGCTCTACTCTCAGATTACAGCGAGACATCCATACATATCCCCCAACCTGATTTTCATAAACGCAGAGTTTCGAAAAAATCTTCCGAGACCCTTATTTCTGCACCATTGTTAACTACTCTGTTCGAGTCATTGTCTACTCGAAAAAAGAATCGTTCCTAATATTCACTGATATCATTTACCTATTCACCAAAAGCTCCGCCCTCTCTAATTACTAGAAGAGCAGCCCTCTCGTAGGCTCCGCCCCTTCCTGCGTACTCGTGATTTTCGAGCTGTGATCTTGAGTTACTTCTGGTCGTCACTTCATCAGAAATGCAGCCGATATCTCTACTCACCCAATATTATGAGGTTATACCAAAATTTCACGACATTATTCCTCATTAAGGCAGAGAACTTTTTTGAAAGAGTCTTGGCATTTAAAAGGAACTTGAATTCTTGTTAGAACTGCCGCACCCTTACATAGTACCTAACTACCTGTTGGATACCGTGCATGTCAGTAAGGTCTCTGTCTGTCATACTTATCTCTGACTGTAGGGTTTCTCAATTTTCTCCAATACTTCACCGCTTGGAGTCATTTTATAAACTGTAAAATAAAGCTGTCTGTAAAATACTGTAACTGTCATTGAAGCACGGTACTTCTGTTTTTTAACTAACTACTCATTCAACCTAAAGCTTCATTCGATAATTGAATCTCTGTGCTCAGTTTTCAAACCAGGATGACCAAAAAACTTGCTTTTTTATTAGTTAAACTGAGAAAATAATAGTTAAAAGGACATAAGAAGCCGTAGTAATGATCTGTCAATGGTATCGACGTTTTTGATCGCTTCTGTCCTTGTTTTGTTTATCAGTCTTTGTGTTACTTTGTGTTAAGCATGCTGCCCGCCATGCGAATGGAGGCTTTAAAGCTAAACTTTAAACCGATTCCGTGCTAGTACAATGTACGGGTTAAGTTCCTCCATTCGCCACATCAATAGTTTGTTAAGAGAACGCAAAAAAAGGTTTGTTGTATAGCGAACCAACCTATACATAAAACCGGTTTCCGAGTAATTCATGAGTGAAGTTATCGCATTATTTATCTTCTTCTCACTATCACCGGCTGAAAAATTATTTCTGTTTTCTTCTGCTTCATAAAAACTCCTTATCATTCTGAACTCACCCTTCATTTACATTGCAGACTGCGATTAGCAATAGTCTCTCCCGAATTTAATGAGTTTGAGCCATTATCATAATCGAGTGTAAGAAAGAAAAAATGCACTAGCGAGGGCTCGGTGCTTTTCACGAAATGTCGGCTTCTAATTCAGAATTTGAGAGAAAATGATAGAGAAAAACCTAAAACTTCAGCTCAATTTGGTTCATCTATTCCCTAAATAAACTGATACACGTCAGATCTGGGGCCGTATTCAAAGATCTAAGATGAACTCAGGGGTGAATTTTACCCTAGTATATTGTAGGCCTAAGTTCAACTCAGTTCTGTGTTCAGAGACAAGAAGGGTGAGAGCGTCTCAGCTTTCCTACTAAACTTTAGTATAAAGATCACTCTCTGAATTCCATTTTGGCGAAACTACAACTTAGTATAAAGTTTACCATAAATTTTAGTATAAGTTTTTGTCTCTGAATACGGCCCCTGATCTCTTCTAAGCTCTTTCACACGCTTTCATTTCTGTTTCCTTCTCTCTCTCTCTCTCTCTCTCTCTCTCTCTCTCTCTCTCTCTCTCTCTCTCCTCTCTCTCTTTCACTCTCACTCTCTCGCGTACTGTCAAACCCACACTCTCTTCTCCTTTTTCTTGCACGCTCTCTCTTTGTCTAAATCTCTCTCTTCTCTCTCTCTCTATTTCTTTCTTTCTCTCTTTCACTATCACTCTCTCGCATACTGTCAAACCCATACTCTCTTGCCCTTTTTCTTGCACGCTCTCTCTCTCTCTCTCTCTCTCTCTCTCTCTCTCTGTCTCCATCTCTCTCTCCAGCTTTTCTCTCTCTCCCGTCTAAATCTTTCTCTTTTTCTAAATTTACTACAAAGGTAATAAGGTGCGTGATTAATTTCGAATTCGGCAAAGTTTCTGTTTTTCTATCTATTTTTTTCTCGTCTTTTGTCAATTAGATGTTTTTGTTTTCGATTGGAAATTCTCATCCTCAACTTTGTTCGACGTTAGTCAATATTTCTAATTAACTTCATCGTCTTTGATCGTATTTTTCCATGTGAACTTATTTTTGACACCATTTCAATTGTAAGTAGAACTTCTCTATTTTCACTGCAGAAGGTTGGCGTGTTTCCCTTTGTACAACTTGGAGTTCAGCGAGTTGCTGCATTTCTTGATCAGGGTTAAAAACCGGGGAGCATTGGGAAACTTGCATTCTTGTTATCACTTGAGGGGGACGAGTGAAAAACAAAATTGAGAAAATTTTCTAAAGTTTCAGTCGGTGAAGGAGCAGCTGGGCGAAAAAAAATTTTTTTTTTTTTTACATATGTCATTTACATATGTCAATATGTCAAAAATATGTCATATGCTACATATGTCAAAATTTTTTTACATATGTCAAAAATATATACATATGTCATTTTTGCTCTTCTCTTTCTCCCGGAACGGCTGCGATGTAAGGTCCATAAATAAACCCTGCCGTAATGTTTTCCTTCTTCGTCCTACTCGAATGGCCGCTTTGTAACGACGCCCAACAGACCTCAGTTTAAAAAGAAAACCATCTTATATTGTCGCCTGAAGCCTCTGCAACCCTCACTCCTCATAAGATTTCATCTTCTCAAAAACCCTATTATGCTCTATCATACATTGTGGGATAAAACAATTCAATATGTACTACCCAGAAGATTAATGACAACATTTCTCAAAAATTGACGGACAGAACGAATCCAAACGCGACAAGATAAAAAGAATTCATTAAATATATTTATGTAAAGTACCACTGCACCACTGCCCAACAGCCTTTCAGCTGCCGACTTTTACCAAGCAAAACCAGTCCGTGCTTCTCTGCCTCTTATTCTTCTTTCCCTTTACCCCACCCTTTTTTTTGCTCGAAATAAAGAATAGAATAGAATAAAATATGTACATGCGAACTCGCGACTTGACTAACTAATGACTAACGAATTCAATGAGGCCGATTGAACCAGCCGATCACCCACGAGCGCTCATTTCGTTGTGGTTGTTTCCTAACCTTAATGAGCTTCAAAAAAAGTCTAAAGTCGCTATGTCAAATCAAAATATCAGTTTGAAGCTTTTGAGTTTTTTTTTGTTGAAAATTTATCTTAGCGCAACCTTCGGAGCGCTGGAATTTGATCTTAAGCAGTTGCGTTTTCTTTTCGGAGAAAGACAGGGGATTATAGGCTTGTCATTTAACTGTTATCTGATCTAAGCAATTGTTTCGGTAACTGAGAAAGCCAATTTGGAGAAGGCATTGACAGCTCCGTCTATCTTATTTGAGGACGATTGGAGTAAAGTCAGCCACTTTAATCTTGAGACATATTTTTACATAGCTTATATTTTTTCTTGAAACAAAAACTAAAAAGAACCGCCCATCCGAGCGGGGGACAGAGTACAATGAGAAACATGCGAAAGACGAAGAGCAGAGAAAATCAAAATATAAACATTCTCCTCCTCGCTCGGATGAATGGTTATTGTTGAATTTCTGACGGAAGCAGGTTATCTGTAAGTCGATATATCGTGAGTCAAATAGACACCTAAATAATGCTTATTGCAGCAATCATGGAAATTTAAGAGTAATGCAAGCGCTTTTTTTTTCGACCCAGCTTTTTACAGGTAAAGGGTTGGACTTGGGACCATTTCCAAAACAGTCAGTGTAAACTTTTATTATGCCTGACCGGGATTGAGGCTACAAAAATGGTAACTTTTATTATGCCTGACCGGGATTGAGGCTACAAAAATGGTAACTTTTATTATGCCTGACCGGGATTGAGGCTACAAAAATGGTAAAAATTCCGAAATTGAACAAGCAATCAAGGTTAATGAAGATAAAACGGCTTCAAACTATCAAAATCTAATGAGATTGAAAATGAGAAAAAAAACCTGTTGGGAAAAATATCATAACTTTTAAATCGAATGATAGTTGGAGGATTGCCAGAGAAACTTTATCGGGACTATTGAGCCTCGAATTTTGAGCCTCGATTTTTGAGCCTCTATTTCTCCAGATCACAGCAGAAGCCCTCGAGCTAAAATGGTTCTACTTTCCCATTGCGAGCTCTAAAATTATCAAATTGGAAAACATCAAATCAGTTCATTACAGGTGCGATGAATTTTCTTTCAGATTCATTTCTCTAAAATAGTTACTTTGTAGTTTGTAGTTTTTAATTCATTATTTTATGCAAAAAAGGTTAAAAGGCGATATTTCGCACCCGAAATTTCGCATGATTCTTTTTAACGCAGCGTTAAAAATCAGGAAAAAAATATCAGTGGAGCACCGATTTCGTACCATCTTTAGTCGCACCACAAATTGCCGTGAAATGGCAATGGAACACAGTGTTTTTATGTTGCTATTTTTTGAAAGGAGCAATCACTTTTAAACAAGATTAAGCAATAAGAAAACACCGTAATCTATTGTCATTTTGGGGTGAGGTCTATATGTAGACGAATGGAGAAAAGTTCTGAATAAAATTTTTATTTAAAGTTTCAACTGAAAACACTCTAAACAAAAATTTCAAAAAGGTTTTTTTGAAAAAGTCCTAAGAAGGTACGAAATCGGCGGTTCACTTATGTTTCACTTTTTTGAATTTTATAGTTTTATAAAGTAGTAATTGAAATCAAATTAAAATTGCTTCATTCGTTAAATAATGTTGAACAACGTAATGAAACGGTATGAATAGCGATAACAATAGAAGGATAGATAAGGAATTAAGTTCCATGACATTTCGCACCGCAACATTTTGCATCCGACATTTCTCATCGCGAAATATCGCATCTAAAGTATTCGAAAAACCCTATTCTATAATAGCTAATTCACGAAGTGGTGATTAAATACAATAAAGTATATTACTTTTTAAAAACAGTTATTGTAAAGACAGATTACTTAATAGCTTGTTATAATCATGATTCGGTTCAATGTTACTTAAGGGGCTTTTGTATTCAGTGTGTTCAAACTACTGTTTTTAATACACCATTCACTTTTGACAAATTTAGTCACTGGATTGACAAAAAATAGTAATGTGCAATTTTTATTCATGTGGTCTTGTTACTAAGCCGTACGGCCTCGTTAGCCTAAACGTTGCCTAAGCACAAGCAAAAAAAACAGCGAGTAATAGCTGAAAACAGCTAACAGCTGAAAAAACAGCTGGAAAAAAACATAACTGCGAAATGCCGGAGGCGAAAAATTTCCGGTTCGAAATGTTGGATGCGAAATTTCCCTGTGCGAAATGCCGGATTCAAAATGTCGCGATGTAAAATGTCGGATGCGAACTATCTAGTGCGAAATGTCGTGTTACCAAGGAATTCGATGAAGCCGATACCCACACATAAAAATCAAAATATAAAAAAAGAAACCTGTGGAGTTTTTCAAGCATACTCTTCCATGGAATTTTTTCCAGGCTTCAAAATATTCGGAAAGATGCGTTCAAAGTCAAAGGCTGGGGAATGAGTTTCAGCCGCTGCTTCTGGGCATGTGACCTTCTGAGGTGATTGGGGAGCTTTTACTGTTGGAATAACCCAGAAGCGCTTTCCAATAACAACACTTCTTCTAGGAACAACTTTCGAAAAAATTAGAAGAGACAGATTGAATAATTAGAAGAGAGAAAGAGATGATGAGAAAAGTAACACGAACGAGAGAGAAAGAGGGTGAGTGGAGAGGGAGAGAGAGGCAAAGATAGACTGAGAAAGGGAGAATGATAGGGAGAGAGATAGACTGAGAAAGGGAGAGAGATAGGGAGAAAGAGAAAGAGGGTGAGTGGAGAGGGAGAGAGAGGCAAAGATAGACTGAGAAAGGAAGAGAGGTAAGGAGAGAGAGAGAGATAGAGAGAGAGAGAGAGAGAGAGAGAGAGAGAGAGAGAGAGAGAGAGAGAGAGAGAGAGTTCAAATAATGCTCGAGAAGCGTATGGTAGTTTGAGAAACCACCATATTCTAGTCCAAAACGAGAGACCCTACTCTATTTACTGCCTACATGGATTCTTAACAGAAGTGTCCCATTGAATTGAGTATTTTCTTGGAGGATCACCGACACTTCGTACCCGACACTTTGTACTCGACACGTCTCGTTCCAAAGCTGTACGGCCTCATAAGCGTAATCTTTACCTGAGCGTAATCGAGAAAAAAAAGTGAAAACAATTTTTGTAAAAAAATTAGTTTTGGGTACAAAGTGTCGTGGGTATGAAATTTCGTGATAACGTTCTTGGACGATCGCCTGCAAGTTCTGCCCTATGTCCCACTTCCAATCTTTGTGAAACATTTTGAGTCTGGCATAGCAGATACAGGACACCTTGGACCAGTCTTACGCCGATTCCGCTTTTACCTGTAAAAACTTGAGTCTTGTTGCTTAATGTCAATACTTGTCATTCAAAATGAAACTTCGGCACTGTTTGCGTTTATGCTCCCCCCCTACCAGAGGTTCCATACGTCTGACTTATTTACAGTAACAAAAAATATTTTTGAATTAAAAGAAGTTTTTTTATTCATTAATTCTTTATTCCTTGCGCAGGATATATTCAACTTCGGTTCACAGTGAACAATAACAATAGCGGATATGCATGGACTGTCTTTCTAGTGGCGGTGTGTGTAAGCAAAAGGTTGCTTAACTAAGGTAAGGGGGGAGGAGATAGAAAATTCTATTAATAAAGAAACGAGCCTTTAGTTATCAGAAACATAAGTATTTGGTAAAACTAGGTTGACAGGCAACTTAAGTAAATTGTTCTTAAATACCTTGCAATTAGGATCGTTTACGATTTCAAAATCCAATGAATTCGATACTGATAACTGACGAGAAACACATGTTGATATGAAAGACTGAATAATATTATTGGGCGAAATAAGACGCAAAGAATGAGAATGGCGAGAAAAACGTTCAACAGCTATTTTATATAAATGAATAGTATCTATGTCACATTTCTCATGGATACATTTGTGAATGAAAGTAAGGTCAGCAATGGCTCGACGGTATTCAAGAGTTTGAAGTTTTAACAACAATAGCCGCTCTGAGTACGGAAGTAAAGGGTGAACTAGCTAGAATTCGTCTCGTAAACGAGCGTTGTACTTTCTCGATAAGTTTCACTAGTCCCGAGGACGTAGGGTTCCAGAGCTCGCTCGCATATTCTAATAATGGTCGTACATAGATTTTAAAGGTAGAAGTCAGAAGAGGAAATTATTTTTACATCATGGATACATTTGTGAATGAAAGTAAGGTTAGCAATGGCTCGACGGTCTTTAAGAGTTTGAAGTTTCAACAACAATAGCCGCTCTGAGTACGGAAGTAAAGGGTGACCGGCTCTAGCTAGAATTCGTCTCGTAAACGAGCATTGTACTTTCTCGATAAGTTTCACTAGTCCCGAGGACGTAGGGTTCCAGAGCTCGCTAGCATATTCTAATAATGGTCGTACGCTTAGGCTTAGGTAAAAAGCTTAGGCGTATGCCGTACGGCTTAGGCTAACGAGACCGTATCAAAAAAAATGCCACTCTCATCTGACTCATGGAACCTCTGGTAGGGGGGGGGTCCATAAACACAAACAGTGCCGAAACTTCCCATTATTTTGCTCTGATCAAAAAAGAGTTTCATTTCAAGGACTTTCAATATCATTCGAGCTCTATCTTTTAATCCTGGATGTTATTGTTATTGGAATTCAACAAAAATTAAACTTACATACACTTAAAAAAAGTGGATGTTAGTGAACTTTTTTAAATTCCAACGCTATATAATGAGCAAAAGATAGCATAAAGTCACAGAATAAAAAAGATTACAGAGATTTTCATCGAAGCGATAAAGGAGAAGAGTATCACAACGTCGTTCTAGATTGCGGCGAAACTACATACAAGGTGAATGACTTTACTTGAACTGATCCAGAGGCTTTTCCGAAATATAAATTATTTTTTTTTCTGAGTGCATAAGTACAGTATGTACTCATGTATTTACTAAAAATATTCTATATTTTCCCGAATACATATAACATTTTACTTTAAATTAAAATTTTTGTATTTTTTCTATGCCAATATTCTAACATGGTTACTCAGAGTAAAAAAACAATTCAGGGCTTCACTACTAAGAAGATGGAGAAATTCTTGGCGGTTTTGCAGCCCCTGCTGAAGAGTTCCGCTCTCATTATTCATGATCTACCATTTTAGCATTAATGATCTACCATGACGTGTCCTTCGAAGAACTTACTCCGCTTCAACACTTTGACATTCTGTGAGAAAAAATACAAGTTTTCTGAGAATCATGTATCAGCAGTCATAAAATTGAAGTACATAAACCTGTAATATGCATATTGAAACATAATCAGTTTCAACTCTCAGCACAGGCCTGATTGATTATAATTCAAATGTATAACTCTGTTGCTAATCTTTTAGTGCAGAAAGCGTTCGTGTTTCACTATTTTCTGCTTCCACTCTGTACATTTTTAGCTGGCTAACTTCTTCAAATTTCTAGCAAGACCCGCTATCATATTTGTCATAACAGATTCGGACATTGACGGGTGTATTTCCTTATACATATGTGTTGTTAAAACGATTGCACTCAAGTACATATATATCATAAGTGAACAAATTGAAAAGCAGACCACTTCGTATTAAGCGAGCTTCTCATAATGAAATATTCAGTAGTAAAACTTTACGAAAACTTTTTACTGGTTTTTAACCCCTTACAACTACATTGTGATTATATGGTAACTATATGGTGATGTTCATACTCAAAATACTACGTACTCAAAAACCTATAACTCGGAGAAACATGCAACAAAAATGTCAAACTCATGATGTTTTTTCCCTTAAAAAGTAACATGCATCATTACAAAACGAAAACTAGGAACAAATGCATTACTTTCAAGCATAAATTAGATTCGGTAGCCTTTTACACGACTGACAGCTCGTAATCGGTTTGGAAAATCGGCATGGATCACACGACGCATGCGATTGGCTTCGAAAGAAACGAAAAAGAGACACACGAAGTAGTTCAGCGAAACGCGATTGGGTGAGGAAGAGAGTGAATCAATTCAATTTGAACGCTTTATTTTCGATGTGATGGGACATGAAGCGCTATTAAATCGAATGACTTCAACTGATTCTGAGGTTTTCTCAGTATAGTGAAAATGAGAACAGATCCACCCAAATCCACATGAGAACAGATCCACCCAAATCCACAGATTCACCCAAACCAAGGGGGTTAAGAAATGTTGGTAGTGCTCATGCACGAATCTGACTCTCCCCAATGCTGCTAATCACACTAGCAGTGATCTAGCAGGCAGCCACTGGTTCTACCAGGATAGGTCTGTCCTGCATCTCAGGGGAGCGCGTACCCTGCCGCGAGGCGGGAAAGAGCGCGAGGAAGGTTATTATAGTAAGAATGAGAACGTAGACTGTAGACCGAAGTGTTGATGATGGTTTTTACACACATTGCGGCCTAAAAATGTTCAAATCCTACTAAATACCTGAACTTGTGAAATTTTGCAGTCCGAGCTGGCTCTGCACAATCGGCTGGCTCGTCTGGCAGTCCGAGCTGGCTCTGCACAATCGGCTGGCTCGTCTGGCAGTCCGAGCTGGCTCTGCACAATCGGCTGGCTCGTCTGGCTCTGTCCATTGGCTGGCCTAAAAAAACGGCCTGGCTCAACTAAAGTCAAAAATTGAAAAAATTAAAAACATGAGAAGTTTTCTAATGCGGGCTCGTTCGCCTAAGCTGTACGGCCTCGTTCGTGTAAACTTTTTTCCTAAGCCTAAGCGTTTTTACAATGTAAAATATTTTTTGATGTATAAATAAAATTGTGGAAAAATAATTCATCACATCGAATCCGAACTCTCGCCGAACTACTCACAGTCAAGCATTTTCACCCCTACGCTACAGTGCCTAATAATAGTGATGAACAAAATATGTAGTACTCGCGAACGTAACAACCTATAACCAACACGGGATTCTTGGTGACACAATGGTGGTGTGTTCGACTATTGTGCAAAGAGTCCCAAGTTCGACTCCCACCCCGGACAGATTCACTCAAACTAAGTGGTTTGTGCAGAACCAGCCAGACTGCAAAAGTTTATAAGTAATACCTGATTCCTTAATTCTTAGTGATAGAAATGAAAAGCGAGAAGTGAGTTGGCCGCTGTCACCCATGAAAAATGAAAAAAAAAGAAGAAATTTATGTATTTTGGTGAATGCGGAGTTTATCTTAGCGGATCTCTTACCATCTACAGGGTGTACGATAAGTACGCCAATGAGTCCATTTGCCTATATCTTGGTTAAAAGTGAAGCGGTGTAATTGAAATTCATGAAATCATTAATAGCAAGCGTTTTGTGCATTGGATGTAAAATTCATTTGATTCTACGTCCTCTGGAGAAAGATGATTATGTGCTGTCTCGAGAGGGAGAGGGATGAGAAAGAGAGAAAAATTAGAAAGACGGGGGGGGGCATCATTGGGCATCAAAATGCAACATAACGCACCCCAAGGAGGGAGTGAGGAGCCCACGTCTATTTACACAAGTGCCAAGAAACAGTATCTCTCCCCCTCAAGAATGTCACTCTTTCTCTGCCGCGAGAGAAATT
This sequence comes from Allodiplogaster pararmata, assembly GCA_964056735.1. Taxonomy (NCBI): domain Eukaryota; kingdom Metazoa; phylum Nematoda; class Chromadorea; order Rhabditida; family Diplogasteridae; genus Allodiplogaster; species Allodiplogaster pararmata. Next base: position 35,435,179 of record OZ057403.1, read on the forward strand.
GAACACCAAAATTTACCCCCGAGGGGGAATGGGGGCGGAGCCTACGTCGATCTGGAAAAGTACCTGTTTCTTTAAGTTTCCGAGAACTCACCTAGTCAGGAAGTAATCAAATTAGGCTTTGTGCTCCAGGTCGCCTGTAATATTAAGACAATCTAAAGAAAAAAACGACCGCACATTGGTGAGGGTTTAGCACCATCCTCTGTTAGTATGACACTCTATTCAATCACACGGTGTCGGTCTATTACCGGAGTCTTGCGTTCCCCCATGATTAGGTTTAGTGATTTTGAATTCCGAATTTTAGAATTCCGATTTTGAATCTCAGCCCAGGGTTTCACGTTCTTCTCGAGAATATTCGAAATGAACATTCCCGTGTTCACGTTGGCTTCTTTCGGAAAGAAAAAAGTGGAGTGCGATTAGTAGCCGACACCTCGGCGAAAACCATGACGGAAGCTGGGTGAGACACAAGAGACTTGATTATCCCAACAGCAGCTTCAGAAGATGATGCAAGCACCCTGTCATTTTGATGATTCAAACATCGTTAAAGACTGAAAGTTTTCTATCCGTGAAAAGATTTGTGAGGTGATTTCCGGTTGCAGCCTTCGAGAGGAGTTTCCGGCATTTTTCGAGCCTCGATTTTTTCTGTTTGTCCGACAATCCATGGCGATTTCGGTACTCGTAAGGGTACATCTGGAGTTGCTCGTGAACAACTCTCCTTGTCGAGGCGTCAGATACACCGAGTTCAGCAGCTATTTTTCTCAAAGTGTCAAACGCAACCCTCCAGGGTTGCGTTTGATTCGTTTCTGAAAAACTTTCCTGATTTTAAGAGTTGTGGCAGAAGCTGTACGACCTGTACGAGGACGGTCCGGAAACGCACCACGTTTGAAATTATTATAAACTGTTGAACGAGGAATGCCCAGTATACGGATGATTTCTGAACCGGCACTGCTTAAATCCAGAATTGCAGCCCGAAATGGATTAGGTCACATGTTACCATGAAAGTTAAAATACTGAAAATTGATTTTTAAAAAAGAAGTTATAAGAAACCGATTACAAACCTAAACGTCACAGCTTAGAAACTGAGCATCTAGTGGAATCTGATCGGGCTTTGTAAAACTAAATTCGATCATTTTCCAATCTAGCATCACAGCTCAGAAACTACAGTGAAATCAGGCTTTGTCGTGATTTGCTCGACCTATTTGCTCATTCAACTGCTTAGTTTGTCGTGTATCTACGAATGAATCCAACTAAAGTATTCAAACTGCCTGAGCGAAGCTGCTTGAGCGAAAAAGAAGATTAATATCCCAATTTTATCTTTTTCAATTCATCAAGTTGAACTTGTAACTTTGTCAAGTTCATGCCTCCTCTTTTCAATTAATTCCAAGTTCGTGCCTCCTCTTTTCAATTAATTCCAAGTTCGTGCCTCCTCTTTTCAATTAATTCCAAGTTCGTGCCTCCTCTTTTCAATTAATTCCAAGTTCGTGCCTCCTCTTTTCAATTAATTCCTCTCGAATATCTTTTTTTGTTTTTCTTTTTCTATAGCTCTTTTAGGATAAGTTTCTTTTCACATGTACCTCTGGAAATACTAACACTTTTTACCCGCGACACTTTGTACCTACGAACAAATCGGCAAAAATTGACATTTGGAGAAATTTTTCATGCGGTATTGTTACTAAGCCTTACGCCCTTGTTAACGTAATCTTTACCCGAGCCTAAGCAGAAAAAACGGTGAAAAATAACTGAAAATAACAAAGTTACGGGTACAAAGTGTCGGGTACAAAGTGTCGGATACTCAGTGTCAGGTATAAAGCGTTGCGGGTACTAAGTGTCGTGATCGGTACCCCTGAGGAGTGGCGCAGCGTACTCTGGAGGAGTAAATATCATTGCTTGAATATTAGTTCGCATATATGTTCTGTATTAGAAACATATAACTTTGTTAGAGTACTTCTGAAACTGTTTTACATAGTAATATTGTAGAATTGGTGCTCGTATGGATGAGTATTGAGTACGATGTAACACTGCATTTGTTTTATTCAGTGAATGAATGAGGATGAAAAGAAGGCAATAAGGCATATTAGATATTTCATATAGCTTTGATAGCACTGAAGAGGGCAAGACAAAAAGCAGCACCTCTTCAAGAAACAGTCCTCTTTCATCTTTACCTTCGTCCTTCTCACTGTCGGATGATTTACTGAAGAAAATTGTTTAAAACTCGATTACTGAAAAACTCGAAAGTTAAGTCAACCTGTGACGGGGCTGGAGAGCTTCGGCGGCCATTCCCACCACGGTTACGGAAATTGGCGTTTTTGGTACGGCCAAGCTTCCTGGAAAACGGAAAATGGTACATGTGACCTCAAATGGTTTGGAAGTCTGGATCAAAAGTAAGAAATAATTGGAAGTGGCAACAATTTATTACCTAAGCTATATTGTCTCAATAATTGAACATGATTCATTTTGTCTTACTCTTCCTCCTCTTCAGCACTTCGTTTCAGCTGAGGTTGCTCTATCGGGGCTGGAGAGCTTCGACGGCCATTCTCACCACGGTTACGGAAATTGGCGTTTTTGGTACGGCCAAGCTTCCTGGAAAACGGAAAATGGTACATGTGACCTCAAATGGTTTGGAAGTCTTGATCAAAAGTAAGAAATAAATGGAAGTGGCAACAATTTGTTACCTAAGCTATATTGTCTCAATAATTGAACATGATTCATTTTGTCTTACTCTTCCTCCTCTTCAGCACTTCGTTTCAGCTGAGGTTGCTCTGTCGGGGCTGGAGAGCTTCGACGGCCATTCTCACCACGGTTACGGAAATTGGCGTTTTTGGTACGGCCAAGCTTCCTGGAAAACGGAAAATGGTACATGTAACCTCAAATGGTTTGGAAGTCTTGATCAAAAGTAAGAAATAATTGGAAGTGGCAACAATTTATTACCTAAGCTATATTGTCTCAATAATTGAACATGATTCATTTTGTCTTACTCTTCCTCCTCTTCAGCACTTCGTTTCAGCTGAGGTTGCTCTGTCGGGGCTGGAGAGCTTCGACAGAGCTTTCACAGCAGAAGCCCTCGAGCTAAAATGGTTCTACTTTCCCATTGCGAGCTCTAAAATTATCAAATTGGAAAACATCAAATCAGTTCATTACAGGTGCGATGAATTTTCTTTCAGATTCATTTCTCTAAAATAGTTACTTTGTAGTTTGTAGTTTTTAATTCATTATTTTATGCAAAAAAGGTTAAAAGGCGATATTTCGCACCCGAAATTTCGCATGATTCTTTTTAACGCAGCGTTAAAAATCAGGAAAAAAATATCAGTGGAGCACCGATTTCGTACCATCTTTAGTCGCACCACAAATTGCCGTGAAATGGCAATGGAACACAGTGTTTTTATGTTGCTATTTTTTGAAAGGAGCAATCACTTTTAAACAAGATTAAGCAATAAGAAAACACCGTAATCTATTGTCATTTCGGGGTGAGGTCTATATGTAGACGAATGGAGAAAAGTTCTGAATAAAATTTTTATTTAAAGTTTCAACTGAAAACACTCTAAACAAAAATTTCAAAAATGTTTTTTTGAAAAAGTCCTAAGAAGGTACGAAATCGGCGGTTCACTTATGTTTCACTTTTTTGAATTTTATAGTTTTATAAAGTAGTAATTGAAATCAAATTAAAATTGCTTCATTCGTTAAATAATGTTGAACAACGTAATGAAACGGTATGAATAGCGATAACAATAGAAGGATAGATAAGGAATTAAGTTCCATGACATTTCGCACCGCAACATTTTGCATCCGACCTTTCTCATCGAGAAATATCGCATCTAAAGTATTCGAAAAACCCTATTCTATAATAGCTAATTCACGAAGTGGTGATTAAATACAATAAAGTATATTACTTTTTAAAAACAGTTATTGTAAAGACAGATTACTTAATAGCTTGTTATAATGATGATTCAAATGTTCAATGTTACTTAAGGGGCTTTTGTATTCAGTGTGTTCAAACTACTGTTTTTAATACACCATTCACTTTTGACAAATTTAGTCACTGGATTGACAAAAAATAGTAATGTGCAATTTTTATTCATGTGGTCTTGTTACTAAGCCGTACGGCCTCGTTAGCCTAAACGTTGCCTAAGCACAAGCAAAAAAAACAGCGAGTAATAGCTGAAAACAGCTAACAGCTGAAAAAACAGCTGAAAAAAAACATAACTGCGAAATGCCGGAGGCGAAAAATTTCCGGTTCGAAATGTTGGATGCGAAATTTCCCTGTGCGAAATGCCGGATTCAAAATGTCGCGATGTAAAATGTCGGATGCGAACTATCTAGTGCGAAATGTCGTGTTACCAAGGAATTCGATGAAGCCGATACCCACACATAAAAATCAAAATATAAAAAAAGAAACCTGTGGAGTTTTTCAAGCATACTCTTCCATGGAATTTTTTCCAGGCTTCAAAATATTCGGAAAGATGCGTTCAAAGTCAAAGGCTGGGGAATGAGTTTCAGCCGCTGCTTCTGGGCATGTGACCTTCTGAGGTGATTGGGGAGCTTTTACTGTTGGAATAACCCAGAAGCGCTTTCCAATAACAACACTTCTTCTAGGAACAACTTTCGAAAAATTAGAAGAGACAGATTGAATAATTAGAAGAGAGAAAGAGATGATGAGAAAAGTAACACGAACGAGAGAGAAAGAGGGTGAGTGGAGAGGGAGAGAGAGGCAAAGATAGACTGAGAAAGGGAGAATGATAGGGAGAGAGATAGACTGAGAAAGGGAGAGAGATAGGGAGAAAGAGAAAGAGGGTGAGTGGAGAGGGAGAGAGAGGCAAAGATAGACTGAGAAAGGAAGAGAGGTAAGGAGAGAGAGAGAGATAGAGAGAGAGGAGAGAGAGAGGAGAGAGAGAGAGAGAGAGAGAGAGAGAGAGAGAGTTCAAATAATGCTCGAGAAGCGTATGGTAGTTTGAGAAACCATCATATTCTAGTCCAAAACGAGAGACCCTACTCTATTTACTGCCTACATGGATTCTTAACAGAAGTGTCCCATTGAATTGAGTATTTTCTTGGAGGATCACCGACACTTCGTACCCGACACTTTGTACTCGACACGTCTCGTTCCAAAGCTGTACGGCCTCATAAGCGTAATCTTTACCTGAGCGTAATCGAGAAAAAAAAGTGAAAACAATTTTTGTAAAAAAATTAGTTTTGGGTACAATGTGTCGTGGGTATGAAATTTCGTGATAACGTTCTTGGACGATCGCCTGCAAGTTCTGCCCTATGTCCCACTTCCAATCTTTGTGAAACATTTTGAGTCTGGCATAGCAGATACAGGACACCTTGGACCAGTCTTACGCCGATTCCGCTTTTACCTGTAAAAACTTGAGTCTTGTTGCTTAATGTCAATACTTGTCATTCAAAATGAAACTTCGGCACTGTTTGCGTTTATGCTCCCCCCCTACCAGAGGTTCCATACGTCTGACTTATTTACAGTAACAAAAAATATTTTTGAATTAAAAGAAGTTTTTTTATTCATTAATTCTTTATTCCTTGCGCAGGATATATTCAACTTCGGTTCACAGTGAACAATAACAATAGCGGATATGCATGGACTGTCTTTCTAGTGGCGGTGTGTGTAAGCAAAAGGTTGCTTAACTAAGGTAAGGGGGGAGGAGATAGAAAATTCTATTAATAAAGAAACGAGCCTTTAGTTATCAGAAACATAAGTATTTGGTAAAACTAGGTTGACAGGCAACTTAAGTAAATTGTTCTTAAATACCTTGCAATTAGGATCGTTTACGATTTCAAAATCCAATGAATTCGATTTTGATAACTGACGAGAAACACATGTTGATATGAAAGACTGATTAATATTATTGGGCGAAATAAGACGCAAAGAATGAGAATGGCGAGAAAAACGTTCAACAGCTGATATTTTATATAAATGAATAGTATCTATGTCACATTTCTCATGGATACATTTGTGAATGAAAGTAAGGTCAGCAATGGCTCGACGGTATTCAAGAGTTTGAAGTTTTAACAACAATAGCCGCTCTGAGTACGGAAGTAAAGGGTGAACTAGCTAGAATTCGTCTCGTAAACGAGCGTTGTACTTTCTCGATAAGTTTCACTAGTCCCGAGGACGTAGGGTTCCAGAGCTCGCTCGCATATTCTAATAATGGTCGTACATAGATTTTAAAGGTAGAAGTCAGAAGAGGAAATTATTTTTACATCATGGATACATTTGTGAATGAAAGTAAGGTCAGCAATGGCTCGACGGTATTCAAGAGTTTGAAGTTTTAACAACAATAGCCGCTCTGAGTACGGAAGTAAAGGGTGAACTAGCTAGAATTCGTCTCGTAAACGAGCGTTGTACTTTCTCGATAAGTTTCACTAGTCCCGAGGACGTAGGGTTCCAGAGCTCGCTCGCATATTCTAATAATGGTCGTACATAGATTTTAAAGGTAGAAGTCAGAAGAGGAAATTATTTTTACATCATGGATACATTTGTGAATGAAAGTAAGGTCAGCAATGGCTCGACGGTATTCAAGAGTTTGAAGTTTTAACAACAATAGCCGCTCTGAGTACGGAAGTAAAGGGTGAACTAGCTAGAATTCGTCTCGTAAACGAGCGTTGTACTTTCTCGATAAGTTTCACTAGTCCCGAGGACGTAGGGTTCCAGAGCTCGCTCGCATATTCTAATAATGGTCGTACATAGATTTTAAAGGTAGAAGTCAGAAGAGGAAATTATTTTTACATCATGGATACATTTGTGAATGAAAGTAAGGTCAGCAATGGCTCGACGGTATTCAAGAGTTTGAAGTTTTAACAACAATAGCCGCTCTGAGTACGGAAGTAAAGGGTGAACTAGCTAGAATTCGTCTCGTAAACGAGCGTTGTTCTTTCTCGATAAGTTTCACTAGTCCCGAGGACGTAGGGTTCCAGAGCTCGCTCGCATATTCTAATAATGGTCGTACATAGATTTTAAAGGTAGAAGTCAGAAGAGGAAATTATTTTTACATCATGGATACATTTGTGAATGAAAGTAAGGTCAGCAATGGCTCGACGGTATTCAAGAGTTTGAAGTTTTAACAACAATAGCCGCTCTGAGTACGGAAGTAAAGGGTGAACTAGCTAGAATTCGTCTCGTAAACGAGCGTTGTACTTTCTCGATAAGTTTCACTAGTCCCGAGGACGTAGGGTTCCAGAGCTCGCTCGCATATTTTAATAATGGTCGTACATAGATTTTAAAGGTAGAAGTCAGAAGAGGAAATTATTTTTACATCATGGATACATTTGTGAATGAAAGTAAGGTCAGCAATGGCTCGACGGTCTTTAAGAGTTTGAAGTTTCAACAACAATAGCCGCTCTGAGTACGGAAGTAAAGGGTGACCGGCTCTAGCTAGAATTCGTCTCGTAAACGAGCGTTGTACTTTCTCGATAAGTTTCACTAGTCCCGAGGACGTAGGGTTCCAGAGCTCGCTAGCATATTCTAATAATGGTCGTACGCTTAGGCTTAGGTAAAAAGCTTAGGCGTAGGCCGTACGGCTTAGGCTAACGAGTGCCTCCTCTTTTCAATTAATTCCAAGTTCGTGCCTCCTCTTTTCAATTAATTCCAAGTTCGTGCCTCCTCTTTTCAATTAATTCCAAGTTCGTGCCTCCTCTTTTCAATTAATTCCAAGTTCGTGCCTCCTCTTTTCAATTAATTCCAAGTTCGTGCCTCCTCTTTTCAATTAATTCCAAGTTCGTGCCTCCTCTTTTCAATTAATTCCAAGTTCGTGCCTCCTCTTTTCAATTAATTCCAAGTTCGTGCCTCCTCTTTTCAATTAATTCCAAGTTCGTGCCTCCTCTTTTCAATTAATTCCTCTCGAATATCTTTTTTTGTTTTTCTTTTTCTATAGCTCTTTTAGGATAAGTTTCTTTTCACATGTACCTCTGGAAATACTAACACTTTTTACCCGCGACACTTTGTACCTACGAACAAATCGGCAAAAATTGACATTTGGAGAAATTTTTCATGCGGTATTGTTACTAAGCCTTACGCCCTCGTTAACGTAATCTTTACCCGAGCCTAAGCAGAAAAAACGGTGAAAAATAACTGAAAATAACAAAGTGACGGGTACAAAGTGTCGGGTACAAAGTGTCGGATACTCAGTGTCAGGTATAAAGCGTTGCGGGTACTAAGTGTCGTGATCGGTACCCCTGAGGAGTGGCGCAGAGTACTCTGGAGGAGTAAATATCATTGCTTGAATATTAGTTCGCATATATGTTCTGTATTAGAAACATATAACTTTGTTAGAGTACTTCTGAAACTGTTTTACATAGTAATATTGTATTTATAGTAGAATTGGTGCTCGTATGGATGAGTATTGAGTACGATGTAACACTGCATTTGTTTTATTCAGTGAATGAATGAGGATGAAAAGAAGGCAATAAGGCATATTAGATATTTCATATAGCTTTGATAGCACTGAAGAGGGCAAGACAAAAAGCAGCACCTCTTCAAGAAACAGTCCTCTTTCATCTTTTCCTTCGTCCTTCTCACTGTCGGATGATTTACTGAAGAAAATTGTTTAAAACTCGATTACTGAAAAACTCGAAAGTTAAGTCAACCTGTGACGGGGCTGGAGAGCTTCGGCGGCCATTCTCACCACGGTTACGGAAATTGGCGTTTTTGGTACGGCCAAGCTTCCTGGAAAACGGAAAATGGTACATGTGACCTCAAATGGTTTGGAAGTCTGGATCAAAAGTAAGAAATAATTGGAAGTGGCAACAATTTATTACCTAAGCTATATTGTCTCAATAATTGAACATGATTCATTTTGTCTTACTCTTCCTCCTCTTCAGCACTTCGTTTCAGCTGAGGTTGCTCTATCGGGGCTGGAGAGCTTCGACGGCCATTCTCACCACGGTTACGGAAATTGGCGTTTTTGGTACGGCCAAGCTTCCTGGAAAACGGAAAATGGTACATGTGACCTCAAATGGTTTGGAAGTCTTGATCAAAAGTAAGAAATAATTGGAAGTGGCAACAATTTGTTACCTAAGCTATATTGTCTCAATAATTGAACATGATTCATTTTGTCTTACTCTTCCTCCTCTTCAGCACTTCGTTTCAGCTGAGGTTGCTCTGTCGGGGCTGGAGAGCTTCGACGGCCATTCTCACCACGGTTACGGAAATTGGCGTTTTTGGTACGGCCAAGCTTCCTGGAAAACGGAAAATGGTACATGTGACCTCAAATGGTTTGGAAGTCTTGATCAAAAGTAAGAAATAATTGGAAGTGGCAACAATTTATTACCTAAGCTATATTGTTTCAATAATTGAACATGATTCATTTTGTCTTACTCTTCCTCCTCTTCAGCACTTCGTTTCAGCTGAGGTTGCTCTGTCGGGGCTGGAGAGCTTCGACGGCCATTCTCACCACGGTTACGGAAATTGGCGTTTTTGGTACGGCCAAGCTTCCTGGAAAACGGAAAATGACATGTGACCTCAAATGGTTTGGAAGTCTGGATCAAAAGTAAGAAATAATTGGAAGAGGCAACATTTTATTACCTAAGCTATATTGTCTCAATAATTGAAAATGATTCATTTTGTCTTACTCTTCCTTCTCTTCAGCACTTCGTTTCAGCTGAGGTTGCTCTGTCGGGGCTGGAGAGCTTCGGTGGCCATTCTTACCACGGTTACGGAAATTGGCGTTTTTGGTACGGCCATGCTTCCTGGAAAACGGAAAATGGTACATGTGACCTCAAATGGTTTGGAAATCTGGATCAAGAGTAATAAATAATTGAAAGTGGCAACAGGGTACTACCTAAGCTCTATTGTCTCAATAATTGAACATGATTCATTTTGTCTTACTCTTCCTCCTCTTCAGCACTTCGTTTCAGCTGAGGTTGCTCTGTCGGGGCTGGAGAGCTTCGGCGGCCGTTCTTACCACGGTTACGGAAATTGGCGTTTTTGGTACGGCCAAGCTTCCTGGAAAAACGGCATATGTTAATTCAAATAGTTCAGAATTCTGGATAAAGAGTAATTTAGAATTTACAGTTGCAACAATGTACTACATAAGCTCTATTGACTCAAAATTTTAACATCTATCTCTCTCATCTATCTTGAACATCTAATAATTCAACATGATCCATTTTGTCTCACTCTTCCTCCTCTTCAGCACTTCGTTTCAGCTGAGGTTGCTCTGTCGGGGCTGGAGAGCTTCGGCGGCCATTCTTACCACGGTTACGGAAATTGGCGTTTCTGGTACGGCCAAGCTTCCTGGAAATCAATGACTTATGTTACCTCAACTGGTTTAGAAGTCTTGATCAAGAGTTAGCAAATAATAAAAGCTGAGCTGATGTATGTACTACTCAAGCTGTATTGTCTCGATCTTGAAACCTGATTTCTTTTGCCTTACTCTTCTTTATCCTCAGCACTTCGCTTCAGCTGGTGCTCTTCGTCGGATGCTGCAGACTCTACCGACTCAGAAGACGCAGCTGACTCGGGGGACGCAGCAGATGCAGCTGACTCGTCACTTCGCTTCAGTCGAGGCTCTTCGCCGGATGCTGCAGACTCTGCCGACTCAGAAGACGCAGCTGACTCGGGGGACGCAGCAGATGCAGCCGACTCGTCACTGCGCTTCAGTCGAGGCTCTTCGCCGGATGCTGCAGACTCTGCTGACTCAGAAGACGAAGCTGATTCTGGGGACGCAGCAGATGCAGCCGACTCGTCACTTCGCTTCAGTCGAGGCTCTTCGCCGGACGCTGCAGACTCTGCCGACTCAGAAGACGCAGCTGATTCTGGGGATGCAGCCGATTCGGGAGACGCAGCAGATGCAGCTGACTCATCACTTCGCTTCACGAAGGGTCCATCCTCTGCCCAAGCAGAGACGACCAGCGCAATCAACATCAGAGAAGACCAAAAATGCATTCCTGAAACATATGAGATTGGTGTAATCTAGCGGGCCGAAGAAAGACGAATGACATGAAACCGCTATCCAGAAATGAAATGAAGGTACTCCATATGGCAGACTGAGACTGGGAAGCGACCGGAGAGCGTAAGTGAGGAGTCAGATGTTACCTTTTATATTGGAGTTTAATGATACAGGTGTATTTTTTTATTAGAAGAGGGTGAGAGAGGGACATAGATAGTAAAAAAGAGATAGAAAGACCGAGAAGAAGACAGATGGAAAGAGATTGAGATGAAGAATAAGATATATAGATCGAGAGAGAAAGAGAGCAAGAGATAGGCAGTTAAAGAGTGAGAAAGAGAAAGGAAAAAAGAGAGAGAGAAAGGAAAAGAGAATGAGAGAGAGATAAACATAGCAACCAGAATGCAAAAAAGATCATGGAGCTATATCAGATTCTTGTTCTGTTTTAAATCTAGTTCAAACGTTGTCAAACTACGCTGATCTATGTATTTGACGAGAACTACATTGATAGAGTGCAAGACATCTGATTTCTCAATACTGAATGTTCCTTTCGTACCCCTGTTTGATCACCTGTAAAGTTTCATTTCAAGCACGTTTTCTCATTTTGTCTTTTGCACTCAACGATCCCAAAATCGACGACGACTTTTTCCGTTCAAAAACTATTTTGTTATGAAAGTTTCTTTTAAAACATAGAAGAGATAATTCATAACATTCGAATCGTCATCAAACTGCTCTTGATCTCTATTACTGTGGAATTCGAGTGAGGCAACAATTATTTACACAATTGCTGTTTCAACTACAAATTAGATCATACCAGACGTTGAAAGTTTATCTAAATAGTGTTGCCGATTTTGAACCCGGTGACTTCAGTGTCAGGAGGTTTTGAAGTCAAGGTCGCAGGTGAAGCTTACCGCCGAAGTCTTTAATGAAAAAAGTGTTATCCATTTCACGCGTGGGATGAGGTTGATGACGAATACTTGCAGTCCCTGGCCTCTGGATACAAGAGGGAAGAGCCTTCTTGAAACGCGTTGATTAAATCGATGGCGAATACCCCCCTGCCTCTGGATCAAAAGAAGGGTCGAGAAACAGGAAACGCTCTATCCTGTACAAAAAAGCTTATAACCTTATAACAGAAAGAGAATCTTCCGAATAATGAGGAAGTAAAGGGGGCAATCGACGCTTACCTTCGCCTTTTTCTTTTTAAAGAAGTAATTTGCACTTTGGAACAATGTGGAGATTTGACTCGAGCACGAACAAAATTCTCTCTAATCTCCGGCTTCCACTATCACATCTAGCAGGGTAATAAGGGAGCAATTCAATTCTTTTAAAACGCTTTATCTCAATGTAGAAGACACGAAGCACCAAAAATCAAGCATGTCCTGGTGTTGAAAGATAAATAGTGGAATATGTAGACTGAGCTTGATTCCGCGCAAGAAACTGCTAAGGCTGCTTTCTGCCTTTTTTTGTTCTCATTATATTCTTGACTTCTAATTGTTGCTCAAAGAATTGAAGTCTAATACTACGCGTATTTTTGACAAGATATGCATTATATTTTTAGTTTGGGCAAGTATTTTCCTGTTATCAATTTTCATTGGTTTTCATTGTGGATAATTTTAACTATTTTGTTATACTCCATTCTTCACAACGAGGAAGTAAAGCGGCTGCCTTGGTGAGCTCGGGCTTGAATGTCACTATCTTCTATATATGGTGATAGTTTATGGAATGTGGGATAATTGAGGCACATAGATATTCAATTACACAAAATAAGAAAGAAAGAGTATAGGAATATGCATATCATCTAGTAAGACGATTCTGGTTTGTTTGGAAGATACGGTTTTAAGTGTTCCCATTCCCACTCGAAGCTGGGTTCAGTCTTGACGTTCAAAAAAAACGAGAAAACGAGTCGAGCAGAGAGCGAAAAGAGAAACGACCGCCCAGAGCATTGTGAACAATGAAGAATGACAAGAACTCTAGCTTGACAAGGGGCGGTGGTGCGTGAAGCCATTCCATAACATCCTCGTCTTCTCTAGAAAGCTTTCACAGCGGTAGCGCTTGTGAACTTATTGAATCTCCAGGAATTTATTTCATTCATAGTCTAAGCCCACCGTTGCTTAAACGATTTAAAAAGATCAACACTGATCTTCTCTCTACACACAGAAAAAATTGATCACCAATAATAGGGTTCAACGCATATTGATCGCATTTGGAACATTTTTGGTTGCGCTGAGAGCGCAGGAACTGAACATTAAATATTTATCAGTATGTTTTACCTAAGCCGTATTTTATTTTCTCAGTTTGACTGCTATGGTTGAGGTTGAGTACGTTACTTCACATATCTTTTAATTTCAACAAAGAAGATTTCGTGTTTTTTTTGTTGCATACTTTTTTGTTGCATTCTTCATTCCGGTTTTTTTGTTGTTGCATTCTTCAAAGTTTAGATTTGATCTTCCGAGAATGCTAAAAAAATTAGGTGTTCATGTCTTTTCTTATGACTCCGAATGCTTGCAGGTCAGAAATGAACTCATCAGAAGATCAGCGCAGGGTTAGAATGAGAGAAAAGTTAACTTAAAGCGTAAAAATGTTTTTTTTCTCCTCGTTTTTTCGAAATGCGTTTTTATATATTTGCTACTTAAGATAAGAACCAGAAAAGGTACTTGTCCAGATCGACGTAGGATCCGCCCCTCTTGCCCCTCGATGGGTGGAGTCGCGTATTTAAAACTAATTTTTTATACGGTCTCGTTAGCCTAAGCCGTACGGCCTCGTTAGCGTAAACTATTACTAAGCTTAAGAGTAGTCATAAATCCGTGACTCCGCTCCCCTGAGGGTGAGGAGCGGAGCCTACGTAGATCCCCTTATTTTAATGTAAAAATAACAGCGAGAGGGATGAGGAGGAAAATGAGAGAGAACAGGAACAACATCGTACATCAAAATGCATGGGGGAGGAGCCTACGTCGAACTAGACAAGTGCCACGGAGTGATCTGAGCATTCTTGAAAGAGTTGGGCAGTGTACACAATTTATTGAGAGAGAATCATAACACCGATTTGCATATACCAAAAGTTACTGAAATACAGAAGAACTGGTATTTTTTCATGAATAAAATCTCTTTCTGAGAAATAAATAAATAAAAGCCGCGACGCGAAGGGGGCCGCGACGCGCGAGCCACACGAAGTAATTAAGTGCCCCCTTTCCCACTTACTACACTCACTCACCGTATCACAAAGCTTCATAACCGCGACAGTTTGTACCCGACAATATCGTGATACGAATTTCCAGTAATTCATCACCGCACTCAAACCCAATTAAAAAAGTTTTCCACTCGAAGTGATTTTCTAAGCTGTGTGCGTTGATTAGTGTTTTTAAGAGTTTTTTTTTAAAAGAAAAACCAAAAAAACTTTTTTCGAAAAATTTTTGAGAAGTTTTTTTACTCGTTTTCATAGGTCAAGTTATGTCCAAAAAACTAAAAATATACTAAACCCTTTCGCATCAAATACTTACCAATTAAACTTCAGTAGCGTCTTTAGTCTTTTTTCTGCCACTCATGTTTTTCTATAGCATTAATTGCTACAAAACAAAGAAAACTGATAAAAAATTTTCTACGGCGACTCTGCTGATACAAAAGAAGCGACTTGAAGCAAAAATAAAGAAAAATGAAACAAAATTCGTTTGGAAAAGTTGTTTTCAAGTTTTTTGAACGAAAAATATATTTAGTACAAAACTAGAAAACTTTTCATGATATAATAACCTCAAGTTTTCATTCAACTATTGAAACTTAGTTTGCTTACTCACTTAAACTGCAGAATAGCCGGGACCGGTTTCTTAAGTGCGTTTGGTTCGCCAAGTTATCCGTAGTTGCCAGAATTCCCCTTTTTTAAATAACTTTTTCCGGGATCATTGAGCTCATAAATAGCTCTGTCGATGATTTTTTTCTCTCCAGCAACTGCAGTTGAAGCATTGGTGTTTAACAAATTTATTACCGGCGATTAGCGCCGAAATGTCGACCAAGGTGTTGAACAGTTGATATGTCTCGAATAAGAAATCGGAAAAAAACTGGGACATCTCTAATGGCGCTGACTTATTTCATAAAGTTCAAGTCATATTTTTTATGAGCACTATCGCACGTAATTGCAATATTTTACCGAGGTATAATAGTAATGCGCTTGCTCCCGAATTGAAAAGAGATGGCTGGGCTCCATCCCGCTCGGTGAACTAGCTTTTTTCTGTGCAATGGTTTAATCAGAACAACATGGGATGACTCTAGATTGCGTAATAAAAAAAATCACGCGAAAAACTCTGTGTTTTTAAAAGTATGTCTCTGTATAATATAATTTTGTTTAATTTTTTAATGCATTTTCAACTTTTTTAAATGTTGTTTAGGGGGTGCGATAAAAAAAGATATTTTTTGATAAAAACTACTGATTGAGCCAATAAAACTCAATTTTCATCAAATTTTTTTCAAATAAATTGGGATATAACTACACTTTCGAATTTCGAAAAGTCTTCCCTTCTCCTTGACACAGGCGCGGATTTGCTTGTGAAAGGCATCCACCGTGGTGGACAGTCAAGCGATGTCGAGATCATCCCACGCCTTCTGTAGGGCGCGCTTTAGACTTTACAAATTCTTATGTGGAGAAGCAAAGGCCTTTCTAGAAGTCAGAGTTCTCTAATATTTCAATTTTAATTGTAGTCCAATAACAAAATTAACAAAGATAAAAAAGATTAACAAAGATATAAAAAACTGATCTTCTCTCTACTATCATCTTTCTGTATTTATCATGAATTGTGGAGTTACACTCCTTTCATGACGCAATTGCTTCATGAGCATGCGTGACTAGAAAGAACGGCCATCGTGCCTTAGACATAGCAGGAAATCGCATGGGACAATTTGTGCTCGGTTGGTGTATTGGTTAACTCTCTACAAGCCCCGGTTAGGCAGCGGAGGATCGGTTCCCAACCGAGTGCCAGATTTTTGCCCGTGCGATGGATTTCGTTCATCATAGTCTCAGCCCATCGTTGCTTTGAACGATTAACAAAGATCAAAAATTAGTCCAATAACATATATATTTCTGCTTTTGTATGCATTCTTGAAAGAGTTGGGCAGTGTACACAATTTATTGAGAGAGACTCATAACACCGATTTGCATATACCAAAAATTACTGAAATACAGAAGAACTGGTATATGAAACGGATGTTTGTCTAATAAGCTCGAGGATAGCCACTAGCTTAAGAAAAATAATGTTCATAATGAGAACTGAGATCGCCGTTTTCCTCCCAGAAAGATAACAGTATTTGCTCGGTTATCTCAGATCGATGAAACTTGAAAGACAATTTTTTATGTATACGAGGCCGTGAAAGATGGACTTTTTCAAAATAGAAGAAAATATTACAAAAATATAGGAAAAAGAATGAAGATACAAACTGCAAGAAAGTGAATTAAAAGAAAAAAGGGCGTAAAATATGAATAATAATCAAACTTACATGAAGAGAAATATAATTAAATAGAAGGTAAAGCGCAAGACGATTGAAAAGAAACTAAAAGAGTGTGTGGGCGAGAGGAGGAAGAACAATAGAAAAAACAAAATAGAAAGATGGAAACAAAAAGAAGTGTGAGATCAAGTTCATAGAGAAGAGTTTGAGAATCAAGAATTAGAAGAGGAAAAGATAGAGCTAGAAAATAGTAAAATAAAATAAAAGAAAAAATAAAAATAAATAAATAAATTTTTTAAAAAAATAATAGAGCTAGAAAATAAGAATCAGTGATAAAAGTGAGTAAAGTAAGTATGAAAAAAGAAAAGGAGGATAGAAAAAAAAGACATAGGAAAGAAAATGAAGAGTTAATTTGAGACGTGATCCTGAGATATAGATAGACATGTATGTAGATATGAGAAATACTTTTGTACATAGGATGTGGAAGTGAAAGTCGTAATCTCTTCAAAACCTATGTCGGACCCGCTTTCTTGTGTTTCTCCATCCTCTTCTTCTCGTTAGTTCTTCTATTTTGAAAGAAGTTCTGAACCTGAAAAAATTGAAAGTTGTAAAAAGATATTATTGTATGTTGAGTTTTAGTGTGTAATCCTATTTTGCATCGGACTATTCTATAGAGAAGCTGTTCCATGTTACTAGAAGTGCTTCAATTAAAGACATCTTTAGTACAGATTACTTGATTATCGAGGCGGAACAAAACCTAACCTGCAATTTAAAAAAAATTTCACAATTTTTGCTAAACTTTATGAAAAGTTCCAGTTTCGGCACTTTTTCACTTTAGGGCCCCCTCCCAGACGTTCCATGGGTCATACTTCTGACTCAATTACATTTTCAAAAAATTTCTTTTTACATTAAAAAAACTATTTTTACATTAAAAACGGTTAGGTTTAGGAGAAAGTTTACGCTAACGATGCCGTACGGCTTAGCTAACGAGGCCGTATCAAGAACATGAACCAATTGAACTGACCCAATTGAACCCCTGAGAGGGGAGGCCCTAAAGTGAAAAAGTTCCCAATTTTCTAACAATTTTTTTGGTAAGACCGATCGAGTCTGCTAGTTCCTGCATCTCCCTTCCGGATATGTATTTACTCTTATTGTACCGATCGACCAAGGCCTGGCCTTGGAGCGGTGTGAAGATTGCGCGAGGTCGTCGCTCTCTCTGAAATGCTCGGAGTAAAACAATGAAAAAGAAAATGTAAAAAAGAAGCTGGTCATCAGTCGGAGTCTAACTCAACCGTCTTTCATCTACCGGGAGCAAAGCTGTTATCCCAACTAAACCGAGGATTCTCTACTATACCTTACTATTGTGCTTTATGAAAAAAACATCAAGACCTTGCAATCTTAGTTTAGAGTGCTCATGAAGTTAATCTTCAATTGATTATTTACATAGTTTGAAGGCAGTGACGCTAAGTTGAGACGACAATTGATTAGAACATCGCACGGAAAAAAAAGTTGGTCTACCGGATGGGACTGAGCACAGCCATCTCTTCTCAATCCGGGAGCAAGCGCGTTACCATTACATCACGGTGACGCATTGCTATTCCGTGCGATAATCTTCTTCTCCCTAGCGTTCTCCTGCGATGGCAGGGTCCGCTGTGTGGATCTTCTTTCTCCACTTGTCCCGATCGAGGGCATCTTTCGGGCTTAGATGACTGCCTTTCAAGTCAGCATTGATGGTGTCTTGCCATCGCTGCTTCGGTCGCCCTCTCGGTCGCCGGCCGTCCACTTCGAGATTGTAGGCTGTGCTGGCTACAGTTTCCGGTGATGCTCTGGTGACATGGCCGAACCATCTCAGCCGATTTTCGCGCATCTTCTCGTCGATAGGGGTGACGCAAAATCTTCTCCTTATGGTCTCATTTGTAGGTGCTCGCGGAGAGAGATTCCCATGATCTAACGGATCATGCGCATTTCCATAGTTTGTAGACGTCGCTCAACTGTTCTCGTAGTTGGCCAGCACTCGATTCCATACAAAGCTACGGGACGCACTACTGTTCGATATATCTTTGACTTGAGGCGCAGAGGCATCTTTCGGTCGCATAGTACGCCTTTGAGATCTCTCCATTTCATCCATGCTCCGTTGACACGTGACAGCACGTCAGAGTCGATGCCTCCGCTGGTCTGGATGTTCGATCCAAGGTAGCGGAAGCAGGTGGACTTCGTCAATTCTTCGCCGTTTACCTTGATGGTGTCTTCGGATGGTATTGTTTCCAAGTACTCCGTCTTTGAGGTATTCAGACGTAGTCCAAACTGACTGAGTCGGCTGCTCCAAGCCTGCACTTTTTGCTGAAGCTCCTCTCTCGTTTTAGCTGCCAGGAACACGTCATCCACGTACAGGATGGTCCATGCAAGATCACCCTGTAGGTCACGAGTAATAGTGTCCATGACAAGAATGAAGAGGAATGGCGATAGCGCTGGTCCTTGATGTACGCCCACACTCACTGGAAAACTATCCTAGATTCCGACGGGACACCTAACGTTGCTCGTGGCATTTACGTAGAGTAGCCGGACCCAATCAATTAGAAGTTCAGACACTTCGTGGTCCCGAAGGGCGTACATGATGAGCTCGTGTGGTACACGGTCAAATGCTTTCTCTAGATCGAGAAAAGCGAGATGGAGTGGTTGCTGCTTCTCCCTGTGTTTCTCCATCAGCTGGCGAGCAGTGAAAACAGCGTCTGAAGTGCCTGTTCCTTTGACTAATCCACATTGGTTGCGTTGGAGCTTGACGATTTCTCGCAAGCGCTGTTCGAGGACACGTTCGAAAATTTTCATTGTATGGCAAAGAAGGCGTATCGGTCGATAATTCGAACAGTTCGCTGGATCTCCTTTGTTCTAGAAAATCGGGACCGTGACACTTGTCAACCAATCTGCGGGTGCTCGACCAGTTTTCACTATCGCGTTGAAGAAGTCTGTAAGCCAGGGGATCGCGGAGTCTCGTAGTTTTTTGAGCTTCCATAAGTCGGCTGGCTGGTAGCTCGTCTGGACCTGTGGCTTTGGAACTCTTCATAGCGCAAACGGCTTTCGAGACTTCGGCAAAAGTGATGCGGGAGACTGGGCCAGCTAATTTCGGGGGCCTTCTGGAACATCCGGGTGTGGGAATTCTACATTTGAAATCTCTTCGAAGTGCTGTTGCCAGCGTCGGAGGATCTGTGTAGTAATCTGCAGCCTTCGCCCGTCTTTCGTCTTGACACATTTGTAGTGCTCGATGTCAAGAGTCGCCTTTTTCCTCGCTTTCGCTAGCCGATATATGGTCTTCTCTCCTTCCTTCGTGTCCAAGCGTTCGTAGAGTTCACGATGATGTTCAGAGCGTGCGGAGGCTACGGTTCGCTTTGCTTCTTTTTCGCAGCATTGTACTCCTCCCAGTTCTCGTCTGTCTTCTCGATGAACCATTTCTTGTAAGCCGCTTTCTTTGCTCAAACTGCATGCTGCACTTCGTCTGTCCAAAGCCATGTCTGCTTGTCGATTCTTCGGCGTACAGGTTTCGTCGTTCCTAGAACTCTTCTCGCGTTGGCGGTTGCAGAATCTCGAAGCGAGGCACATGTTCTGTTTATGTCTTCCGGGTCGATTTCAGGGAAGGTTAAACCAGCGACGACGGCTGATTTATATTCCGGAAGCTTCCACCATTTGATGGTTGCCGGGCCAGTTACTTGTAATATCTTCTTCACGTTGACCCGCAGGTCAGCTATGAGCAGCTTGTGTTGAGGGGCGAGACATTCGGACGGAATCACCTTCGTGTCGATCACTGCCGGGAAGTATCGTTTTCGTAACAGCATGAAGTCTAACTGGCTTGTGTTGAGGCCGCTTGAATACGTGATCATCTGGCTCGTTCTCTTCTTGAAGAAGGTGTTGGATATGACAAGACCAGCTGCTTCTGCGAAGTCGAGGATTCGGCATCCATCGCTGTTCCTATTCCCATATCCTTCTCCACCGTGACAACTGTATCCGCTGCTTTCTCCTCCGACATGTCCGTTGAGATCTCCTCCAAGTAACAGAAGATCTTCTGCGGGGCAGTTCATATCGTGGTCGTGTAGATCCTGCCAGAACTTGTCCTTATCCTCTTCATCACATCCAGTTTGTGGGGCGTATGCGGAGAAAATCTGGATACGGCGGTTGTCGGCATCAATGGAAATAGACATCAGGCGGTCAGAGTGACGTTGAACTTCGGCTACTCGGCTTTGAAGATCTTCACTCACTACGATGGCGACCCCGTTGAATTTCGTCATTCCATGATAGATTAGCTTATATCCTTCACCGATGTTTCGTGACTTCTGCCCTTTCCACCTCGTCTCCTGAACGCATGCGATATCGATTCCGCGGCGTTTGAGAAGGTCCGCTAGCTCACCGGTCAGTGTGCCGATGTTTAGGGTGGCGAATCGGACTTTTCTGGATATGAGATTCGGTCGTCTGTCGGCCAGTTGCCCGCGCATTTTATTCACGTTGGTTGGGCATGGCCAACATGCGTCGCTTCCGGGGGACGCCCTGTTGCATGGAGATGTTTGATCCATGTAGTTGCGACAAGAATTTGCCGACCGGCCTGTCGCTCGGGCCTGGCGTCAGCTTAGCTCACGCTTACGAGTTTGCAGTTTCCGATGGCACCACGTGGAGGAACGGACTCGCCATCTATTCCGTGCGAAAACGAAAGGCTCAATTGCCTTCCCACGTCCCCAGCTTTTTCCGTGCGATGGTGTATAATCATGAACCTAATGGGGTAACCTAATACTTGTAAAAACTTATTTGCTTACACGATAGAATAATGTGGGCCTTAGAAAGTTGTGCTTCGTTGATCTATTAACTCGTTTGATAGTAGTTTTATTCTGGACACTATATATGTAAGATAGCTTGTCTTTCTAGAAAGACTTTATTGTTTACTTAAAACTATACTGAGCTTACAATCAACAATTTGTTCAACTTATTTGGAAAAATGAAGAGCTTATATGTATAAGACGAAAGATTACGAGTAATTCACTTTGATTAAGTCATAATGAACTCGAAATTCTTTTTTTTTTTCAAACTTTAGGATCAACTGTCGAAATAACTCACGTTTCGTGTGTGAGATACTTCAGAGCTCCCTCTTCCGAGGTTCTCTGCAAACAAAATGATGTTCAATAGTCTATTTAGTTTCAGGCAAGATTTTTACAAATTCCATATTGGATAAATTTTGTATTAAACGATAATATATTGCTGGAAAAAACCGCGATTGTGAGATGAGAGTTGTTAAATAAAAATTTAAAATTTTTGTTCTTTTCTTTTTCAAATTCTTTTCTTTTCTTTTTTTTCAAACATTTTTCAAAAATTTTCAAACATTCTTTTCTTTTTCAAACCCCGGAGATGGTCGGGTCTGTCATTTCCTCTTCACACTGACTTCTACTCGTCTCTACTTCATTGAATTACGATATTTCTCTTCTGTCTTCTTGGGACTCAAGACTTCGTGAATCTCTTCGGTATGAGGTTGAAACGCTAAGTGGTCTACCAAGACTCTTCAGTGCAACGCCACAGTTGCTTATTCCTCTTCCGAAGATTTTCTACTTTTTCATTTTCTCATTGTCAACCAAGTTAGCGATGACCCTGAACCAGTTGTCCTTTGGCGATAAAGAATATCAATAACAAAATCGTCTCGTTGAACATACAATACTATTGAACTAGACACAAACATTTAACAAAAATATCTATTCATGGGACAATTTTACCTCGGAGAGTGGAAGCGTGCTTTACTAGGGTTGGGGGGAGGGCACTTTTGTTTTTAGTGTGTTCAAACCACTGTATTTATTAAACCATTTTCTCTATTTTTTGACAAATTCAGTCGTTAAATCGACAAAAAATGTGAGAATTTTTCCATGCGGTCTCGTTCTAAGCCGTATGGCCTCGTTAGTGTAACCTTTCCCTGAACCTAAACACAAAAAAACAGTGAATAATAGCTGAAAACAGTTAAGCCAATGTACTTAATTAGACTGGATAAATATACAACATTGTGGCTAATTGTTTTATCGGGTCGTTCCTAAGCTGTAGGGCCTATTTGGCATACATTCTAACTAAGCCTAAGGGAAAAAATATCAGTGAAACGCAACCTGACCCCGAAAGTAAAGCACGCCCCCCACCCCTTAAATAACAAAGAGCCCTATAAATCAACTTACCAAATTTTCAAAAAAGTTCTCCGTGTTGACTCCAAACGTTCTTTATCTAATTTTGATAAACTACTTAACCTAGGATTCTCAAATTAGGCGACTCTATGTGAGCTAAAGAAGAATACTTTCACGCTGCGAGAGAGTGGTGAAATATATCATAAAGTAGGAGAAGTAGAGATCTCATATGCCAGCCTAAATTCCACAACTCCAAGCTGCAAAAATTCTCAGGAATTAGCAAAACGGACCCAATGAACGTGTTCTTTCTGAAATCACGTAAACCGAACTTTAAATTTGAAGAATTCTGTTCAGTAATTCATGGTTCATGATTTCTTATACATATATAACAATGAAATTTTATTCGATGTGAAATGTGAGGTCACTTATAGATAGATTAAACGTGCGGCTGAGGATTGGTTACTCAGAAATCAATAACAATATTTTTTCTTCCACTTTTAAATGTCCATCTTCTTTATATATCCACCATGCAAAGATAGCTTAACAACTTATTGGTGGGTAGAAAAATTACAAAAATGGTAATAATAAATTTTAAAGATTTTTCAACAAAAAAAACCATTTGAGATTTCCGGGGGCTGAGCAACTCGAGCGGCTTCAAACGTCCAGGGCTGCTTAAACGATTGGAATACTTAGTTTTTTCTCTGAACCAATTTTACTAAATAAAAAAACTTTTGAATTAATTTTTTTCAAAACGTTAGTTAAATCAGGGATGATTCAATTCAATTTGTTTATCCAATATTCATGAGACAAAAGAAAAAACATTAAAGTTAACATACATTTAACGTTCAAACATGTTTTTTTTAATATATGAAATCTATTATGGATACCTGAGAAGAAAAAAACAAAAAAACTTTATATAATTTCAGTGGCAGTGTTAATTTAATCTATTGAAATTATGGTTTCGGGTAAAATAATGATGAGACTCGTCCCAGAGTATGATGAGACTCGTCCCAGAGTATGATGAGACTCGTCCCAGAGTATGATGAGACTCGTCCCAGAGTATGATGAGACTCGTCCCAGAGTATCTACATAGTGTTCGTATCAACCTCAATCGAAAATGAGCCTAAAAACTTAATACGTGTGTAAATTCCAGAGATAAGTGTGTGTGTGTAAAATGTGTGTAAAGCCTTGTCTTTGTAATCTAACACTCGCTGTACTCATTGTTAATTATAATAATACTCCCATTCGAATAAAAAAACAAAAAGTTACCTGATAAGTAGCATCGCTAACGTGTGGTCCATAGGAGGGTACCGGGTTTGGAAATGCTGGAGGGCCTATATAGAGAGCCGCATTTGTGCTATCGGGAAGGGAGGTGCCTGGGTATTGCCCTCCGTATGGGTAGTAGTACCCAGGCACAAGAAGCGATGGAGGTTGGGGGAGAAGGTTCGGTGTGGGATAGTTGAAGTAACCATCCATGTAGATTCTCTGAGCTGAGTGCGTTCTCGTAGACAAAACCTAAAAAGACTAAGCTAAAGACTTAGCTTACTTTGAATACCAAGAGATGACTAATAAGCATACCAAGATGTATTCATACATACATCAAAAACATAATGTAACAATACACGTGCGATTTTATAAGAGCTGAAAGTGAAGTGAATTTTTTTCCTGGATAGTTGATTTTTTGAAGATAACTAAATATGAAACCTAAAAGATTAGCGCACATAGATACCCTTGAAGATACCCTAGATAGATAACCTAGACATAGATACCCTAGATACCCTGTTTTATTTTTTCTGAGAACAAGTTCAAGAGCCTGCTAAGTTTCTATGATAAGCACGTTAGCATTCACATGAACTTCAAGAAAAGTAGCTAGTAAATTAAAAGAAATAAGGGAACCTAAGAAATGATATAAATCAGGCAAAAAAAAGGAAGAAAAAACAAAGAAAGAGAGGAAAGCGTAAAACTTCAAGTCCTAATCAAAATTTATAAGAAGGGAGAAAATAATTTAAAGTTGAAGATTAGAAAAACAATGAACTGAACACGGGCTTGAAATTGAGAAAAGACACAAAAAAGGTAGAGAACCAAAGAGAGACAGAGCGATAAAAAGAAAAAAGAGAGAGCGACAGAGAAAGAATAAGAGACAGAGAGAGAATCAAAGAGAGACACAGAGAGAGAGAGAGAGAGAGAGAGAGAGAGAGAGAGACACAGAGGGAGAGAGACAGAGAGAGACAGAGAGAGAGGCAGAGCAGAAGCATTGCGATATGTTGAGCTGACCGAAACTGCGCCACGATCGAGAATTCAAGTACCGAACAAAATTACTAGCATAAACAAGTTAGAGTGAAAATTAGCTGAAACAATAACATCATCAAAAATCTATAATTTTAACTATCTGTCTGAAAACTTTATAGAATAAAATAAGAAAGATTGAGACATGATGATAGACAGAGAAGGAGAAAATAGAAAAGAGGCAGATACTGAAAAAGAGAAAGAGATTCTAAAGAGAGGAAAAGAGAAGATGGAAAAATTAATGAATGAATATGAAATAACAACTTTTATCCAGAAAAACTATAACAACAAAAGTAGGTTTTGAACTAGACGAAAGATAGGAGTGCAAGGGGGAGAGCATGAAGTAGCTAATGAACTGAGGGGCTGCAAGAAGAAGTAGGAGGAGTTGGTCGGTTGACATCGCTACCATAGGGTCAAAAAAAGGGTTGGCAATCGGTGAGAAAAAGGGTTTTTAATTTGTGGTAAAACCGAAAGTGGAGAAAAAATATATTTGGACAAGAAAAAGGAATAACTTAAGAAAGAAAGAGAGAGAGAGAAGAATAGAGAGATAAGTATAAAAAAAAGAAAGACTCCTGGCTAATAATGCAGTGAAAAAGAGATGAGGTGAATGAGAATTAAGAAAAGAAATAGACATTGTCGAACTCCTGGCTATTAATTGTCAAAAAAAATGCCTAAATTTAAGCATGGAAGGCGGATTCTGAGAAAGAATCAGAAAAAAGGAAGCGATCGGATATAATTTACTTGTCAGAATTAGCTTGCATATCATGATGGGATTAAAAACGGGAAAAGAGCGAAATAGCGACATGGAACGGAAAATATAGGAGCGATGAGAGAGTAAGAGAGTTTTTTATTCAACATTCTTCATGAAGGCATAGCTTTGTTATGCCTTACTGTAGGATAGTCAATTATTTGCCAGAATTCCCAGGGCCTCTTCTCTCCTTCTTATTTCAGATTCCTTACTTCCACTCTCTTCTTTTCAAAAACCTCCATTCTCTGACTCACTCTTTTCCTCTCACTGTTCGTCCTCTCTCTTTCTCTCTCTCCCTCTTTCTCTTTCTCTCTCTCTCTCATTCGCTTTCTCTAGTTATTTTTGAATTTCTTCTCTCTGGTTCTGTCCTGTCTTTCCAAATATGTTTTTTGTTATTTTATTAGAATCATAAAAATAACAGATCCTTTATCGAAAAGAAAACACTTTTACTATGATGAATAATAAAGAAAAGCTGAATATGTCTCTTTTTCAGTCAACTGTTTTGTTGATTTTCATTTTTTGTGATCAAGAATTTGAAGGTTGTTTCAGAAAGAGCATTAGTTGCTTTTGCGGTCCATTGATTGTGACAAAGACTCGAGCGAGTTTTCAGTTCACTGATTTCAAATGATCCAGACTTTCTCTTGGATCGATCTTAAATAGCGGTTGAAGTGACGAGAGAATGGTTTTGAACATTTCTTGAGCCCCATTGCGTTTGGTTTCCGTATATGGTAGAATACACTATTGTAGAATACACAATATTGTAGAATACACCAGAAGAATACACCAGAAGAATACACCAGAAGAAAATAAAAAGTAAAAAATGAAGTTATATTGGACCATCCAATTAATAAAATCAGTGATATTCTTAAAAAGCATAAATAGAAATTTGTTTTCCTCTGCATTTCTGAGCAAAGTTCTGTCAAGTCAAAGGTGGCTCCGCTTTGCTCGCGGCAAACTGACTGCGCTATGTAATCGGTCAAACATGCGAAAGCCATTGGCGTTCGATTTCAACCAGTTTCGGCAACGAAAACTGAACTCTTATACCAATGGATTCTTGCTGAAATTTCTTTTTTTTTCTTGCTAAAAAATGGGCTTGTCCCGGGGCACATTTCCATGCAGCGTGGATAATGCTTGTCCCGGGGCACATTTCCATGCAGCGTGGATAATGCTTGTCCCGGGGCACATTTCCATGCAGCGTGGATAATGCTTGTCCCGGGGCACATTTCCATGCAGCGTGGATAATGCTTGTCCCGGGGCACATTTCCATGCAGCGTGGATAATGCTTGTCCCGGGGCACATTTCCATGCAGCGTGGATAATGCTTGTCCCGGGGCACATTTCCATGCAGCGTGGATAATGCTTGTCCCGGGGCACATTTCCATGCAGCGTGGATAATGCTCTGAAAAATTTACGCAAGTTTTGAGTGCTCAATCGCTAAAACTGGTTATTTAATTTAATGATTTTTTCCCTTTCGTTTTTTCATGTTTAGTGGAACAACGTATATCGTTCTAAAAAGGTTGAATTTTGAAAGAATGATCGAAGGCTGCTTGTAGAAGAACCTTATTTTTACTCTTTTCTCTCCTTTTCATTTTATAATTATCAAAAGTTCTCTATGTCCAGTTTTTCTAAAATTAAAAACTTTTGTTCTGAGCAAACCGAGCACAACAATTGTTAAAGAAAATAACAAAAAAACATGATCCAGGGAATGAACTCACCAGGTCTCGGTCAGCCAGGTACTCGCTGACTTGGACAACCTGGTCAGACAGATCTCTGCAGTCCATCCTCCTTCTCTGGGGCAGCCATGTACCCAGTCGTGTGTCCGCCGAGTAACTCTTTATTCTTCTTTCGACAGCCCGATCAACTCATTAGCTGTGTGCCGATCAACGTCAATGCTTGACTTCTCTTTAAAAATTGTAAGATCTGACCATGAGGCAGAGAACAAGGCATATGAGCCTTTCTTATACATAACACTATCGTACGGAATAGCAATGTGTCCCCGTGGTGTAATGGTAACACGCGCTCCCGGTTTGAGTCGAGATGGTCTGGGTTCGATCCCGCCCGGAGGACTAGCTTTTCCTGTGCGATAGTTCAATAATTTGTCATCTTAACCACGCGTCACTGCCTTTAAACTGTTTAACTTAGAATTGAAGAGGCAGTAGTGATAGAAAAGTCCTCTGCCAGTTCGGCTTTCTTGTCAAGTTTGGGCTTGTTGAATTGAATAAGCATTACCTTAACGATTCTACGACGAGTTACCTTAGTATCAACATGCAATATAGTGGCGGTTACAGTAAAATTCTCAATAAGGTGAGTGGCTAAAACACGTTAGGAGAAAGCATTAGTGGCATATAAATAAGAAAAACATAGGAAAGACAATAAGAAAAATATTTTAGAAAGCGAATGTTATTGCTATAAATACCCTGAACTTATAAACAATACTTTTGGACACATATGCAGCGGAAATACAAAAATCACTCATGACTCATCTCTACGTCAAATTCTAGATCGAGGTACAAAATATCGCATTTGTGAAAATGTTGATAAAGATACAATTATTTCAGAAATGGAACAATCCATCAACCAGACAGTAACGAAAATGACCAAAACATTCCATCTTAATCAATATGATCGTATTATTATTATTATTTACAATATACTCCAAAAACACTGCCTTCCACTAATTTCTAGATATCTCGACAGATTCCTCTATTTCGATTCCACTAATTACAAACAAATTTACAGAAGCATTTTTGAAATACGAATTTTTTTATAATAACCCCTATTGATAAAGCTAGTAACAACTATGCATTCACTTGCAAGAAATTATATCTTCTATTTATGAACGAAGAGATGAATACAAGCACAGAAAATACTAGAACCTATCAACCAATTCCTTCTTTAAACATCCTTAACATAATTAATAAACACTTGGAACTAACTAAAGAACTCAAAATTCCTATTCCTTTATCTAACATATACAACATACCAACTGTATATGGTATACCTAAAATGCACAAAAATCCCGTTAAATTCCGATTTATAACCGGAGCTTCCAACAGCAGTCTCAAACCTTTATCTCAAGAACTTCAATTAATTCTCAAACATCTATCCAGACATTTCAAAAGTTATTGCAAACAAACAAGCGAAAGAAATGTTACTAATCACCTTTTTTCTATTCTTAATACTAAACCCGTGCTTCATGAGCTTAGACTATCAGGGAATCAACCAAAAGAAATATACTGTGCTGACTTCACTTCTCGTTTTACCAACCTCCCACATGACATAGTTAAGATCAACATAAAAAGAGTTATAAAAACTTGTTTCAAAAATAGTGGATTCCAAGCCATCAGAATTAAAGGTAAACAAACCAGTTACACTAATGAAACCAACAAAAGTAGAACTTACCTTCCCTTTCAAATATACAAGATGCTGACTTATATCTTAGACAATAGCTATACCCTTTATAGTCAAATTATCTATAAACAAAACAAAGGTATACCTCAAGGTAATAACGCGTCTCCTAAAATCGCTGACTTAACACTAGCTGTGGTGGAATTTCATTATATTAACCAAAACATAAAAGGAACTCACCCTTTAAGTTTTTCACCTAATTGTACCTTCCGATACATTGATGATTTAATTCATATATCAAACAAATTGAATGAGTTCATTTCTTTTACAAAAGAAGTATATCATAATTCTCTAACTTTAGAACAAACTAATCAACAGAGATACAAAGCTGAATTTCTTGACCTAGACATAGAAGTCTTAGAAGATGGTACTACAAAGTTTAAACTATACAACAAAACCGATGCATACAACTTTAAGGTTATAAAATACCCCCCACTTTAGCTCTAATATACCTATCAACATTGGTCTTAACACCATATACAGTGAAACTTTACGTTTTAGTAATAACTGTAAACACATAGAAGACTTTCTCAACAGAATCACTATGTTAATAGACTCTTACAGGTCAAATCAATTTCAAGATCATATAATATTAGGTAGATTAATTAAAACTATCACCAAAAACCCATCACTATCACTAAAATATAACACAGTACACATTAATATCAATCAAAAGATCATTGAACAGATCCAACACATTGAGTATCATCATTGATCACTCAATTCCCTTCCATCCCCATCTATTTTTCTGTTATTAAATATCTCATCACTACTTCATACGCTATTGACATTTCGTTTTTAGGAAAATTCCTTTTTGTTTATGTTTTCGTTATTTACAATTTAATTTAAGTTTGTTTTTTTAAAATTTATTCATTATTTCTCTATCACGGTCTCTCTGGGCACTCACTGAAGAGCCCCACCCAGAGGGAGCGAAAGTCTGTCTGGGCTCGGGGGCGAAACAGACTTTCGCATTTGTTATTCATAATTTAAAGCAGAACTTTATCTTTTAAATACTACGCAATTTATCTTTAAAAACAAACCCATTATGCACCTTCACAATCTTTCTCTACTCTAATATATTTCTCTCGTCCTTACATGTGATGTGAGTACCTAAAGTACCACTCCATGTTTCAGACGGGATAATCATTCGAAAATTTTTAGTTACTATTAATTCTCTATCTCACATATCATTCTATTATAACCTCTAATATAACTTTCCTCGTGCATAAATTAAATTAACCTAAATTAAATCCTAATCTAAATCGAATTAAATTTAACTATAAAAACAAAAAAATTTTTATACAACCTTCTCAACTTCTGCTGATTCATTTTAATTTCTCAAATTTCCTAGCTACCAAGTGTAGCAAATCCGGATTCATCCGGATCCACTAGCTGCTTGCAGCAAATATGGTTTTCACAAACCAGAAAATAGCTGCATTGCAGCAAATCTCCAATTTTCATTATATTCATTCCATTTATACTTCTCTTCTATATCTTTGATTTACTGACATCAATTTATCTTTAACTGTTTACATCATATTTATTCATATTAACTTTCTTCACATTCATTTTCCTTTAACGGATTAAATTCAACTCCCCATTGTATCTCTCCAAAACATCAATTTTTCATTTGATCTACTGATTAAGTTGATTCATCAAATCCATATTTCATGCTTTGTCAAACTCTTAACATCCTTTAAAAACCTCTTCATTCAAAGATTCAATTTCAATTTTATTACGTGTTTCAGAGAACACATAAAATTTCTTCATACAGAGACTCAGAAAAAACATATTGCTTATTCAGAGTACATGCAATGATAAAACATGAAACATATAAAACATGGAGTGGATGATAGCACATCATTTCTTTATCGGAGGCGCTGCTTCTCCATCACCTCTAATACCTCTCTTCCGACTCTTCTTTTGTTCATCCTTAACATCTCTAATTTAAACTCAATTAATATAAGTTTGAATAACTTCTAATTTATTTTTTTATTTTTCTTCAAATAAAGTCAACCCTTTCCTCGCTGCTATGCAGTTAACACAGTCTTGGCAATGCGCCAATTTCTGGCTATTACAAAAGCACGCCGTGCACGCTGTGCTCGCTGTGCACGCACGCTGCACGCTGTATAATTACCAATGCACGCCGAGGCGCGGGAAAGAGAGAAAGAGTGTTTGACGCACTATATTGTTTCACACTATAATTTAGTTATGAAAAGTGATAATTTTATTGAGTCTCTGAAACAAGTCTTACAGAGAGAGTGGTCAAAAATTGACGAAAAGTACCTCCGTCCGTTGCTCCAATTCATGCGACTGCTCGACTGGTTG
Source organism: Allodiplogaster pararmata (assembly GCA_964056735.1). Taxonomy (NCBI): domain Eukaryota; kingdom Metazoa; phylum Nematoda; class Chromadorea; order Rhabditida; family Diplogasteridae; genus Allodiplogaster; species Allodiplogaster pararmata. The sequence goes on from OZ057403.1 coordinate 35,466,395, forward strand.
TCAGAGAGAGTGGACAACGTCGAGGCTCTAATCGATGAAACATCACTGTAATAAATAAATGAATAAATAAATAAACAAATAAATCTACGAATGAAAAGAAAAATGAATAATTGACTCAAACAAACGAGCTTGCTGACAAGTTGAGCATCGGCGTCCCGCTTTCAATCGGAGTGCTGACTCTCTGCGTGCATGTAGTGTTGTGGCTTGTATCCATCTGTGATTTTTTTTTTCATCGGAAGTGATTTCTCAATTGAGTTTTTGACCGTAACTTCTTTAACTTAATGAAATGGTGAATAGACTGCTACATACTTGACAAAACATGAGGAAATAAATCCGCATCGGATAAAAACTTATGAAAGTAAGAAAAAATTTCCTTCGTGGGCAAGGGGCCGGGAGGTTTTTTGTACCCCTTGGTAACCTATGCTCCATCTTTCTCTACTACAATTAGAGAATTCTATATTCACCTCGGATATTCTACCAGAAAACACTGCCTATAAGAAATATACATTTTTGAAATTTTTTTTCAGCCAGAGAACTCGGAATTCCTCTAGAGAAGAGAATTCTTCCAAGACAAGTTCGTGCGACATAAGTTGAGACTTTGCTGGCGTACTTCAAAGTCAGCCTCATCGATGGCGATGACGTTGTTCTCCGAGCCGAGAGCGTTGTCCGTGCCCTCATCCGAGAGCTGAGAGTTGCCATCCTCATCGCTCTTGTTGTTGTTGTTGCCGGCAAGCATCCCGCATCGAAGACTTGGTTATGAACACTCTCTTTAATGAGAGAAGTTCTCGTGTTCTTCGGACAAGATGCGTCCGGAGAAGGGTTTTGATGTCCTTTGCAGTCCTGAGACTGTCATGCTGCACCTTGTGAAGGCGGACATCGTTGTAGCAACCTGTTCATGCTATAGGCCTTGTGAGTGGGTGGTCAAGCCGGCCTAGCATCGTTTTTGGTGGGAGTAGAGACGTCTCGCCTGTCGTTGACCGGAGATAGGCAAGAGGCTATTTGACTGGCGCCTCGACTCGCCATTGAGAAGTATAGCGGAGTATCGGCTGATGTTTTGTCCGGTGGCCAGGCCGGTCCGGCATCGCCCTCCTTTGACGAGCTATGAAATCTTCTTCGTTCGGAAGTTCCGTCAGCGGTCTGCTGTTTATAATTTGAAGCAACTTCGGTTACAATTGTTTCAAATTCCTTTTCCATCAGAATTTTCCTACCAATTCCTTTTCTCATCGCGGTTTTAACAGAACCTATCAGCCGTTCATATATTCCGCCTTGCCACGGTGCATGTGCTGGGATGAATTTCCAGTTAATTCTATGAGTTGTCATGTAGGTGTTTACCGTGTTGTCGTTGCATTCTTCCTCACTGCCTTGCAGTAGTGGGCTGACAGTTTTGAAACTGGGGGCATTTTCTGATATTATTGATTCAGGCTTTGCTCTTCTTGCACAAAACTTGCGAAATGATTGAATAAATGTTTTGGCGGAGATATCTTCCATAACTTCCAGATGTATTGCTCGCGTGAAGAGGCAGGTTAATAGCAGAATTTATCTTTTCACGTTAACCGAATTTTCTGTTTTCACGAAAAATGGTCCCGCTGTGTCAATCCCAACGTGACCAAAGGGATGTGAATAGTTGACCCTCTGTTCGGGTAGTGGAGGTAGAGGCGGGTATTTGAACGGTCTGCCATGTACTAATATTTGTAGTAAAAGTTTGTCTCGAAGAAATCCAACTTTTGTATCGTAAAAAGACCTTAAACGAGGAACTGACCAGTTCTTGCTGTGGATATATATATATATTTTATCTACACTTGTCAGTGCAAAAACAAACATTCAAAAACCACAGATAACAATGGTGTCTTTAAGAAGCAAAGAAAAAAAAGAAAAGAAATCTAAGACAATTCTTGTAACAATTTATTACAGAGCGCGTCATAGTGTCTAATAATTACATCCATATGTCTGCTGATTCGAAACGGAAAGACTAAAGTGTATCAATGATATTGATGACAGCTTTTTTAAAAACGTGTTCACTCGGAACATTCAACACATCTCTCGATAATCTAGTGAACATACGTGCTACCCTTAATGAGAAACAATGGAAACGGGCCGTATTCTGTGTTGCTTCGACATACAAACCGTTAACATTTGTCCGTGTAATCGGAACCCATTTGAAGAACTTTTCCTTCGCGACAATGGAACTATTGTTGTAAATTTTCCAACCCATCATAAGATCCGCGACTTTCCGCCTGTCTATCAAGGAAGAAAGACCTAGGTTAGCCAATCGACAAGAATAAGAAGGAAGTGCACGTGGATAATCAGGATTAGGAAAGCATCGGTAGTATACAATACGAGTAAAAGCTTCAAGTACTTTCTCGATAATTTTGCAGTCTTTTTTATAATATGGATTCCAGAAGCAAGATGCAAATTCAAGATGAGGAAGTATATATGTGGAAAAGCATTTGAGTAGAATAACTGGGTCGTTGATGGGAACAGCACGGAGGAGTGAATACATGGCTGCCGTTGCTTTGCTCACTCGATCTTCAACAGCTGGGCCTCTGCGCAATGATGAGACAACTTGTACTCCCAGGTCGCGAACTTGGTTGACACGTGATAACAGAACATGGCAGATTGAATAGGAGGCGATGAGAGATTGGTACCCTATATGCAGATGAAGAGTTTTACTGGGAGACAAGGAGAGTTGATTACATTCACACCAAACAGTAATAGCATCGAGTGCAAGTTGTAGTTCTTGACTTCGCTCTAAAAAGGTGTCTTTGTTATAAGACACATACACTTTAATATCATCGGCAAATGCTTGGAAATGCACATTAGGGAATTGAGCTAGTACATGGTTCAAATCAGTTATGTATAAGATGAATAGCAGGGGTCCAAGAACAGAACCCTGGGGAACCCCTGATGTCACATTAAATTGAGGAGAACGAGTCCTACCAATGCGAACTGAAAAAGTGCGATCTGTCAAGAAGGATTCCAGAAACAATAACAATTGAGATGGTATACCATAATGTCTACACTTGTAGAGAAGCTTAGGAATACTAATTGTATCGAAAGCTCGAGAAAAATCGAGATATATGACATCGGTGGAAAGTCCACTCCCTAGCGCTCTCGTCCAGTCTTCCTCACACATCAATAAATTGGTGACAACAGAAGCCTTCTCTCGAAAACCGTGCTGATAATTAGACAACACATCGAATCTTTCTAGATGCTCTATAATAGTCTTACGAAGTAGGCGCTCTATTGTCTTCGATGCAGGGGACAATATCGATATGGGCCTATAGGAAGAAGGAGACGAGGGTTCTTTGCCTTGTTTAGGAATTGCGGTCACAAAAGAATGCTTCCAAATAGCAGGAGTCGAAGATGTGATAAGACAGAAGTTGTATATGTGGGATAGAGGAACCGAAAGCGAAGAATGACACATTTTGAACACAAGCTGAGGAATTCCATCGGCACCGGTACTACCCGTGTATTTCAATTTAGACAAAGCACGTGAAACAGTATACGGAAGAAAGATACTTAGATTAGTTTGAGGAAGAATGGGATCTCCAGCGGGGCGGGGTAACAAACCGTCATCATGGGTAAAGGAAGAGGCAAACTCAGCTGCTAGTAAGTCACATTTACTTTGAGAGTCAGTCAAAACAGAACCATTTCGATCAATGAGAAAACGAGGAGGATTGGGTTTGGGACGTGTGAGAGAAGAGATATACCGGTACAAATTACGAGAGGATGTGAGCCTTTTCTTGAGGCAGTGCTTATTCCACTTGTTGATTTGTTTAAGTAGATCACAACTAGCTTTTTCATACAGTTTTCGAACAAGTGGGTAACGAATATTGCGAAATAGTGCATCTCGATAAGAGATCAAACTACGAATATGGGGTGGATAGGCAGAGAAAGACGAGCGAGGGGCCTTCATTGGAACATACAAGGACAGAGCGTGGTGGAGGAATAGTAGGAAGCGAGAGTAAAGGTCATCTACACAAAAGAACATATCGAAAGCAGCTTCCCAATCTATAGAGGACAAGTAATCATTCAAAGCAGAAAAATCAGTTCGAGAATAGTCTGGAACATGTTCAACGTCGATACGGTCTAAGCATATATGTATATTGGTATCGAATCCTAAATGATCACAAGACGGAAATGAGGGAATAATACGGGACTCGGAGAAAAGAGAAGGATGAGATGTAACGAACCAGTCAAGTGATCGGTTTTGGCGCGTTGGGAGGCGGCACAGAAACGAGAGGTTGAAGGAGGAAATCAGAGAATGAATTATATTATCGGAAAGACTCACAGGAGGACTCAGGGAATCAGAATTGAAATCGCCCACCAGGAAGAAGGGATGATTAGATGTTGAGAAAAGGTCGGATAGAAAATCACAAAAAACTCTTGTCTGATCGGAACTATAACTGGGTGGACGGTAACACACAACAATTCGTAGAAAACAAACTGAAATAAGAACATCGATGGCTATGACTTCTGTACGAGAGAAATCTATTGCTGGCTTAGTAAAAGAGTATACATCACGAATAACAATGCAAACACCACCGCCTCTAGAGTCACGGTCCGTTCTCACAACAACATAAGGGAGATCTCCAACAATTTCACAATCCTTAATCCTACCATGGAGCCAAGTTTCGGACAACGCTACAATATCTGGCTGCTCAGCTTCTAGAAAAATTCGGAAGGCTGCTAGTTTATTACATATAGAGCGCATGTTAAAATAGAAGAACTTGAGAGAATTCTTACCCGGACATGATCTTAGTTTGACGGGAAAGAAGATAAAGGTCTAACAGTTTGCAGCCTCGAACGACGAATAGCGTCGGCTTCTGCTCTTGGTATCACTTCTCCATTGTAGACAACGACGTCTTTCCCCTCGGACACTAGTCTTCTTTTCTCTTGCCGAAGCAAGAACTCCTTCTCTCGCATTTCTTTGGTCAGACTTGGCCGAATGAAAATGTTTCTGAAGCGGTTGTCATTCCGAAGTGAAGAAGCACGTGCGAGAAGTTGCCGCTGAAGTGACTTCGCTGGAAGAATGACCTTCAGCGGTCTGGAGGCCGGTCGCCCATTAGAGTTGTGATTGATACCCATCCGAAAATGGGCCAGTCCGTGAACAGCTACGCCAGCTGCGTCGAGTAGCGAGAGAACCAGAGCGTTGTCATGAGCTGTTTGTGAAGAAGGGAGAGCAGTAGGATCCGGATGTTCTGGAGCCTTTTCGATGACAATAGATCGGAGTCTTTTGTCCTCTTCAATTTCGTGCTGGATTAAGTCGACGGTGGGGGACTGAGTGGAATGTATATCTGATAGTTTCTTGATGACAACAGCACACGTCTTCAGGAGTAGCAAGACGTGAGGAGGCAGGGAAGGCTTCTTTGCTTCTGATTCGGCAGAAATACAGCTGTCGAGTGCTGAAGTCAGAGCAGCAACTCCAGTAGGATCACAATCGTTGGAGGAAGTTTTTTCGGCTCGTCTTTTGGGAGGCATTTTGGGCAGTAAAGGCAGTAAGAGCACGGAAGAACTCGATACACAGAGCACTATGGACACTCACCGCTCGGTAGAGAGAACTGAGACAAGAATGAGAACTGAGACAAGAATGAGAACTGAGACAAGAATGAGAACTGAGACAAGAATGAGAACTGAGACAAGAATGAGAACTGAGACAAGAATGAGAACTGAGACAAGAATGAGAACTGAGACAAGAATGAGAACTGAGACAAGAATGAGATACGGTTGATAAGGGTACGACTGGCCATAAGGGGCAGGATTGAATCCCATAGGCTGCTGAAAGTATAAACAAATATTTCTACAATGCAAACCGCTGATGTTCGCTAGAGCTTTAGAGGAGTTGAACTAATGGATCAAAAACCGACCTCTTGCGGTAAGTTTGCCAGATTTGGCTGTACATACGGTGGAGAAGAGTACTGCCGACCAGCATTCTCCACTATTTGTGGCTGGTACGACGGTCCTGAACAGTTGAATTCAGGTTTTGATTATTCGGTAGCGGCTTTCAACTAAAAGCACCTTTTTCAGAAAGATACCATTTCATACGCAAAGATAATTTATCAAACATGGAAAATTCGTAGTATAGTAGTGTTTTTATTGTTGATTTTTTGAGCTTAAACAATGAGTTTCTGAGGACCTGCAAGGCCAGAGTGATAATTCTGAGGACCTGCAAGGCCAGAGTGATAATTCTGAGGACCTGCAAGGCCAGAGTGACAATCCTAGAGACCTGCAAGGCCAGAGTGATAATCCTAGAGATGTTAAATTCGAGGTACTCAAGGTCATAAATAACAAATTTAATAATTTGCAGTTGACATAACGTATAGCTACTGCAAAACTAATTTCAACTTGAGTCTCATTTGCACTCCTCGTTAGCCGAGGTAAGATTACATTACTTAATCAGGCATCCCGGCTTCGAGATTTCAGGCTCATGAAAGCATGAATTGAAACAAATCCCCTTTTTTCCATATCCATGCTAGGTCCTTAGGTTAAAATGGCAAACTTGAACATGTTTTGTATTCTCATTGAAAAATCATGTTCCTGGATGAAAACGCCGGAAAAAATTGTTACCCCAAAGACTTTATAAAAAAAGCGCAAAATTAATATTGTTTTCATTATTGATTCACCAAAGGACAGTTTGTTCTCACCGTCACTAACATTGGAAGGATAAAAGGAAAATGTTGACTGAAACAAGTTGAGAAGAGCCATTGATGAAGAATAAATACTTTATATCATACTGTCGAGAACGTCTGCAAGGAAACTGAAGACGATGAGGATAAGTCGTTCATTTAGAAGAGTCGAAATTCATCGGTAAACAAAATGACTTGACACAACCATCTCTGGCACTTGAATGAAGAACAGAAGAATGAAGAACAGAAGAATGAAGAACAGAATAATGAAGAATGAAGAATTATTATATTTTGTTATATTATTTTTATTATTACATTATATTACAATATTACAAATTAATAACAAAAATATTACGAAAATGACATGTTTTGAATAAACGCTGTTGGATCGGATCAAGACGCCCTCCACCCGTACTTATCCCTCAGCGAACAGAAGCACTTTCTCCCAGTTCCTTCAATTCAACAGACTCCTATTAAAAACGACTTCTCAACACGAACCATGAAAACTGCCCCTCGGTCGTTCGAACTGAGCTCGTCGCCCATGTGATGGGCTGTTACTGGCTTCGTTCGCAGCGCTCCGTGACGGCGAGAAAACCGGAAATGGTGGGGAAAGCGTCAAAGATCTGCGGGTTTTTCATGTGATCAACCATCACCGAACCGGAAGGAAAACATAGCCAGCCCTAAGGCTGTAAGAACTTTTTTAAGTATAAAAAAGTGGAAAATTCTCTCGATACTTATTTTATGGAAAATGTTCCCTGCCAGTCGTTAAATGAGGCCCGTCTAAGGCATGTTTGTACGCGCCGAGCGAGTGGAAAAAGGAATGGGAAAAGGCAAGAAGAGTGAAAAGAGAAAAAGAGAAAAAACAGAACGGAAGGAGAAGAGAATGTAGATCAATCTCGGCGCGAGCATGTTTGCGCCAACATAGCTGGTCTGGTAGTAGTAGTAGTAGATTGCCCGCCGTAGGTCTCCGGCTGGGTAGACGAGGTCTTCTTTGACATGGCTCAGAAAACAATAACCTTACTTACATCATTTATCTAATTACATTATTTCTCTTTCTCTCTCGGGGTTTATTTTTATTTTTATTTTTTTTATTTTTTTATTTTTTTTAATTATTATTTTATTTATTTTTTTTTCCCTTCTTTTTTTTTTTTTTTTTTTTTTTGAGAGAGAGAAAGGAATCACTGGTATAAGAACTTAACAACAGACGTCGGGCTATTCCACAAATCTATACTTCTTAAAAGTGTGTGGTCACAGCGACACGAGAATAAATGACTAGTTGTATGTGGCTCTTCTAAACATTTTGGGCAAAGAGGTGATAGGGCAGCTCCTATTCTGTGTAGGTAGCTGTTAAGGGAACTTGCATAGCCACTACGTAGTTGCGATAATGTTATTTGTTGTTCCCTGGGAAGTTGATTCGTTGATTTATGGATTCTGGGAGGTTTCTTACCTAGAACTGGGTTAGGTGAGCAAGATCTAATGAAATTTCTAACAGTTTCAGTATGTATTCTTTTAAGTGCGGCTTTCTGATCACTGTCTACTAGCATAATTTCTAAGTCCTTGGCATGTTTACGAATAGTTCTAGGTGGTTTGGGTTCCATGCATCGACGATGGGAGGGGTGGTTTGGGAGGAGTCTTGCTCTTGCAACGAATTGCTTGGTAAGCATCGTGTTGTGCTCCTTTATGGGTAACATTTCGCTTTCTAGAGCTAAGTGCTCTGTGCCGGCCATTGCTAGGTTTCCTGTTGCGATCCGAATTGCTCTATTTTGGTTTGCCTGTAGTTTTTTCCAGTTCGTCTCGGCCAATTGAGGGGAGTAAATTGGTGCGGCGTAGTTGAGAACGGATCTGGTCATTGTTTTGTAGGTTGCAAGAAGGGTGTTTTTCTGTTGGCCCCATGTTCTTCCTCCGAGGGCACGTAGTATATTCAGTCTTTTGGCCGTTCTCTGTTTAAGGTATTCTGCATGTTGTCGGAAGGTGCCGAGTTGGTCTAAGACGACACCGAGTATTTTGGGTGTTTTAGTTGTCGGCAGAAGGGTTCCGTGGATTTCTACCTTGGGTTCTTTTTTACATTCGCCTGTATGGGTTGTGAAAAGGGTGACCGTAGTCTTTTCCTTGGATATGATCATTTTACGTTGTTCCAATTCTTCTACGAGTTTCGGTAGGAAGTGGTTGATCTGATCTTCACAGGTTTCAATACAGGGGCTTGAGGAGAGAATTGATATGTCGTCGGCGTAGGCTGTCATCTGCGTGTTTCCTGTGGGTTGCGGGAGGTTGTTTATGTAGAGATTGAATAAGATGGGGCTGAGCACTGCTCCTTGTGGGACACCAGATCTGCATGTGAGACGTCGACTGCTTTTTCCTTGGAAATCTACCTTGATTGTACGGCCTCTTAGGTAGCTGGACATCCATCGGACGATGGCTCTTGGCATATTCGTTTCAGTGAGTTTCTTGCAGAGAAGGGATATGTTCACTAAGTCATATGCTGCAGTGAGGTCAAGGGCGACCATGAGAGTGCGGTCCGGGGGTGGTTTCCGATTGAAGCCGTTTGTTATTTTCCCGGTTATTTCCAGGAGTGCGGTAGTAGTCGAGTGCTCTTTGCGGAATCCATGTTGCCAGTCAGCGATTTGAAAGCCTTCCGCCAGGAATGGTAATAAGACCCGTTCGAATGTTTTGGCTATAGGGGATAGTATTGATATTGGTCTATAGCCGTTCAGGTTGCTGGAGTCCTTTCCTGGTTTAGGTAACATTATCACTCTTGCATCTTTCCATCTGGACGGGATAATACCTGTCTGCAGCGTGTTATTGAAGAGGATGCAGAGGCATTTTCTGAAGTTTTCACCGGCCATTTTGAGTAGTAGAGGGCAGATGCCTTCACCGTCCGGGCATTTGGAACCTTTGGTTTTCTTGATTGCTTCTTCGATCTGTGCCAGGGAAATTTGGGGAGCGTCTGTCCGTTTGAGGCCTTTAATTAGTCGTGTTGTGCTTCTTGCTGATTTGTCGACCTCTTTAGGGGCTTGTTTAGCTAATTTTCTGGCAAAAGCGTTTGAGGCAGATGTTGGGCATAGACTTTTCCCGTCGTGGCTGATGGTCAAGTGCGTCGGTTTAATTGATTTGCCGTCGATAGCCTTTATCGTTTTCCAGAGTTTGTTGCCCGGTTCGTTGTGGCTAATTTCAGATATGTACTTTTCCCAAGCCTTCCTCTTTTCGAGGTTGATGCGGAAGGAGATTTCGGCCATTATTGAGGGGAGTGAGGGGTCCGTAGGATTGTCCCTCCTCATTTGGTCCCGTTCTGCAATCAGCTTCTTCACATCTTCACTCAAGTGAGGCGTGTATTTTGGCACCTTTCCACGGGGAATGTTGTTCTTAGCCGCTTTGGTCAAGGTGGTGGTCAGGAATTTGTGCATCTGAACTGAGTTGCCGGCGAATGGGAAATCCATGAGAATCTTGTTGATGTCCCTTTCGAAGCCTTCCCAATTCGCTTTGTTGTAATTTGTATAACAACGTGCGTTTGAGATGCTGGATGGCTGTGTTTCGACGTCAATCAGGCATGGGAGGTGGTCAGAGTTCATTCTGTTGATTGTTGACCAGTTGCAGTCGATGGCTATGTCGTTCGAGGCGAGAGTGATGTCTGGTGATGCTTTTTGTCTTGTGGGCATCTTTGAGTTGTTGAGACATACAAGATCGCTGTCGTCAATGAAGTCGCATAGTTCATCTCCTCTGCTATCCTCCGTACCTTCACTCCAAACTTTATTGTGTGCGTTGAAGTCTCCACCGACAATGAATGGTTTCTTCTGTGTTAGGAGTCGGTTGAAGTTCGGCGCGTATGTGTTGGGGCATGACGATCGAGGTGGGATGTAAATGTTGCAGATTCTTATGGTTCCTTGGTCGGTTGGCACGTCCACGCTGAGTGTTTCGGCTGTCTGGTCCGTTGTTGGGGAGGTCACGTTAGCATAGCGAATATTCTCTTTGACTAGTATCGCAAGTCCGCCTCCAAAGTTGGAGCGGTCTTTTCTTATGATCGTGTAACCTACGATATTCGGAGATGGAATATTAGCATCCATTTTGGTTTCTTGGATGAGTGCTACGTGAACATTCAACTCATGTAAAAGGTCCTCTAGCTCGGTTAGTCGGGCTCTCAGTCCATTAGCGTTCCATTGGATTATCCTCAGGTTAGCTACCGTCTGGGAGGCAGTCTGCTGGATCGGGGCTCTCTCACAAATTCTACATCTCCATTGGGGGTTCCAATCATTAAGATTGTTAAGGTTGGAACAGCGGAAATGTACCCATTTCTTACATTTGCTACAATTAACACAATTCGAAGGCGCGTTAAGAGAGCATACAGAACAAGGCCATCTTGGGCCTGGGTTAGTCTCGATACCAGCGATTTGGAGGAGTGTTCGGATCAGAGACGCTGGGTCTTTCTGATCCGTGTTAGAAAAAAATGAGGTTTCGGGGGAAGCCGTCCTCGTTGTCCCTTGCGGGAGATTCCATTGGGAAGTTTTGTTTGGAGGTCCATTGGGTCCGACGCCATGTAGCGTCGTCCACAGTCGCACCGCGTGTAGGTGACCTCCGTCGCGACCAGCTGGTCTGGTAACCATTTAACCCCTGAGGCCGTATGCATGGAGCAATCCAAATGGATTAAGAGCTTGGATTAGAAGTTATCCAAATACATTTCACTAATCCGGTATGCATGGAAGCTATAATACTTTTGGATTTGAGATAATTTGACAAAATTCGTAACCCTACTCCGGAGGTGGGTTAGCGAGCAATCCGAAAGGATTGTCGGCTCAATTTGACCCATTCCGTTCATGTTGCTCTTTTTGAAGTGTGTATTGAAAGTAAAACGGAACGGAATTTTACATATTTTTTTGCATGTTCTCTTGTTTAGTGCTTCTTTCATGTTTATTTCATGGCTAATTGCCAGCTTGCTCCATCTTAAAACCATTAAAACGTAACATGTATTAATTACAGAGGAACGTATAGCGCATACAAATAAAGGGCACTTCTGCACTTTAGGCCCCCCTCGCAGAGGTTCCATGGGTCATACTACTGACTCATTTACATTTTCAAAAGTTATTTTTTACATTAAAAAAAAGTTGTTTTTACATCAGAAAGCGCTTAGGCTTAGTAAAAGTTTACGCTAACGAGGCCGTATCAAGAACATGATCCAATTGAACTGACCCATGGAAGCTCTGGGAGGGGGGGAGAGGGGGCTAAAGTGCAGAAGTCCCAAATAGAGTACAACGATTACTAAAAATCACCTTTCATCTAACAGATTGATTTGAAACAGGTTGAAAATGTTCATATTAATATTTTATATACCAATTCCATCAAACTTTACATTCAACATTCAACTCGGCTTTAAACAAACAAAAAACGAAAACATAACAACAACAAAAACAACGAAATTAATTGAAAAAATGTTGTAATTATATAACAATACTAACATTCGACAATTACAGTTTTTAGAGTGCATTTTGATGCATTTTAGTGCTTCCGCTTGTCTTTTCGCGTCCTTTTTGACGATAATCCAAGTTTAAGAAATCTGACATCCATGCATACCGATTTTCCTAATCCTAAATTTTTAAAAACTTTTTTGGATTTTCTAATCCTTGGAATTGACTAATCCAGATTGTTCTAATCTGTTTTCCATGCATACGGCCTCTGTTCCCTGCGTGTACGAAAAAATTTTGGGCACAAGTTTACTTGGGGGGGTGCGTTCAAAATTGTAAAGAAGATACAAAAAAAAATGTAAATTTTCTTATGCGGTCTCGTTCGCCTAAGCCGTACGGCCTCGTAAGCGTCAACTTATTCTTAAGCCTAAGCGTTTTTTAATGTAAAAAATCTTTTAAAAAGTTATCTTTAAAAAGCCCCCCCCCCCTCCCAAGTGAAGCGGAGCCCTTCCAAGTAAAAAAGAACCAAATTTTGCCTTCTTTAGTTTTTCTCGAGAAAAAAAACGGTGCAATGAGATATTATGAAAACGTAGAGTGTCCTTGAAAATATTTATGTGATTAAAAGCGTTAATAGTAGTGAAACTAAAATTCAATATATTGATAAATTTTTCATGTGGTCAAAAAAAAATTCACCTAAGCTTAAGCGAAAGAAACAGTGAAAAATAACTCAAAATTAATCGCTAGTACCATTCAAAGAGCAATATTGCGACTATTTGTTTCGTAAGGCCTAGTTTTTGAATTGTGTGGTATCGTTCCTAAGCCGTACGGCCTCGTTAGCGTAATTATTGGTTGAACAGAAGCGAGAAAAAAAAAGGTGAAAACTAGCTGACTTCATTTTGAATGAAGTGCAGCGCCTCAGGTTAATTACGGCCCTTACAATTAGAAAAAGAAATAAAATTGCTGCTGACTAGATAGTAAACTGAAATCCGTATCACGACACTTTGTACCGCGTCACTTTGTATACGACACTTTGTACCCGACACTTTGTACCCCGTCACTTTGTACCGCGACACTTTGTACCGCGACTCGAATACCGCTGCCCGTCATGCATAACATCAACGACTCCGCTGACGACCACGAACACCAGGCAAACTCTCTCCTCTGACCCCACGTCCAACAGCAAGAGCCTCAAGATTTTGCAATACAACTGCAATGGCTTCTCTGGCAAAACGACGGAACTCCATGAACTCGTCACTCGTCTGAAAGTCGATCTATTTCTCATCCAAGAAACTAAGCTAACGAACCGTTCCAAATGTCCACAAATTCCTGGATACACTATCGTAAGAAAAGATCGTGAGAAGAACTCCGGAGGCGGTCTTATTACCGGAATCAGCGAATCGCTGTCCTACACTGTAATGCCCTCTCCGACCGACACACATTTGGAATCTCTCACCGTCCGCATATTCGATGCCGATGGGAAGTCGCTCGATGTTACCAACATATACATACCAGCGACGAGCTCTTGCACCACTGGTTACACGCCCGACCTCACCCCGTTCTTACACAATCGCGAGAAATCCATCATACTCGGTGATCTTAACGCTCATGATGCCGCATGGTTCTCCAAATCTTCAGACAGCAGAGGCTCTCACATCGCAGAAACGATCGATGCTTCAGAACACGCCGCAGTAAACCGTGACACGCCTACCAGAGTACCAATCAACGGAAGACCATCTTCTCCAGACATCTCCATTTGTTCGCTGGACTTACTCTCTCAAGTCTCATGGAAAACAATACCATCTGGAAGCTCCGACCATCTACCCATCGTAATCGTCCTTGAGGGTTCCAACTACATCCGTACGCACAGGAAAGTCTCCTTCACCAACTTCGGTAAAGCGAACTGGAAAATCTTTGAACAGCTCGTCGAAGAAAAGTTATCCACGACACCTCTTCCCGACCTCCCCGCCGCCCAAGCTGAGCCCTTCTTCCGGAAGATCCTGTTATCTGCAGCCGCCAGCTCAATCCCACGCGGTCGCATCAAGAAGAGAAACGTTGCCTTAACACCAGAAATCCGAGATTGGATGACCAAACGAGACGCTTTACGAGAATCAGACCCATCAAGCCAAGACATCAGCACCCTCAACATGAACATCAGACGAGCCACGGACAGAAACAAAAGGGACATCTGGAGAAACTTCATGGAGACCTTTGATCCCAAACTAGACAGCAAGAAACTGTGGAAAACGATCAAGATGTTGAATGATAAAGGACGTCCCCCACCAAACTGCGCCATCGACTTCGGGAAAGGACCCCTCACATCCTCCTTCGAAATCGCGAACCAGTTCAACAAACGCTTCACACGCCCAGTCGACTACAAAACAAAAAAGGAAAATCGGAAAACCATGAAGAAAGTTCACAACATCCACGCTAAAGATTTTGTCGAGTACTCAGAGGCCGCAGTGAAATCAGCTATTAAGAAGACAAAGAAATCAACAGCCCTCGGACCGGACGGACTCGCTCCAATAATCTTCCATTATCTCGGGAACAGAGGTATAGCCGCCCTCACAAAGCTCATCAACGACTCCCTCAGTTCTGGCAGAATTCCCATGATTTGGAAATCTTCAGTCATTCTCCCACTCCTGAAAGCAGGAAAAGAGGCAACGGATGGACCAGGATACCGACCGATCTCCTTACTCTCACCGATGGCGAAAATCATAGAACGACTTCTACTGGAAGAACTCAAGCCGTACGTAAGAGTAGCTGAGCACCAGCATGGATTCATCACAGGAAGATACACCACCTCTGCCCTCCTCACTCTTTCAAAAGACGTAGCTGCAGGTTTTAACGCGAAGAGACCAGCTAAACGTACAGTGATGTTGGCAATCGACATGTCAAAGGCCTTCGACAGCATAGACATAGCGGTACTCATAGATCTCGTCCTACAAACCGACGCCCCAAACTTCGCAAAGAAATGGCTAGCATCGTACCTCAGAGGACGAACGAGCCGTACATCCTTTCGCGACGTCCTCTCAAGCTCATCCCTGATCAGAAGCGGAGTCCCTCAAGGCAGCGCACTCTCACCGCTTCTTTTCAATTTATATCTAAGCGATCTTCCGAACAACGATCCAAACATCAAAATCGTCTCTTATGCTGATGATATAACGCTATGGGCGTCAGATCCGAGCATTTCCACTGCCTCGCTACACATACGATCCGGTCTCCCACACATCGAAAAGTTCATCCACGATCGTGGACTATCTATTTCTTCTGCCAAAAGCCAGCTTCTACTCTTCACACCTTACAGCAAAGAGTACAAGACTATCCTAGATGTCTCGATCGGAGGTCAGAGCGTACCCACCGTGAATACCGCCAAAATCCTTGGAGTTACATATGATTCTATGTTCACATTCAGTCATCAAGCGAAAGACATAGCAGGCCGAATGTCGCAACGTAACAATGTACTGAAGGCGCTAGCCGGCAGTACATGGGGCAACCAAAAGAATACACTCCGTCTCACGTACAAAGCCATTTGCCAATCCATATACAGCTACGCAGCTCCAGCCTGGGCCAGCTTTCTCTCCTCCTCAGCACATACCAAAATTCAAAGAGGACAGAACAATGGCCTGCGTATCGTAACAGGAAACCATCAAATGGCCAGCGTCGACCACATACATGCTGAAGCTAAAGTTATGAGATCGAAATCGCACCTTCACATGCTATCAGCCCAATACTTGGCAAGGACCTTGAGCCAAACTCACTTCCATCACGGATTATTTCTCCAAGGACCCCACCACGCAACATGAAAGCTGATCTTTACATCGCATGCAGAAGCACTATTGAAAGAGCCCTGTCGGAAACAGCAGAGAAGAACAACGGGTAAAGCGTCGCCAACCGAGTCCACACAAACATGGTCTCAGAAGAAAAGGAAAACATCCAAGGTCCAGTCATACTGGGCGGCCGACCACCACCGGACATAAATGAAGAAGAAGTGGACCTCTCCAGAAACGCCCGCTGCACGCTGAGCCAACTCCGCTCAGGCTACAGCAGGTACACCAACCACTACTTACACCGGATCGATGACTCGATACCTGACTACTGCCCAGACTGTCTCAATGGACCTCACGACGTGGCCCATCTCTTCAAATGCGCTAGACGTCCAACAAGACTCACGTTGGAAGATCTCTGGATGAAACCAAAAGAAGTAGCCTCATTTCTGAGACTATTGTGAAGGAAAGAAGAAGAGATGTATTTAAAAAATAAAAAAAAGAGAGGAGAGAGAGAGGGAGAGAGCGGCTCTCCATAGCCAACTCTCTTCGACGCGAGACGTTTGCCGGCAACAACAACAACAACAACAACAACCGCGACTTGAGTGAGGCCGCGCGTTTTATTTTTACATTAAAAAATATTTATACATTAAAAAACGCTTAGGCTTAGTAAAAGTTTACGATAACGAGGCCGTACGGCTTAGCTAACGAGGCCGTACGCTGTACAAAGTGTCGCGGTACAAAGTGACGGGGTACAAAGTGTCGGGTACAAAGTGTCGTATACAAAGTGACGCGGTACAAAGTGTCGGTAATTCACTGAAAGCATACGAGAGCGGGCCTCTCAGGAAGCTTATCAAAGTGATGAAAGCATATGTTTATACTTTTTCTGATATAAGGAACAAGAAATTGAAATCAAAAGCCAGAATAAGATGAAGAGTTGTAGTAAAAAAATTAATTCTACAAGTTCATTTCAAAATTTCACTATTAAACTTCTGAAGAGGAGTTTCATTCAACTTTTGAAGAAATAATTATCACAATCCGTAGCAATGAAAAATTGTCACAGAAAGAAAATATCCCTGAATTGCTGTTGCTTAAGGAAAACCCGCTTGAATTCTCCTATCTTGCGAGGTCTTCAAGTTGAAGTATACTGAATTGATAAAAACGAAAAGCGGCCAGCACCAACGACATCAGCATTTGAGCCGTTCAATTCTAAGCTGTTTGCGTTCCGAAAAGAAAAGGAGCAACAAGAAAAACACCACAATCTATTGCCATTTCACGAAAATTCGTGGTGAGACTTAAGAAGGTTCGAAATTGGCGGCCCACTTATGAAAAGTTTTTCACCAGAAAAGTTTTTTATTTTGTTTTAACGCTCCATAACTTACGAACGAAAGATAGTACGTATATCAAGCAAGGTACTTGTCCAGAACGACGTAGGCTCCGCCCCTCTTCCCTTCGGGGGGCGGACTCACGGATTTATGACTGATTTTGTGATACGGTCTCGTTAGCCTAAGCCGTACGGCCTCGTTAGCGTAAACCATAGGATATCTAAATTTGTCAAATAAGTTTTCGTGAGCGGGGGCCGAACGGTGCATAGGTTTTTGGGTTTTTTGTATGAAGTTGATTCCTTATTGCATTTTAAAGATTCAATTTCAAGGTAAATAATGGGAAAAAAATGCAGTTTGCAGTAGAGCGTTAATGGAAGGAATTTCTTTAGCGAGCTTTTGACTGTTTTTCTCTTTAAATTGAATGAAATGATGTTGTTGTTGTAGATTGCCCGCCGTAGGTCTCCGGCTGGGTAGACGAGGTCTTCTTTGACATGGCTCAGAAAACAATAACCTTACTTACATCATTTATCTAATTACATTATTTCTCTTTCTCTCTCGGGGTTTATTTATTCATTTATTTTTTTCCCCTTTTTTTTGAGAGAGAGAAAGGAATCACTGGTATAAGAACTTAACAACAGACGTCGGGCTATTCCACAAATCTATACTTCTTAAAAGTGTGTGGTCACAGCGACACGAGAATAAATGACTAGTTGTATGTGGCTCTTCTAAACATTTTGGGCAAAGAGGTGATTGGGCAGCTCCTATTCTGTGTAGGTAGCTGTTGAGGGAACTTGCATAGCCACTACGTAGTTGCGATAATGTTATTTGTTGTTCCCTGGGAAGTTGATTCGTTGATTTATGGATTCTGGGAGGTTTCTTACCTAGAACTGGGTAAGGGGAGCAAGATCTAATGAAATTTCTAACAGTCTCAGTATGTATTCTTTTAAGTGCGGCTTTCTGATCACTGTCTACTAGCATAATTTCTATGTTGGGCATAGACTTTTCCCGTCGTGGGTGATGGTCAAGTGCGTCGGTTTTATTGATTTGCCGTCGATAGCCTTTATCGTTTACCAGAGTTTGTTGCCCGGTTCGTTGTGGCTAATTTCAGATATGTACTTTTCCCAAGCCTTCCTCTTTTCGAGGTAGATGCGGAAGGAGATTTCGGCCATTATTGAGGGGAGTGAGGGGTCCGTAGGATTGTCCCTCCTCATTTGGTCCCTGAATGCAATGATAGATGGACTAGGTTTTTTTCCTTTTGGGGCGAGGTGCCGGTGAGTTTTACGTACCCGTTCGTGACCTATGGCGTAAACTAATGGAGCGTTAGAATTCAACTTTCACTTTCTCAACGTAATCTCTGGTAAGGGTTCTCGTTGAACGCTCTGATGTCTCACCGCGCATTGCCGTGAGCATGAAAATGGACTACGGTATTTTTTATTTACGTCAAACAGTAAAAGTTATATTATAAAAATACCGTTTTCCATTTTTATTCTCACGGCAAGTCGTGGTGAGACATTTGAGCGTTCAACGAGAAAAACTTAGCAGAGATTACGTTGAGAAAGTGAAAGTTGAATTCTAACGCTCCATAATACTTAGCCTAAGCGTATTTTGATGTATAATTAACAGGGAGGGACGAGAAAGATATGGAAATAAAAGAGAACAAGAGCAAAACCGTGCATGAAATTTCAGGGGGGAGGAGCCTACGTCGAACTAGACAAGTGCCTCCGGCAAACCGAGCCGTCTCTTGAACTTTTTACACGGAAGTGCAAGCTTGCTAATTATTGTTTATGATCTCTCGTTCTAAAAGAGTCGTTTTTCCTCCGTTTCCGTTTCACTCCAACTCCGGTAAAACTGTAGTTTGGACCCAAAACACTTGAATTTGGAATGCTTTATCGATGTAATGCTTTATCGATGTATGTACGTGAAACGAACCAGCAAGAAGAAAAACAATCGACAACCGAAGCGATCGACAACGAACGAAACAAATTACAGAGGAACCAAACAATTAAGGAACCGAACAAAAATAGCCTTAACACATAAACTCTTGTTGTAGAGAGTGAACCGAACAAAAACAGCCTACACACATAAACTCTTGTTGTAGAGAGTTAACAGACTAAAGAAAACTTTTAAAACAAAAAGAAAACCTAATTCACAGACGTAAACAACCCCCTTGCGCCTCCACGGAGTCGTCGATATAAGGCTCCATGCCTTCGGTACTCTTCCACCTTCCTCGTCTTTGAACCTCCTCTAATGATGCTCCTTCCATTATAGAATGTGTCGCTCCTCCTCCTCTGAGTCCATGTGGAGTCACTCTCTCCTCCACCCCCGCTAATTGGGCAAGCTGTTTCAGATCCTTTCTAAACCGGTCTTCGGAAATCCGTCGACCACTTTTTAGATGTTGCATCACAGGGCCTCGAGGTAACGGCCAAGGGCTTCTCTTGAAAGCTTGCCACACCGCTTCTCCGAGTGAACCTTCGTCCAAAGCCACAAACGTCGTTCTGCCATTTCCATACACGTCGTTCTTAGCTTTCCTTACGGTCACTTCTACCTTTCCTTCCCTCTCCACTATATCCGCCCAGTCCAGTTTGACTAGCTCTCCGACCCGCAGCAAGGCGGAAAAAGCGAGGGCTGCCCCGCAAGCCGTTCGTAAGTTGTCTGCATCACCCATGTACAGTGCTTGACGCAGAAGCTGATCCACAGTGGCTCTTTCCACCTTCCCGCGATGCTTCACTTCACGATCTCTCTTCGTGCACTCGTGTATCCGGCTTAAAAACTCCTGCTCTCCGTGGTCCAAACCTCCCCGGAAGTGACGGGCTGCTGCTGCCGTGATCTTCAACGTCGAAAGTGATTTTTTCTCTTCTCTTTTCTGCAGAGCGTATATGATGAGAGCTTCGGGGGCCGCTGGATCGAGTCCTAGTGGGTGCACAAAGTCCTTGAGATTCTTCCAAGCGTTCCGATATGAACATAAAGTAGAAGGGGCCACAGCTCCATTGACTGCGCCGATGAACCCGTCCGCTAGATAATTCATGCCAAGATTCTCTAGTAGCTCCACCACTCTCCCTATCTTCTCTCCTCGCTTCCCTGCAAAAATCAGGGTTGGGTGGGTGGGCCACCACGTACACAACGATAAAAGCCTAGAATGAAGAAATAGCTTTCCCCCCTCTTTTCAAGTTCCTAAAATACCGTAACTCACCTTCGTACACACAATTCAAATAACCCGCCAATTCAAACTACCAAACCGCGAACGCAAGTGTTTTGTGACCAAACTTTAAATTTTTCCTCCGTTTCCGTTTCACTCCAACTCCGGTAAAACTGTAGTTTGGACCCAAAACACTTGAATTTGGAATGCTTTATCGATGTAGAAAATGTAAAGGCGTGTTAGAATTGGCACCGCAAAAAGGCGAATGGGGAAGCAAGCCTCTCGCTTCCAAATGGTACCTCTTTATAGGATGCTGGTGATAGTAAGGCGGCTCCTCTACCGAATATCAACACGTCTTGCACGAATGGAGCCCAGTAATCCCCCGAACGAATAACAGGGTATGCTGGATGACTCTCCCAAAGGGGCATGCCCAGTATCGCGCTACTGCCACATTTTTCCGCCATGCGCAAAGTTTTTAAAAGGAGGCAAGGTGGAGGGACTAACCACAAAAGTCCTTCGCACCACTCGCTTCTATAGTCGAACGCGTCAACGCCCGACGCCGCTGGGCATTCAGTTCTCGAAAAGAATATGTTGCATTTGGTGTTCTGATCGTCGGCGAACATGTCCTTCACGGGAATTCCCCACTTATTGGAACAAATCTTGACTATTTCATTTTTGACCGACCAATCGTCAGGGTCAAAATTCCTGCTTGCTAAGTCCGCTTGGACATTCTCATTTCTTGGGACCCATGTGAATTGGAACGAGCACGTTTCTTTAAAACGAAACTCTTCCACCTCCTCTGCAATAATTTGTAATTCTCTTTTCATGCTACCTCTTTTCAAAATGCCGACCGCTGCCGAATTATCTAAGCGAAAGAGCACCGCTTTTCTTTTTAGGCACGGTCTAAACGCATGTAAAGCAAACCTGACCGCTTCTAACTCTCTCCAAGTACTGGATTTCTCTCTTTCCTTCTCGTTCAAATTTCTTGAGGCTTGCTTTCTCACGCCATCTCGAACCATTATCGCTCCTAAGCCTATGCTCGAAGCATCAGTTTCTACCATCACATTAAACTCCCATGGTCCAGCTGTAAAGCTGCGAACCGTCCTTTGGCGAAACTCTGTCTGCCATCTTTTCAGTTCACCTTGTTCTTCCTGAGTTAACGGTCGGGTTCGATCTCCTGTGCTCTGCATATCTGCTACAACTCCTAGCAATGACCTTGAGAGAAGAGTGGCCGAGTTACCTAGAACCAAGTGTGCGCTTACTATCGTGCCTGTCACGATCTGCCGGTCCTGGACCGTTGGCCAACACCTGCCTCTCAGGTTTGCCATCCTTTCTTCAGCCTCTGAGGCTCTTTTGTCCGACAACGCCACTACGCCTTCAGACAAGTCTATGCGGTAACCTAACCAAATTCCTACCTGAGAAGGAATTAAGGCAGACTTCTCTTTCGCTATCATAACTCCAGCACTTTCTAGATCCGAAAGTACTACATCAACCGCCTCCTCACATCTCTCTCTATCCTTAGCTAGTACTATGCCATCGTCTAAATACAGAGTAACGTTTAATCCTTTGGATCTCCATCTACGTGTCAACGTTCTGAACACTTTTGTGAAGACAAAGGGGGCTGGACTGAGGCCGAACGGAAGCGCATTGAAATGATAATATTTCGCTCCCAACTTGAACCCGAAAAATTTTCTATCTTTTTGGGCTATCGAAATGTGGTGGTAACCACTTCTTAAATCAAACGTTGCTAAAAATCCTCCTAACGGAAGGCTGTCAAAAATTACAGATAAATCTTCGTAGCGAAACACCGTTTTTGCTAGGAACTTGTTCATGGCGCTCAAGTCATGAATCAGTCTCAATTTCGTACCATTTCTGACAACCGCTAGAGGAGAGACGATTGCTGGCCTTTCCTGCGCCTCACTCACTGCTTCTGTCTCCAACAATCTTTCCACTTCTCTGCTCACGAACTCCGCATTTAGGCGTGCCGAAATCCGATTATCTACAAACGAAAAGCTTGGAGGATTTTTAACCGAAAAATTCAAGCAGTAACCTTTCGAAAGTACTTCTAAAACAAAAGTTGAGGCACCAATTTGCTGCCAATAGGAAATGGAACTTTGAACATTTTTAAACGGAACCAATTTCTCACAACCTTCTTGGATTGACGGGGCACTGGCTGCGGATGTGTCCCGTCTGGTTACATCCGTAACAGACAGGTGTTGACCTCTGCCTATAAGCCTGCTGACCAACAGGCCGGTAGGCGTACTGCTGAGTCTGAGGAGCGAAGTACTGTTGAGGGGGTGACTGGGCTTGGAGATAGACTGGCTGAGGAATGACAAGGGGAGTCTGGTGGCCGGATCCGACTCCCCTTGAACGAAAGCGCTGGTCTCCCTCGCTCTCGAACTTCCTTTTCTTGAAGTTGGACTGTGCGGCCCCTCCGCCGGACGTCATCGAAGAGACTAGCAAGGCAATGGAAAGAGGATCAGTAGCCGAAGAGGAGCCAAGCGTCTTGGCAGCCTCAGCAGCTGAAAGTATACCTGGGTGGGACTCCGCAAGAGCCAAAAGCCGGTTACGCTCGATCAGGTCCTTGATAGCCTGTTTGTTATCTTCCGCCGTCTCCTTTTCTAGCAGGTGGATGACCGTGGTGTTGAACGCTACTTGATGACGATGTGACGGCACAGAAACTGCCGGTGGGGCATACTGCGGAGCTGGTACACTAAGAAAGGGCTGAAGCCTCTTTGCAAGCTCTCTCGCCTCTATTTCTTCGGACATGTCTATAATCAGAGAGAGAAATTACTCGCACCTTACAAAAAAACCACAACAAAGAATTTCAAAACCGTACACGATGATTTAAAACCACCACGTACACAACGATAAAAGCCTAGAATGAAGAAATAGCTTTCCCCCCTCTTTTCAAGTTCCTAAAATACCGTAACTCACCTTCGTACACACAATTCAAATAACCCGCCAATTCAAACTACCAAACCGCGAACGCAAGTGTTTTGTGACCAAACTTTAAATTAATCCATGTTTCGACAAATGCTAATGACCTATGTATGATAAGTTGGGCTTACCAGGTGTTTTTGGAAGAAGCCACGGACATCTTCGTAGTGGGATTCTCTTTTTAACTGAGCAATTTAGGTGCTTAGGAACTCTGGAAGCACATGTGATAAAATAGACATGTACAGCATTAAGAAAACACACTTTTTGAACCAAAAATTTAAAACAACCGAGTTCTTTTATCGCGAGCATTGTGAGTGAAAAACAAACGAAAAATGAAAAACTTTTAGTGTAAGTGTGACTATACTTTGTACGGTAGCTATCTGTAAAAAGCAGTTTCAGATATTTTTTTGTCCTCACAAGGATTAAGCCTTTCTCCTCGATCATTTTCTTATCAATGGTTAGAGCTTGCACCGTAACTTGGTAGGCAAGTGTATAAGTTGAGGTGGAAAGGAGAGAAGGGAAGTAAATTGGCTTAGCTGTTTTCAGCTATTACTCACTTTTTCCGCCTAGGCTGTCGAAGATAAGGTAACGAGGCCGTACGACTCAGAAACGAGGCCGCATTCAATGACTAAATTTGTCAAAAACGGGTTAAATTGTGTGTTAAATACAGAAGTATAAACATATTAAAAACAAAAGTGCACGCTCCAGTAAAGCACGGCCCCCTTAAGTGAAATCGTGCCTTTCAAGCACTGAGTGAGCTATCAGCGTTAAAAAAAGAAATTTTTCACAAAAATTTTATTTTGAAATTTTTTTGTTCTATTTTTCTGTTCTTTTTTTCAAATGCTTGCTCTTTTAGCTTGAACTCGTTTACTTGTGAAGTCGATGACGCCTTCAAACAATTGAAGAACTGTTTCAGCCTAAAAGCAAACTTTATTTTTCTGAACAGAGGCGTGGCTAATTCTCCCATCAGATCTCATTCCTGAATTTTACGGCCTCGTTAGCTTAAACTTAGCCTGAACCAAAATTCCTGTGTGATTGTCGCCAAATTTTCAGCCCAAATTAGTCCCGTTGTTTCACTTGAATGATTATTTAGGCAAGTTTTTTTTTGAAAATTTTACCTAACGCTAGGCAAATTTCGATAAAAGAAATCTTCCCTTTTTCACTTAATAAACTCACTCATCGTATCACAAAACTTCGTAACCGCGAAACTTTGTACCCGACACTTCGTACCGCGTCATCATTTTATTTTTCACTGATTTTTTCCCTCGGGCTCATTGTCAGGTAAAGATCACACAAATGAGTTTGGACGGCTTAGGAAATATCATTTTTGCC
Organism: Allodiplogaster pararmata; assembly: GCA_964056735.1. Lineage (NCBI taxonomy): Eukaryota > Metazoa > Nematoda > Chromadorea > Rhabditida > Diplogasteridae > Allodiplogaster > Allodiplogaster pararmata. Next base: position 35,490,908 of record OZ057403.1, read on the forward strand.
GAATTGCCGAAAAATCTCACAATATCATTTTTGCCGAATTCAGAACAAACAAGTCGCGGGTACGAAGTTCGAGGATCACCGACATTTTGAACCCGCGAAACTTTGTATCCGAAACTATTGTACGCACGATCAAGTCGGCAAAACAATATATATTGTGATAATTTTTTTCAAACTGTCTCGTTAGTAAGCTGTACGGCCTCGTAAGCGTAATCTTTACTTAAGCCTGAGCGCAAAAAGTCAAAAATTCTTTTAAAAAAGGAACAAAGTGATATGTGGGCGTTAAAATGTGCATTATATTGTGTGCGTGTGTATAACAAAACTAGAAAACTTTTCATGATATAATAACCTCAAGTTTTCATTCAACTATTGAAACTTAGTTTGCTTACTCACTTAAACTGCAGAATAGCCGGAACAAGTTTCTTAAGTGCGTTTGGTTCGCCAAGTTATCCGTAGTTGCCACAATTCCCCTTTTTTAAATAACTTTTTCCGGGATCATTGAGCTCATAAATAGCTCTGTCGATGATTTTTTTTCTCTCCAGCAACTGCAGTTGAAGCATTGGTGTTTAACAAATTTATTACCGGCGATTAGCGCCGAAATGTCGACCAAGGTGTTGAACAGTTGATATGTCTCGAATAAGAAATCGGAAAAAAACTGGGACATCTCTAATGGCGCTGACTTATTTCATAAAGTTCAAGTCATATTTTTTATGAGCACTATCGCACGTAATTGCAATATTTTACCGAGGTATAATAGTAATGCGCTTGCTCCCGAATTGAAAAGAGATGGCTGGGCTCCATCCCGCTCGGTGAACTATCTTTTTTCTGTGCAATGGTTTAATCAGAACAACATGGGATGACTCTAGATTGCGTAATAAAAAAAATCACGCGAAAAACTCTGTGTTTTTAAAAGTATGTCTCTGTATAATATAATTTTGTTTAAATTTTTAATGCATTTTCAGCTTTTTTAAATGTTGTTTAGTACAGGGTGCGATAAAAAGCTAGGTGGATAGTATTTTTTCGATAAAAACTACTGATTGAGCCAATAAAACTCAATTTTCATCAAATTTTATTCAAATAGTTTGGGATATAACTACACTTTCGAATTTCGAAAAGTCTTCCCTTCTCCTTGACACAGGCGCGGAGTTGCTTGTGACAGGCATCCACCGTGGTGGACAGTCAAGCGATGTCGAGATCATCCCACGCCTTCTGTAGGGCGCGCTTTAGACTTTACAAATTCTTATGTGGAGAAGCAAAGGCCTTGCTCTCAAGGACCGACCACACAGAGAAGTTCAGAGGATTCAAATCAGGTGAGTACGGAAGCCATTCGGCGGAGTTGATCATGGAGGGGAAATTGGTCTTGCATCACTTAACCCTTGTGGGCAGGCGCAGAATCTTGCTGGAACGTCCAGTTGCGTCCCGCGAAGTGAGCCTGGCTCTAGGGAAGTACTTCCTTCACGATAATGTCATTTATTATCGTAAAGGAAGTACGTCATTCAGGTAGTTATTGGCATTCACGTTGATTCCCTGCTCGACGAAAACGAGTGGAGTCTTGCCAGTCGCGCAAATCTCGGCCCAGACCATGACAGAAGCGGGATGGCCCTCTCTCGAGACGTAACGGCCACTCTTGTTGGCCTCGTTGACCGATTTCGAACAAATTCTATCGTTCAGGTCGTTGAAGGACTTCTCAATAATGAACAATTTCTCATCGGTGAAGAGAGTTTCCAAATAGTCCACCGGCTTGAACCGCCTTGACAGTTCACGATATCTCACGTGAGTCTTCTGCTGCTGGATGGGGTGAAGTCCCATACGAGATTTGACGATCCTACGAATAGATCTATCCAAGATATTCAGCTCCTTTACGACTTTTCTGAGACTCCGCTTGGGGTTAAAACTAATCTTGTCTGGGATGCTTCTCACGTTGAAGGAAGTGCTCGCGATCACTGGTCTACCGCTCTGAAGACGGTTATGTGCTTTTGAGTATGCCCGGACTGGCTCAAGCGCAGAATTTAGCCTCGGTCCATATCAGAGACAATTACCTAAGGAAGAAATAATATTTCATTCAGAATTTTGAGGGTGTGTTCTCAACGTTATGAGTAAGATACAAAGGAAAAATCACACGACCACTACACCAAACAAAAAAGAAACAAAGTGACAAAGTCGTCCACCTAGCTTTTTGCTGCACCCTGTAGAGTTTATTGAGAGATAAAATGAAATAAGATAGTAAGGAGATGAGAATAGAGGGAGAAACATTGAATCGAAAGTAGGATAACACGGTCAAGTCACTGCCAGAGGGAATCGTCCTAGGAGGGGAGGAATAGGCAAGAGGGAATCGTCCTAGGAGGGGAGGAATAGGCAAGAGGGAATCGTCCTAGGAGGGGAGGAATAGGCAAGAGCGAATCGTCCTAGGAGGGGAGGAATAGGCAAGAGCAAGAATCGAGTCAGCTAAGCTAAAAAGCTCAGCTCAGCTCAGCTAAAAACAAACCAAGATCTCGTTAAGATATTGAAAAGTTTTTATTTATCATCTTGACAGCTGTCATTAGACATGATAATTAGAAAAGCTAGAAATTGATCAGATTTCCACATAGAGCAAGAGGATCATAAGTTACATATATCCTCATCTGTGTCGGAAAAATAAAACTAATTAAGACATAATGAAGACATGATTTCAGATCTAATCTTAATGCGCACATGAAGTTATATGAAGCCAACAGCCAACGCACATGAAGCCAACAGATTATCAAGATAATCCGTACGTTTTGAATTAGTTTATTTTAGATACTCCTAAACTCTTAACACCAAATTTATAATAATAGGTGAATCATTCTTTTTCTTTTCATTTTCAGTCTTCAAAGATGGTCGTTTCCTCTGTCTAACGATCAGCTCCAATAATAATCAGCCTTGGAGCGATGCAGTCCGTCTGGAAGACTCATCTCATACTCGTCTGTTACTTGTGCAATACGACAAATATTGAAGAAATTATCGACAGTGTTATTTGAATTTGAATATTATCTTGCTGTGACACTTCCCATGTTAGCAGATGAGCTCAGTTACTATCTGTATTGTGAACAGTAACAATGATTATTTCTTTCGAGTCTGATTGATAAATGATTATTTCTTTCGAGTCTGAATGATAAATGATTATTTCTTTCGAGTCTGAATGATAATATTAGTTTTTAATATGATTCTTCATATTTTATTTTAAAAAAGAGGTTATTAAAATACGTATACAAAACGATCAAAGGGGTTAGCAATATCATGAGAAATCAAAAAATTGCTCAGTTTCAAACATTTGAGCCACTGGCTAACTAAGATGAAAAGATTTTACTGCCAAACGGACAGAAGTTGGTACACGGACCGGGATCGAACCTAGCCATCTCTCTTACTGTGATCTAGGTACGAGCTTGTTGCCACTTGCATAACTCACGGTCGGCTTTCGGCAAAGAAAAAATTACACGCTGCGCCTTCCAGTGTGGTGCTTTCGTAGCCCTGGACATCTCAGGGGTTCACAGACCCGGTTTTTGCTGGATTTTATGCGGCTTAACACTGGCTTAACAAAAAAGATTTCGAAACGTAGTGATCTTACCAAGCTATGAGATTGTATTCGTTCTTAACGCAGGTTCTTAACAAAACTTATGATATGATAAAATACATTAAAATTTACTGAGGTTGTGTTTTCGCTGTTCTGAAATTATCGCATTGGATTTGTTTCCTGCCTTGATGCAGTTATAGTATTGATAAATCACGGTTTGGTAATTTTGCTTTTTGAAAGCATTGTAAAAGCCCAATAATTTTTTTTTAAATTTCAAACAAAACTCAAAATTAACGAAAATTTTGAACAAACTATGAGGTATTGATGAAGTCAAGAGAGCTGGCTGCGAGATAATATTGCCAGCAGTTGCAATACCACCGTAGACAGAATAGTCTAGAGAGAAGGGTCCGATGACGAATAATATTAGCTGATACTGTAAAGGCAGGAGGTTTGTAGCTGGCACAGTATTAGTTAACTGTAGCATACATGTAATGACTGGGCGGTACCCGGGCCTCGATATTTATACCAATTTATACCAAACATCATGGTATCTTATCTGCCGCTTTCGACACTTATGTGAGATAAGATATCACCGCCTTCTAGGATATCAATTAGCCTTTTTTCAAACATATGAGTCTGAAACAAGAACTTCTAGATTAGGACTCATTGATGGTACGTGAGTGTTCAAATATCTGAACAAGAAGTAGATGACTTGCCCTACTCATCGAAATTCAATCATCTATATAGCGCTTAAGAAGTGAAATGAACCAAAGAGAAGCTGCACACTCCAAGAGGAGCGTTTAGAAGAGTTGCGTGATCCGCAAATAGAGGATTACTGTCGAGTATAAATTACGGTCGACGAATGAAGGATTACGGTACCGACTTACGAATGAAGCTTTCGTGAAGCGAAGCGTCTGATCAATCCTTTGTGTGTACTTCTGAATCACACTCAACAAGGCATTAAATAGCCATTAGGTGTATTGTTCCTAAGTTAAAGGCGACCACATATCATAACAGCGTGGAGCTCCGAACCACTCAGCGGGTTATTCAAAGTTTAGTTTCTTATCAACAGCGTTTGAGTTGTCAGTTGGTGAGAGTGGACTATGTCATGAGGTCAGACTACAGAGTAGATATGTTTACTGAAAGAAATGTCTTCTCATTTTCAGTCTTCAAAGAAGGTCGTTTCCTCTGCCTAACGTTCAGCTCTAATAATAATAATGAGTCTTAGAGCCATGCAGTCCGTCTGGATGACTCATCTCATACTCGTCTCTTACTTGTTCAATACAACAAATATTGAAGAAATTATCGACAGTGTTATTTGAATTTGAATATTATCTTGCTGTGACACTTCCCATGTTAGCAGATGAGTCTTGATAACTCATCGTTTGGTGGATAAAGTAATTTGAATCTCAAGCTATGAATGACGATGAGATATTTAATGTTCATCTTTACAAATTCTTCAAAGTTTTAACAACTTTGAAGAATTTGTGATCCCCAGAAACTCGAAAAAAACTTCGAGAACATTGGAGAGGCTCAGACGGTTTAATTTTTTCACTAATCTTTTCAAATTTTCCCCAACTTGAGCCTTATCGAGTTGCCGAAGTTCGTAATGGAACACATAGAGTTTTTGGAACACTAAAGGTTATGAATATATAGACATTTGCTGTATGCTTTATTACAAGAGAACTTTTTCTGTGACACCTGGTTCTTGAACTAACTGAAAAAACAAGCGAAGGTGGATAAAACTTTTTGTATGTATGCTTAATAAATAGGTCGAGAAAGAAACCATTGAAATATTTGTTTACCAAATATGGGTTTTCAAATCAAACTTCCTAAATTCCACCCTTCAAATTGCTTTCGTCATTTGATGAATCGATGTTTTGCAATATACATATTTTCCGTAAGTAGTTCTTTGGAAGAAAATTCAGGCTGATGAACTCGAAAAGCTCCTCAGTAAAGGTGAATGTGTTACTCTTGTTGGAGATGCAATGGCAGATTAAAATAGAATTATAGGTGTCAGCTTTAGCTACAGGGAGAGTCATTTGTTGTACTAGTTTTTGATAGCTGAATGGGTAGTACAACTGTACTTCTACCCTATTAAGCCGAGTTAATACTTGCTAAGAGAGGTACTAGTACCTCTGAATTCAGTCAAGTAGTACAAAGACCCATTCTACTTTAACATACAAGTGATCTTTATTGAAGAAATGGTTTCTACAAGTTAGTGCCTCTTTCTAGTTTACTACTTATGATTTTTCTCTCTTCTTGTTTCTATCTATTTCCGATGCTCAATTGAATCGCGCAGCGATAATTGAACCAATTGACACAATTGTGGTGTGCGTTTTCCTCTTAGTTGATTAGGGCTTTTTAAGAGACTAGACTTTTTAAACTCAATCCAAAAGGAGCGACATGACCAATTGCAAAAGAAAAGCCATTCGCTGATTAACTTGACATTTATGTGTAGTTATACAATATCAAGAATTGCTTGTAATTAAAATTTTCAGCCGTAGTAGTTGATAAAGTTCTGTTATTTTTCATACTTTCTCAGCAGAGCTAACAGTATAACAATCAAATTAATAATGAGCACAAAGTATCACAAAAATCATGTATCACAAGTATCTTATGTGTTAGGGATATTGAAAAATTCCAGAGAAGGTGAAATACAAAACGAACTCAGGGAAGCAAGCACCCGTTAATGCTGATAAGAAGCTCTTCAAAAATGTACAGATATGACTGATAAACCTCTGCTTCAAAAATAATCCCCAGGAACCTCATACAGTGCGTGGCATAACTTTGAGCTCACCAACAAATTACAAGTTTTCCGATGTTTTATAAGGCGCAACAAAAAATACAAAATGCCATAGAATCGACCACTCAAGTGAATAATATTCACCACAAAAGTGCCGTACTCCGCTCAAAAAAACCTTATTTATTCAAAATAACGGAAAATGTGGTGTGGCATAACTTTGAGCTCATTTGAAAAACTCCTAAGAAACAAACAAAATAAAACTAATTAGTATTCGATAGCTGCACCCTTTCTGATCATAAGCTGGACAATTGCGCGTCGATCCCGAGTCGAAAACTTTCGTGGTAGCCCACCCTTCTTCTGTGCAGTCGTCTTCAGTCGACCAGAGACGTAATTATTCACACAATTAGGGCTCCGACCCAACTGGCGTGCAATCTCACGATTGCTCTTCTTATTCGCCAATAACACGTCTATTTTCCCCTTTTCGACTTGAGAAAGTTGCGTTGCACTCGGCATTTATCTGCAAAAACAAAACTTTTTTTTGAAAATATAAAAAATTTTTTAAAAAAACATCTGAAATGAGCTTTTTTAAAAGTGAGCTCATAGTTATGCCATAGTCGATTTTACGGTTTTTGGCGGGAAATGCTCCATTCAAACTATATTACGGTTGTCAAGTGGGTCATATTATTTATTTGCGTGGTCAACTCCATGGCTGTTTGTTTTTTTTGTTGCGCCTTCTAAAACATCGGAAAATGTTCAATTTGATGGTGAGCTCAAAGTTATGCCACGCACTGTACAATACTTGACTCTTCTTCCATCCTCATCATGCGATTACCCGAAACCGTCAGTCAGGTTTTATCCTGAAATCAAAACCGGTCTGAAATCTGACTAAATCAGAATTCAAAGCCTACATTCTCATTATATCGCGTAGGACCGTGATTCACAGTTAGCCTCAAGCGCTTATTGGTAGTTTCGGGGTGCAAAGTGTCGTATTAACGTGGGTACGGAGTTTCGGGGTGCAAAGTGTCGTGTTAACGTGGGTACGAAGTTTCAGGGTGCAAAGTGTCGTATTAACGTGTGTACGAAGTTTCGGGGTGCAAAGTGTCGTATTAACGTGTGTACAAAGTTTCGGGGTGCAAAGTGTCGTATTAACGTGGGTACGAAGTTTCGGGGTGCAAAGTGTCTTATTAACGTGGGTACGAAGTTTCGGGGTGCAAATTATCGTTTTAACGTGGTTACGAAGTTTCGGGGTGCAAAGTGTCGTATCAACGTGTGTACGAAGTTTCGGGGTGCAAAGTGTCGTATTAACGCGTGTACGAAGTTTCGGGGGTGCAAAGTGTCGTATTAACGTGGGTACGAAGTTTCGGGGTGCAAAGTGTCGTATTAACGTGGGTACGAAGTTTTGGGGTGCAAAGTGTCGTATTAACGTGGGTACGAAGTTTCGGGGTGCAAAGTGTCGTATTAACGTGGGTACGTAGTTTCGGGGTGTAAAGTGTCGTTTTAACGTGGGTACGAAGTTTCGGGGTGCAAAGTGTCGTATTAACGTGGGTACGAAGTTTTGGGGTGCAAAGTGTCGTATTAACGTGGGTACGAAGTTTCGGGGTGCAAAGTGTCGTATTAACGTGGGTACGAAGTTTTGGGGTGCAAAGTGTCGTATTAACGTGGGTACGAAGTTTCGGGGTGCAAAGTGTCGTATTAACGTGGGTACGAAGTTTCGGGGTGCGAAGTGTCGTATTAACGTGGGTACGAAGTTTGTGGAACGGAGCAAAGTGGAACGGAGCAAAGTGGAACAGAGCAAAGTGGAAACGGAGCAAAGTGGAAACGGAGCAAAGTGGAATGGGGCAAAGTGGAACGGAGCAAAGTGGAACAGAGCAAAGTGGAACGGAGCAAAGTGGAAACGGAGCAAAGTGGAAACAGCAAAGTGGAATGGGGCAAAGTGGAACGGAGCAAAGTGGAACGGAGCAAAGTGGAACAGAGCAAAGTGGATACAACCGTCATATGGATCAGTCAATTGAGATTCAGAATTCAATGCAACAAATCTCAAGCTGTTCGGACTTCTCAAGCCACTAAACCATGAATTCCCAAACAAGACACATTCATCTGGAAAGATGATCACAAGAGGAGAGGCAAGGGACATTCTTATTTGTGCTCGTCAGTCTCTGAAAGATGGATCTGCCGTGTTTGACATGGATGACAGCAATGGGCGACGAATCTGTCTTCCAGAACGATTGAGATCGCTTCTCTCTGCAAGCATAAAGGTGTATTCCATCAATGAGAGAGCAGATACCTTGGAGAAAGCTTTGCGACATATAGTGCCCCCTATTCTCCAAAACAATGAACATCGCCAGCACATAGATGTTCGCAATCTGCCTCTTCATTGCGCTTTGAACTCTCATACATTTGCTGTTCTGATTCTGAGAGGATTGTGGTGGACAGAGATGCCATGTCATATGAAACTGAGAAAATCCCCTCAATCGGCCCTCACAGAGATGTCTTATTCTCCTCAAATCCTTCGACAGATAATTGCCTGGAAATTGCGAGCATCTGGAGGCAGATTGAGAGAAAAGGAGTGGCAGTCTTTGAGGACCCGAGCGGCTCAGTCAGTACGTTCTTGATCAATACGTGTGACCCGACGGTCTTATATTACTCCTGTATGGTCGAATGTCATGATATGCCGGAATCTGGACATACTGAAATCAGTCCTGCCAGGTTGGAGAGTCTGTATGGACACAGGATCAACCTTCTTGGAATCGACAAACTCTCCTGTGGCGTTACGGACATCTCCAATCAGCACTTTGTGGATAGTTTCATTCACAGCACCAGAGAGAACAGGATTGATTTAGTTGTCTCTCTTCGAAATATTTGCCTGTTGCCGAGTCGAAAATTCGTCGATAGTTGCAATACTCTATCCCGAATCGCTGATACACTCGGTGCACATGGAGAAATGCTAATTCGTGTCTCGTTCACAAACAGATCAAGGCTATCATATCTTGTTGGAGTACTCACCCACATGTTCCTGAATGTGAAACTTATACAGACAAGGATATGTCATCAGGGCGATGAGATCTTATATGTACTGTGCTTAGACCGATCCCAGAATTACCATTTCAACCGAAGATACAACGTTGATAACTGGAACTTCAGAGTATCCGCGGACTACAAGCACTTGATGTCCCATTCTTTAAGATTTCTCTCCGTATCTGGTACACCCGGTGCAGATCCCGTATATTTCTCTGGACAATTGATGAATTTAGTTCTTCAAGATGAAGTTGAGCGGAATGACATGGCTGAGTGGACTGCGCTTCTTGGAAGATGTGGAGTTATTCGGGTTGATGAACAGTTAGCTACCGAGTCAGAAGTGTGGAATGAGTTAACTGGAGGGCTACATGAGAGCTATGTGACTAACCGAGATGTCTTCCACACTCATGTCCGAAAACATAAATTTGTCTACTCTCATACAGAAGCTCAGGAATTGACCATGTTGTATATTTTCCTCTTATCAGGGAGAGGCTATGATGATCAAACACGTCTAAACAAGTTGGCATCAGCATCACGATATTGGACGTCAATCACAGTCATCGCTGCCGAAGATAATTGGATCTTCTTCTCAATTCCCGGAGACTATGAAGGAGACTTGCTAAGAGCTGCTAGAGACAAGAACGTCTCAGAGTTTGCAGAAGGAGACCATAGGCTTCTTCCATATATACTGCATGGAACTCAGACTGGAATCATGGCGAGTAAGGCTGCGGGTCGCATGTTTCGCCTGCTGGGTGTATCAAAGAGACTTGGTCTTGGACGAAGAGAGCCTCCATACCAGATTGACAGTTTTCTGGTTGATAACAAGATTCAAATAGCGAGGTTTGAACAAGCTCTGGACGCCATAAAACACACTCATCTATGTGTGGCGCTGAGAGATTGTCGCGTGTTTCGCTCTAATAGCGAATGAAACTCTGAATCAATCAATCTTCTTCTTTTGTATGTGTTTTATCAGCAATGATGATTAAATGTTGTTGTGATGGTTTCTTCTATTCGTTTCATAACTTTAGTATTTTCGTGTTATCACCATTTCTCGGTTTTGGTTTGCTCCTCATGTATCTGGATGGAAAACGATACACGATAATTTGTTCTTTTGGAGTGCCGAGATATCATCAGCATTGAGGTTGAAGATTCTAGGTTATTAAATGTTTTGTTTTGTATAACTTAACCTGTATATTTATCGTTGTGGAAAGCAATTTATGCAATATTATTTCACATTAGGAATGATCTGGCCTTCTGGACAGATGAGGAGAGTGTGATGTTTATCTTGAACGAACATTCAGTACTAATAATCTTAGTAGAAAATATCTCTCTCTTCTTATGCCGCTGTTTCGGATACCTCGGCAGGTGATGAAGATTTTATGAGGAAATTCAACAAAGATCTGCAAGACGCCACAGGCAGAGACGACCTCACCTCAGACAAGTTCGGCCAGACCTACGGCACAGCCTCTCGCGATCTCGAGTTCAAGAAGGAGAGCTTGAAAGAATTCGGTCGCCTCAGTTTGTTGGATGGCTCGTAGCCAGAAACGGTTTATCTTCTTGCGCAAACAATCACTCTTGGCGGGAGCGGAACTACAACTCTCAAACCGGTAACTCCTCATTTGATCGGCACGACTGAACAGAGCAGGGATGATGACCTTCGAAACCGTGTCCAAACCGTAACAAGATGAAACGCTTTTTGTTTTTCTTGTTTCTCACTTTATATTTAGGACAAAAGTGATGTCAAATGTCAACTTCAGTCAACTACATATAGCTTCATCTTTAATGATTTTCAACTCCGAAAGTTTCATATGCGATGAATCATCAATAAAGGCCTTGTATGATAAATCTCAAGTTAGTTTTTCACATATTCAAAGTCGTTTAATGGATTCTAGTCAATGTTTCTTTTCAATTTATCACCTAGTCCATGTTTCTTTTCAATTTATCACCAAGTTTAACTAAATATTTAAGAGAATCGCCGCTTATGATTTTAAACTTTAAAAAACCTGTAATTCAATGCAAATTGATGAATGTATCAATGAAATATTCGAACCTAAACACTCTACGATCTCGAATTGATCTGCAGAATTGATGCCATACAATCCTTTTTCCTTCTGCTTCAGTTGTTGCGATAACTATTTTTCAGTTTCATTTAAACCCGTTTCTTGTAGGTCATAATGATCAATGAATCACTGAATTGGCTCGTTGTTAGCTTTTTTCTATCGCTACCTTCTTCAGCCTTTTTATTTGCTTCATGTTTTTATATATTAAAAATTATACTTCAAGACTCGCGCTAGACTCCTATTAGTTCCCTATCGCCTCACTGAAGAACTTACATCATGTTCGAACAAATAACACCAATTTGAACTTGTTTATCAAACTCGAGCTTTATTAAAAACTCAAACGAAACAAAATTTCAACATTGATAGCTAGAAAAATTGTTTATAAATAACAATCGTGAGGACCTTGCGGACTTCAGCCTTCACGGGACAACCCAAGAAGTAGAAGAGCCCCAGAACAATCTACGGCTGAGTTTTTGAGTCGAGAGAGATCTTGTAATGGAATGCGGAGACAATCAGAATCCAGAGTAAGAGAAAACGTCTTGCTGCTTTGCCAACTCCAGAAGCATAGGATCGTCGAAGAATTTGTTGACAGAAACATCCTCAGAAAGCCCCTTGCGTCGTCTGCAATCAAACATCAATCGATACCATACAATACATCAATCAATACAGAACTTCACAAGTAAAAAAGGTCCAAGAACAAAGTTACACTTAACCGAATTTAATTCTACAACCTCACGGTTTTCGGCTGACTAATATAATGACTATCCAAGCAGTCCTGTTCTCTGATGACTCACCTGGTTTTGATCATGAATTCTCGAGCGAGTTGATTCGCTGGCTGCACCTCCAACGGGCGGATGATGATCGACTTGTCCAAAGGATCACCCGGTACAATCTACAAACACATCGACTCGATAAATGTATTACCCATATATGACTAAATTTACCCTTCAATTGATTCTAGTCATAACTTTGATCATCCCCAACAGCCTTTACTCAATCTAATTCGTAGCTGTAGCTTCTCGATATAATATTCTCGTCGAAAACTTTCACCGTAGATTGCAATGCTTTACTTTAAGCGGGTACATATAACGGTTTTTGCAGTTTTTTCTTTGTTCGAACTCTTCATTTTTACACAGCCTTAGCCAATCTATTCATATAAATATCAATTCCAAAAGACAGATCCACCCTAACCAAGGGGGTTAAGAAATTTTGGTAGTGCTCATGCAAGAATCTGACTCTCCCAACTGCTGCTATTAACACTAGCAGTGATATAGCAGGCAGCCATTGGTCCTACCAGGATAGGTCTCTTCCGCATCTCAGGGAAGCGCGTACTCTGCCGCGAGGCGGGAACAAGCGCGAGAAAAATTATTGTCAAGTCCAGATACTGCAATATTAACCTGCCAGTGGTTGAAGACAGATAAACAAAAAGCCTGTCCTTGGGTGTGCGTGCGGAGATCCGTCTCGAAACCGAACGAGTCCATGACTGGGATGAAGGCCTTAAAGAGAAAGGAAATTCGGTTCACGGTGTTTTTCCTCACATTAAAATTACACAACCAATGCCTATGTCAAAAATATTTATGCGATTTGCCACAATAACTCAGTCCAATCGATTGAAAAGAAATTTTAACGTATAGAAGTAGAACCACGTACACTTTCAATCTGTGTCTTGCCTTGTGAGATGCGTTATGTTGAAGAAAAAAGACGGATCGGACGTTTCGCTTTATCAAAGCATCATCAGCGAATGTTCGTCACCTTAAGACAATATGGATAGCAACAACTTGGATGTCTCACCTTGATGAGATACATGGGTGACCCAGTGATGGGCGTATCGGTCGTGACGTGACCCCTCCTCTTTGAAAGCACCGTGTACACTGCGGAGACGCAGTCTGCCGGCGCGATAACTTCCACTGCGTAGTAGGGCTCCATCAGGCGCGGAGTTGCCATCTGTCGATCGATACACATTGAAATTTTACAATTAAAATTTCAAAATCTAAAAAATATACAGTCTCAAAATTGAAAAGGTTCCGAATTCCGTCAATCTATGTATTCAAGTGATTGACAGCGAAAATAGTATAAAGAAAATTGTAAAAAGCAATGAATCAATAACAGAGAAAACCATGCACCAATTATGAACTACACCCTGGGGAGACACTCACTACTTCCCCGGGAAACTTCCCCGACCAAGAGCCAGCTCATGCTTTTCACCCCGTTCAGTCGCGAATTCAAGTCTACTCTGGACATATCAATCTGCGGATCACCCGTCCCCACCGTCAACCAGGCCAAGCTACTCGGCGTCACGTACGACTCGATGTTCACATTCAGCCATCATGCCAAAGACATCGCGAGACGGATGTCGCAGCGCAATAACGTACTGGAAGCCCTTGCCGGAAGCACCTGGGGCAACCAAAAAGAAACCCTCCGCCTCACGTTCAAAGCCATCTCGCAAGCGATCTGCAACTACGCCGCACCCGCCTGGTCCACCTTCCTCTCGGACTCCGCTCACGCCAAAATCCAACGTTCTCAGAACTCCGGACTCCGCGTCGTGACAGGGAATCATCAAATGGCCGACACTGACCATATTCATCGCGAATCAAAGGTCATGCGCACCAAATCCCAACTGAACATGCTCGCCGCGCAGTACCTCGCGAGATCGTTGGACCCAGAACACATCCACCACGGCCTCCTCGACTGCACCAATTATGAACTACACCCTGGGGAGACACTCACTACAGCAAGTAACTACACTTCGAAGAGAACCACTGAAAACAGGCTGTTTCTTCCTACCCACAGAAATATATATACATACATATATCTCTAATCATCAGGGAACCAGTGTGTTTCTTAGCACCCGCACAATTTTTTCAAGCGCATAGATTTTTTTAAAATTTCGGAGTTCAAAATCCAATTTTTTCAATAATTTGGACTTTCCCTACGAAAAATCCGAGAAAATTTTTTCCAAGCGCCTAGATTTATATGTTTTTCGGGGTTTTTGGAGAGCGCATAGAATTTTTTAACCCGCAGTGCGGGTCAGAGAAACATCCTGGAGGAAACGACAGGGCTCGAGAAAGGAGAAGAGAGCCTGCGATGAAAAAAGAGGATGCAGACGAACAGAGCATTTGTATCACTAGCCTTTTTAGGTAGCGCATAGATTTGCGCATACATTTCATACACATTGCGGGTTAGAGAAACACACTAACTGAAAAGCGAACTATGTTACAGTAACTTAACCACTTGGTGAACCACCAGAAAGGACAACAGATCATCACACTATGTACAACACGGGCTGACTCACCAGAAAAGCGGAGTAGGCGCACCTCCTCGCGGTAGGGATTACCTGACCGCCTCCTCTGTAGAGCGGCTCGTGCGCGATCACAGCGTCTAGCATCTTGAACTTGACGTTGCGGATTGCTGCAAATATCGTTTTTGAAAGAGCTCGCTCTTCACTTATGGTACCAAGACATCACGACAAGGCGTCAGATGTTTAACGGATAAGCTATGTTGATGCATATATGTTCGCACCAAAAATGATCTACATTCTGTTTTCATTCGGTTATATTTTACCTTTCCTTTACTCCACTTCCCACTATTTTCGCATTCCTTGCAAACTCGCTCGGCACGCACAAACATTCCTTAGACCGGTCTCATTAAACGCTTCATCACAAAAAGTTCATCTCCTTCAAACCTACACAAATGCGTTTTGGCTAAAGTCAAAGGGTCTTCGAATTTTAAAGAAATGTTCTTTTGTTGCTTAATGTAGCCGCGAAATAAATAACGCGAGTTCGGTTACCGACCAAAACCAAAACCCGCTTTCAAAATGCTACTAACGTTCTTCACAGAGAGGCCCTTCTCTGGTGGCCCATTGAAAGCCCTGTACCAGACTCTCGCGGACACTTCCCAGAAGTTGCTTGTCCACCTCCGAGGGAAGAGTGTCGTCCAGCAACACGTTCGGACCCGTTGCATCCGGTCCGAACGCCCAGATGCTTCTGCAAGGGTGGCCTTAGTTAACTTATTTTGGCTTCTTTGAATCAGCTACCGTATCTCGTTTCCCTAAAACCAGTTACCGTATTTCTTTCATTCAACTTTGGTACCTCATTTTTTGAACCAACTATCGCATCTGATCTCTCTAGAGTCATTCAGATTATATATTCTACCTAAAATCAGTTACCGTATATCGTCTCCCTTGAATGACATATTCTCTCGTCTTCTCAATAATAAGAAAATTTCATACTTTTGTTTAATGAGTAGAAATAATGCAAGCCACAGTAATAATCTTCCTCGCGCTTGTTCTCAGCTCGTGGCAGGGTACACACTCCCTTAAGACAGACCTATCCTGGTAGAACCAGTGGTTGCCTACTAGATCACTGCTAGTGTGAATAGCAGCAGTGGGTAGAGTCAGATTCGTGCATGAGCACTGCCATCATTTCTTAACCCCTTGGTTTACGTGGATCTGGGGGTGGGAGTCGAACTCGGGACTCACTATCATTATGCCACTCCCGGACTGTGCCAGACCATGCAAGCCACCTTAGTATAGAAATTATGATAAAAGACATATAATTATTTTCAGATACAATGCATACAGTATTTCAGCGACCTTAATGATCTGGGCCCCTCAAGCATGTGATCAACTATAACTAGCCAACAAAAAAATGAGCTGCAGTGATCGAGAGACTTCGATGAGCTACAGTAACTTAGAAAGAGTCGAGGTAGTACTTCTACGATAATGTAAAGGGTGCGCTCACCTGGCCGCAAGAAGATCCCAGTCGTACTTCTCCTGAAAGAACTCTCCTAGTCTCTTCCTGTTCCATGCAATTTGCACAGTCTCTAGCTCGATGTCCTCCGCTAGGCCCTTCTCTAAGGGCTCCGCGATCATGGTTAGCTTATTCCTGGAACAAACATTCCAACTCCTCTGTTGTTTTCCCACAAGGTGAAAGGTTGGAGTTTCTTGGGATAGTTTGGTGAGGATTCTTCTCACTCCAAAGAATCATACTTCATCTCTACTCGCATCGTGGAAGACGACCTTCTCGACTGGATCCACTGGTAGAACAAAGAAGGGCCGGAGACTATCTTACTAGCGCCTCGATTCGCAACTACTGGCAGAGTACAGAATGATGCTCTATCGATCTTGCCTCAGCCAAACTGGAATTCTTTTTCATCTCAACTTCGTACTCCGATTCGCCCATTACTGTCGATGAATACATGTCTCTACTCAATCCAAACACCTGAACTGGGCACATGAAATTGACAAGTGGGGCCTCTGTCACGACCGAGAGAGGCCTCTCTATTTCTTCATGGCAGGGACCAACTTCTTGTTGGGAGTTTCGGCAAAGCATTTTAGCGAGGAAGTCTCCACTACAGTCTCGCAGAATGTCACGACCGGATCAGCAACTTTGATATCGATCTCGGAGAACACCTGAGCAGTTTCTTCACATAACAAATATTCGCCGCAAAACGCTCTCCTCTCTTTTCTCATTGAAAAGTGATAGATCTCAAAAAATTCTTCGAGCGCTACCACGTTTTCTCAACCCCTTTCAGTTCGGGTAAAACTGTTTAGAGCCGAACTTCACACTCATGCAACAATTGTCACGAACACTATCATCATGCGTCAACCAGACTTTCTGCCTTCTGTCTGAAGTGAAAAAACTACAATAATCTAATCAATTTGTCTACCGTACTCGTTAGCAGACCTTTCTCATGTCATGCATGACACAGTCGAGATAGAGTTCGCCCGTGCCCAGAAGGACATGCTCCCCTGATTCCTCCACTCGAGTCGTCAGCAGGGGATACGATTTGTTCACCTCAAACACACGCCTTATTCTTTTATTTTCTATTTTAAATCTCATAAGGACTTTTTAAACTTTCTGAACCCCTTTCAATTGAGACTTGGGGGAAAAAACAGAAAAGAGAATGATAGAAGAAAAAAAGAAGAGAAAAAGAGGAGAAAGAAAAACAAAAAAAAGGGGGAACAAAACATGTTTCTTGAGAGAAAAAAACCGCTTTAGACCTATACCAAGACCTAAACACTGAAAAAACATGAAACTCCTTGTGAAGAATAACCGATACACATTGAAAAGTAGTAAAAACCAGATTTTGCCCTTGCATACTTTCAAAAAATACCCAAGTCAAAGCAAACCACTCGGGAAACTAACCCAAAAAAATTTTCCAAAAAAATCAAATTAAAGACCTTTCTGAGCCCGTCGAGCATCTTCGGCAGCTCGGAGGGATTAATTGGCTCCACCGCCATCCTCACTACGGACTTCGTGTTGAATTTCAGCGGACGGAAGATGTACATCTTCAAAAACCTTTTCTTGCTAATAGGCATCTTTAAAAAAAAAAGAAAATTTGAGAGATGTTCTTTTTTCAAGACAACCGCCAACTTCCAATTTTTTAAAACTTCTCTTGACTTCACTTTATTCTGATACCCAATTTTAAAAAAAAGTTCTATGAGAGTCAGAAATCAACTGCAGACCATAGGCGCGAAAAATTGACTACAGACCGAAGGATTTGGACACCTTGAGGCTGTATTGTCCAAACCATGATCAACACTCCAGTCTACACTCAAAGTTCTCATTCTTACTGTACTGTACGGAGAACCAGATGGAGCCGTTTGATTTTATGGCGCTTCATGTCACATGGCATCGAAAATAAAGCGTTTGAATTGAATAAGTGCGGAATATCAGGAGATCAATTGAAAGCAGGGTGTTTCTTTGACCCGCACTGCCGGTAAAAAAATCTATGTGCTCTCCAAAAACATGGTGCTAGTAAAAAAAATTTCTAGGATTTTTCGTAGGGAAAGTCCAAATCATGTGAAAAATTGAATGTTGAAATCTGAAACTTTAAAAATCTATGCGCTCGAAAAAAGTTGTGAAATAACTTTGAGAAGAACTAACGTCATGTTCGAGATCAACTTGTGTGATTGTGGCCGTCTTGACAATCGGCTGATCGATTCCTTCAATCAAGACCCAATTGCCAGCTGGCACGACTTCGACTTCGATCGTATACCTGAAATGCAGCCAGCCTTGGTCGAACCCAAACAATGTCATCATGAGTAGCTGAACTTTCCTTTCGTCTACTCCTCCGCTATAACTATAAGAGAAGAATTTGCTGGGGGAGGGGTTGAGGTGTCGAGTGGGCGATGACTCACTAAATCATAACGGTTTTAGGAGAATCTCCTTTCTGATGGACCATTTTAATCCCTCTGGATTGAATTTTTGAAGAAAAGAACTGCCCATTTTGGAGAGATCCTGCCGTAATGCTCTCTACAAAAAAAAAAACAATGTGAACAGATTACATAAGAACAATCACAAAGTCTCTAGTCATATTTCTCTAGATTTAAGTCTTTTTTTTTAGTTAGACCCTTTTTTTAATATTTTTTCTTAAGTTAGCCTCTTTTATGTACATTTCTAACCTCGCTTCGCTGATCCACAGTCTTCCGACAGTCATCGTGCGACAATCCTCCTCATCGTGCAAGGAGTAATTCTCTCCCAAGACACGCACTTCTTGGCCCGCTTCTAGTGTTCCGCTGAGGACTCGCCCCAAAACTCTAAAATTACGGTATAATGGTGAGAGTGCCTTCAGCGCTCGTAATAATCTAATGAAGAGTCAATATACGAAACAATTTGAAATTAAGACACTGGATCCTTAAAATATAACGAAGTACCTGAAGGAAGTCGCATCAGCAGTCGCGTAGTTCTTCGTCGTGTGAACCATGAGTGGACCCTGGAAACCAGTAAGTTGCATCTCTCTCCTCTCTCTCTTCCGCATTCATTCTCGCCTTTCGCTAGTTCTTTCCTTCTCTTCATTTCATAACCTTCTCTCCGCATCTCTGACTCAATCAACCTATCCATCTATCTGTCTTTCTCCTTGTTGTTGTTGCCCCGCTGCATCAGACGTGGTAGTACGTGTTAATGACTTTGAAATTTTTGAAGATTGAGCAGATCCAGCTGAGACGAGACTTTAGCTCGCCAACGGAGTCGCCTACACGATGGTGCGAGTGTCGAAAGACGTCCCGGACGTTCTGGACGCAAAGGACTCCAAACTATACCTATCCCAAAGTGGTTTTTCTCCCGCAAGGGACACATCGAACAGCTCTCCCCCCAGCTGTCCAATCCTCTCGTTTTTTCTATTAAGGATCAGGGCCTTCCAGCGGCTCTGATCCTCGCCCTCCTCTTAATTGCTGGAATAGAAAGCAACCCGGGTCCTTTGCGATGGCCGTGTACTGTATGTCACAAAAGTGCTTCCAGCAATAGCGTTCGCTGTCAGAAGTGTCAGAAATGGACACATCTTAAATGTTCTGGTCTCTCCTCCTTCAATGCTTGGAACCCATCCTGGAGATGTCATAGCTGTGTCAGACCTCCCCCAAGAAGCTCACAAACTAAGATAGATACCCTCAAAATCATCCATTGGAATGCTAATGGAATTCGGGGCAGAATCGTAGAGCTTGAGGACTTACTCCACGAGGAAAATATCCACATAGCTTTAATCCAGGAGACCAAACTAGATGCCACAGCCGTATCGCCATCGATTAAAGGGTACTCACTAATAAGACAGGACCGAACCAGATCAGGAGGTGGCCTCGCAATGATCATAAGAGAGGACATCCAATATGTGCTAGCAGACTCAACTCACGGTGATAAGACAATAGAGACAATGACTATCGAGATCCCCTCTACACTCGGTAAACTGAGAATAACTAATCTCTATATCCCTCCACGCTCCTCATGTCCACCGGGTTATACCACAGACTTTGCCCACTTCCTCAAACATACAAAGACATGCGTTGTGGCTGGTGACGTGAACGCCCACAATGAGCTCTGGAGTGCTGGTACCGAAGATGCCAGAGGAACTGCACTCTGTGAAGCTATCGAGCAGAGCAATTACATAGTCTTGAACTCTCCTCAGCAACACACACGTAAGGAAGCCTCTCCGGACATTACGTCAGTCACAAACGACATTGCGACCAACTGTTCCTGGAGAACTCTCGGAAAGCTAAATTCTGACCACCTACCAGTCCTACTCGAGATAAAACTGAGAATCCCAACGATTGGGAAACGAAGATGCTACATGAACTTCAGAAAAGAAAAATGGCACGAATACGAAATAGAAGTGAACAAGAGACTCGGCGAATTTCCGTACGAAGGAAGCCCTCACAACATGCATTCCTTCCTGGTTGAAACTCTCAGAGAGGCGGCAAGAAAACACATACCACAAGGAAGATGCCCAGACTTCATACCCCACCTGAGCGAAGAAGCCAAAGCACTCATCCGAAAAAGAGATCAGATGCGTAGAGCAAACCCGGCAGACCCATGTCTCCCTGAACTGATGACAAGGATTTCCTATAAGATCAATGACGATAAGCGCATTGCATGGGAAGATTTCGTGAACAACCTCAGACCCAACGAACCCACAAATCGTTTGTGGAACACAATCAAATCACTTGATGGTCGAGCACACAAACCCTCCCACGCCGCTATTGTCCATAAGGGTTCACCTCTATCCAGCCTGGAAGCTACCAACCTTTTCGCCAAACAACTCGCCAAACAAGCCGTCAAGACCCCTGATCGATCTAACAGGAGAACTCACCACTGGACCTCGAACCTTGAGCGTTCCGACGTCCCAGTCGTCACAGTTGACGAAGTGAAGACAGCAATGAAGAAAATGAGAAGCTCCAAGGCCATGGATCTCGACGAAATCTGTCCTCTTATGGTTAAAAAGGCTGGCGAACAGTGTGCAAGATGCTTTGCAATACTCTTTAATTGCTCACTCAGCACCGGCATCATACCTTCGGCCTGGAAGACGGCCAGAGTTATCACGATTCCGAAGCCAGGGAAGGACCTCACGTCGGTAAAAGGCTACAGACCGATCTCAATTCTGTCCCCTGTGGTCAAAATCCTCGAGAGAATCATCCTCCCCCACATCACAGAAGAAGTTGAGTTGGAAAACTGGCAACATGGCTTCAGAAAAGGACGCTCGACCACGACAGCCTTGATGGAGATAACGGGCCACATAACCAACGGTATCAACCAACGGCTCCCTCCACATCGTACAGTGATGGTTGCGCTCGACCTCACCTCGGCATACGATCTGATCAACATTTCTCGCCTTTGTCACACTCTCGCCGAAACGTCCATCCCCAGAGGCCTCGTTAGATGGCTCTCCAGCTATCTACGAGGTAGAGCCATCCGTGTGGACTTCAGAAACTGCCTCAGCCGCCAGCAAACCTGCTACGCAGGAGTTCCTCAGGGGGGAGTACTCAGCCCTTCCTTGTTCAACATATACTTGAATGGGCTACCGAAGCCTCCCGAGACGATCAAACTGGTCGGGTATGCGGATGATCTGACAGTACTGGCCTCTCACCCTGACTGGAGAGTTGGAGCCGACAGACTGAACTCCTACCTCCCAGCCCTCACCAGCCATCTTGGGGAACTAAAGATGGACATCTCGGCAGCTAAATCCAGTGTAACGCTCTTCACCACCAACACAAAGGAATGTCGTGTAGTACCAGAAGTTGTGGTCAACGGTGAGCCACTCCCTCTAAGTAGAGCCCCCAAGATCCTTGGTGTCACCTTGGACCAGATGGGAACCTACCGTCAACACGCCGAAGGACTAAAGACAAGGGCAACAAAAAGATTGAATGTCCTCCGAGCAATCGCGGGAAGAAGGTGGGGACAGAAGACCGAGACAATGCTGAACACCTACAAAGCAACCACTAGAGCAGTCTTGTCTTACGCAGCACCCATCTACTCGCCCCAACTTGCCGAATCACATTGGACTTCCTTGCAAGCAGCACAAAACAAAGCCATTCGGATCGCAACTGGAAACCTTGCAATTGCGGACACTCAGCACCTGGCATACGAGAGCAAACTTCTTCCAGTCAAAGAACACAACCTCATGCTCAGCAAACAATTCACCGCCAAGGCCAGGCTTCAGCCCAACCATCCATCCCACCGCATCTGCACTGAAGCAAAACCTCCCAGGGCAATAAGAAAGCACGCCAAAGACATAGACATAGTATTAGGTGATACGGACTATAAAGTGGCCCTCAGAAAAATACACACGGAGACAGTCAGAGACTTTCTTAGAAATAGTCGACCCAACCCAGTTCTGGGAACTAAACCTCCTAGAATACACAAGTCCACGTCCCAAATATCCAGAGAAAATCAGATAACTCTGTCTCAATTGCGAAGCGGCCACTCTAGTTTCCTTAACAGTTATCTCCACCGAATAGGGGCCAACGAATCTCCCCTCTGCCCACTGTGTAGGATAGAGCCGCATACTTCGAGACATATTTTTTCGTGTCGCTGTAACCCCACTTCACTTAGCCCTATCGACCTTTGGAATAGGCCGCACTCGGTTGTTGATTTCTTGTTCAATTGAATCTCTCCAAAAAAAAAAAAGTGAAAGAAGAAAAAAAAAGTGAAAGAAGAGAAAAAAAAAAGTGAAAGAAGAAAAAAAATAAAAATAAAAATAAAGGAGAGTAAAAAAAAAAAAAGAGAGGAAAGAGAGTGTGGGCTTATAACGCTGGAGGGTCGAGAGCTTCGACGACTTCCTCCAGTGTCTCGCGAAGGAAGATCTACCCGTTGGGCAAGACAACAACAACAACGAGACTTTGATGAAGTCCGTCCAGAGCTCCTCCAGCAAAAGTGGTGGTGTGGTCCGATTTGGACGAGATAAGAAAGGCCGGATATCTTGCGGACTGGAGCCGCATTCCGGAAAACGGTCAGGAACTGTGAGGTCGATGCGAGTGGTGGTGTGGTTTTTCTCCCTTCTCTCACTAGATCGCTGATCCTTACGCGACATGCCGTATTTAGTTATTCATTTTATCGACATTTTACAATGCAAGGTTATGGTGAGACACATTGTAATTGATACATACATAAGTGTGGCGACAGGTAAGGCAAATTGATACATACATAAGTGTGGCGACAGGTAAGGCAACATACATAAGTAAGGCAAATTTTTAAAGGCTACTGATTATTCTTCAGTTCACTTAGCACATTCGTTTTTCGTTTTTTACCGTATACCGTTTTTCTAAAAATCAGGTTCATTCTCAAACACTCCTTAGCTTTTCAGCAGTTTGACCCACTTTTGCGTCGCATTTGTTGAGTTGCGCAGCCAGTTCCGAATCCGACGGACCAAGCCAAGTATGCTCTACTTTTGAGCGGGCGTTCGCCTCCGGCGATGGAATGTGCTGGGCTACTAGGTCCACGAATCCTACAAGGATCTCTCTTATTTTTCCACATACTTCTCATCAAACATGTTGTTTAGATGATAGGACTCCAAAACGCGTTCTCTGCCTCCTTTCCATTCAAATCGTTTATTTCATCAAACTTTGGGCGAGGTAGGTAGGAACTTCAAAGATTTTTTTGAAACATAGCTTAGGTTTATAGATTTTCTCAGGTAAGTAAATAATCTTTCCTGTTGGATGTAGACATTAAAATCTAAAACAGAGACTATAAATGTTTCGATATCTTCTAGTTAGTTTAAATTGTCATTGTTGAACTATTAAAATATACTCCTTCCCTACCCCCGATACCTCAAAGTCGGTGGGAAGGTGTAAACTCACTCAGCCCTACTACCGTGATTGCCGGAATCACGACGTTCTGAGTGAGGCTAAAATTGGCCCCCTTTGGACGAGTCCACTTCCGGCAGTGGTTCTATCCGCCAGATGGCCAAGCGGAGAGGGGTTAGTCCAGGCCACACGAGTCGAGGCGTCTTTTCGATTAATCTTCTGCTTTTCTACGGTCAAGGATTAGCAGGAACTCCCGACAAACACGTTCCGCGATGCCAGGCTGGATTGACCATCCACTCAACAGGCCGATCGCATGAATACCCTTGTTGTAAACCATGGCTTCAAGTTCTTCAAGATATATCACCAAAGCTAGGGCGTCCCCCGGAAGCGACGCGGTCTTACCTTGTCCGCTAGGACCGTCAAATATGCGAGGACAGGCAGCTACCCATGGGCGGGGTATGTCTGCGCGGCGTACAGCCCAAATTCGCCTTGTCACATTGAATGTTGGAACACTGACGGGACGCAGTAGAGAGCTGGCCGCAATGCTAGAAGCAAGAAGGGTTGACATTGCTGCTGTACAGGAAACGAAATGGAGAGGAAGCAAGTCGAAGCCGATAGGAGACGGATACAAGCTGATATACCATGGCACGTCATCAACAAGAAATGGTGTTGGCATTATCCTCTCCTCGAAAATTGCTGATGATGTAACCGAAGTCATTCGCTCTACAGATCGAGTCATGGCCGTCCGAATTTCTTCGTCCAACAATCACTTCCTTGTCGTCTCAGCATATGCACCTCAACAAGGATGTAGCGACGCTGATAAGGAGGACTTCTACGACTCTCTAGAGGAAGTTATCAAACTCCGAGAGTCTCATGAAGACATCTTAATCGGCGGAGATTTTAACGCTCACATCGGTTCAGATCGACAAGGTCGGGAGAGAGAACATGGAGGACATGGAATCGGAACGATCAATGCTGAGGGTCAACGGCTACTTGACTTCTGTGCTCGATGCGATCTAGCAGTCGTGAACTCCTTTTTCAAAAAGAGACGATCTCACGGACTCACATACGAGAGCGGAAGAAATCAGAGTCAAATTGACTTTTGGTTAATCCTGAGAGCAAAGCTGCGGAACGCGAAAGATGCAAAGGTCATTCCATCAGACCATTTTGCATCTCAGCACCACCCTCTCTTTATGGACTACAGCGTATTGAAGTCGAAGAAACAGCCTTCTCGTAATCCTGAATGCACACGTGTCAAATGGTGGCGCTCGACTGGGAAAGCAGAACGTCTCTCTCTCATGCACATCATCCATCGCAATCTACTCCCTCCTGCACTCTACAAGCAGTTTCCAGAGGACATAAATGAACATTGGAAGCTTCTTGAAGACAGCATCAGAGCACCCGCCGCAAGCATCCTCGGAAAGACGAAACCCGGAAAGCCAAGAATCGAGAAAGACACCTGGTTTTTCACCATCACGGCCGAGGAAGTGAAGAAGGCACTCTCTAAGAAAGACACCTGGTTTTTCACCATCACGGCCGAGGAAGTGAAGAAGGCACTCTCTAAGATGAAGACTGGGAAAGCGGCTGGACCGGACGACATAGCCACCGAAGTCTGGAAACTTGCGGGTGATGTTGGACTAGCACATCTCGTGCACCTGTTCAACACCATCGTAAAGCAAGGCCAAATCCCACATAACTGGCGCTACTCCACGACCGTTCCAGTCTTCAAAGGAAAAGGCGATGCCAGAGTGTGCAGCAACTACCGTCCAATACGTCTTCTCAACCACACTATGAAGATATTTGAGAGGAAACTGGATTCACGCATACGAGATATCGTCGATATTCCAGCTCAGCAATGCGGGTTCGTGAACGGAAGAGTGCCTGCGTGAATCCAGATGCAATATTTGCGCTCCGTTCACTCGTCGAGAAGCACGCAGAGAAAAGATCACCTCTCCATCTGACCTACCTCGATTTGGAAAAGGCGTTCGACAGAGTCCCTCATGATCTTATTTCATATGCATTGCGCGATCATCAGGTTCCTGAAGAGTACATTTGATGGACAATGGCGATGTACGATGATTCAAAGAGTACTGTCAGAACTCCGGTCGGCATCACATAGCCATTCGCAGTTAACGTTGGAGTGCACCAAGGGAGTGCTTTGTCTCCCCTTCTCTTCATTTTGGTTATAGATACCGTCACGCGTCCTCTACTGACTCCGGCTCCGTCAACCATCGCATACGCCGACGACATTCTCCTTGCTGCTCCTAAACGTGCCGAAATCGAGAAACGCACCCAAGAATGGAATAACGCTCTTAGTAGACATGGCTTCAACATCAAGAAGACCGAGTACCAGGAAATCGGAGTGCAAACGACGGGAACTGTTCACATCAGCAGTGAGCCGCTCCCGAAGACCTCCGAATTCTAGTACCTTGGTTCTGTCATCTCCTCAGACACGTCAACAAATGCAGCGGCACGCCAAAGAGTAAATGCAGCTCGGAAGAAATGGAGAGAAGCTACAGGTGTCCTCTGTGATAGGAATATCACAGCTGGCATACGCGGAAAGATGTATAAAACAGCGATCCGTCCCGTGCTTCTCTCTTCGACGGAGACCTGGCCTACAACGCGTGTTACCGAGAACATTATCCACACGAATGAGTTGAAAATGTTACGCTGGACACTAGGACTGACTCGCCTAGATTGTGTGCGTAACACAATTGTGAGAGGGAGACTCGGCGTAGCCCCAATACAAGACAAGATGCGAGAAGGGGGAGTTAGATGGTATGGACACGTGATGCGAAGAGACGCGACCAACATCGCAAGACACGCCCTTGACATAGAAGTACCAGGCAAACACCCGCGAGGCAAACCGAAGACAAGATATATGGATACGCTCAACCAAGACCTGCGCCTTGCAAGACTCCACTCGGAAGACGCAACGGACAGATGTTTCTGGAGAGTTAGAAGCCGTACAGCGGACTCTACTCCGACCTCGGCCGGCGCGGGACAACGCTAAGAAGAACTATTAAAATATAGGCTATCTAGAAGAGTGTTGCAAGTGTTTTGAAGAAATATAAATTACCGCCCTTTGAGCGGAGTATATCTGGAATAATGATAAGCGAGTGGGCATCCTCTCAGGGCACAAAAAAAGCTTCGCATAATTTCAAAAATTCAAAATTCTCAATAGTACTGTTGTTGTTGTTGTTGTTGCCGGATGTAGCTGGCTTCAAAGAACGTCTTGTGATGTGTTCGTTCTCCGTGGTTTTTGCTCTTTCATTATAATTTTTTTGTGCTGAACAGGCGTTACATGAGACCGGCCAAAGAGATGCTTTTAGGGACTGAGAGAGTTGGGAAAGGGATAGGGAAAGGCTAAAAGATTGGTAAGAGAGGTAGAGGGAAAGTAGAATAGAACGGAAGAAAAAGAGAATGTAGATCATTTTCGGTGCAAAGAAGAAAATTATGTAGATCATTTTTGGCGCAAAGAAGAAAATAATGTAATCATTTTTGGCGCAAAGAAGATGAGAATGTAGATCATTTTTCGCGCAAATAAAAAGAAAATGTAGGTCATTTAAAAAAGACCAATTTTGTTCGCGTCAGCATAGCAGTTCCGGTTACTATTTCCTCCCTGCTTGTGACCTATGTCCATTGCGATGAAAGTATTCTGACCAGAAAAGTCGCCAAAGAATCGCTTGCAGATGAGGGCGATCAATGGGCGGACATTCATCTTCTGCTCCTCTTTAGTGAGATGAATGCCCAGTTCAGTCTGCATCGAGGGGAGACAAGTGTCCACGTCTCCTACCACCTGTTAGGATCAAAAGTTTTTCATTAGAATAGAAAACTCATCAGGAAACTGCGCTATTATTCGTTTTTTTCTCACAAATACCAACCCAAATTTCAAAAAAACAAAAAAAACTGCGAGTTTAGAAGTGTTTATTATCACTAGATGAAAACGGTATCTTTTCATCTAAAGTTTATTATCACTAGATGAAAACGGTATCTTTTCATCTAAAGTTTATTATCACTAGATGAAAACGGTATCTTTTCATCTAAAGTTTATTATCACTAGATGAAAACGGTATCTTTTCATCTAAAGTTTATTATCACTAGATGAAAACGGTATCTTTTCATCTAAAGTTTATTATCACTAGATGAAAACGGTATCTTTTCATCTAAAGTTTATTATCACTAGATGAAAACGGTATCTTTTCATCTAAAGTTTATTATCACTAGATGAAAACGGTATCTTTTCATCTAAAGTTTATTATCACTAGATGAAAACGGTATCTTTTCATCTAAAGTTTATTATCACTAGATGAAAACGGTATCTTTTCATCTAAAGTTTATTATCACTAGATGAAAACGGTATCTTTTCATCTAAAGTTTATTATCACTAGATGAAAACGGTATCTTTTCATCTAAAGTTTATTATCACTAGATGAAAACGGTATCTTTTCATCTAAAGTTTATTATCACTAGATGAAAACGGTATCTTTTCATCTAAAGTTTATTATCACTAGATGAAAACGGTATCTTTTCATCTAAAGTTTATTATCACTAGATGAAAACGGTATCTTTTCATCTAAAGTTTATTATCACTAGATGAAAACGGTATCTTTTCATCTAAAGTTTATTATCACTAGATGAAAACGGTATCTTTTCATCTAAAGTTTATTATCACTAGATGAAAACGGTATCTTTTCATCTAAAGTTTATTATCACTAGATGAAAACGGTATCTTTTCATCTAAAGTTTATTATCACTAGATGAAAACGGTATCTTTTCATCTAAACTTTATTATCACTAGATGAAAACGGTATCTTTTCATCTAAAGTTTATTATCACTAGATGAAAACGGTATCTTTTCATCTAAAGTTTATTATCACTAGATGAAAACGGTATCTTTTCATCTAAAGTTTATTATCACTAGATGAAAACGGTATCTTTTCATCTAAAGTTTATTATCACTAGATGAAAACGGTATCTTTTCATCTAAAGTTTATTATCACTAGATGAAAACGGTATCTTTTCATCTAAAGTTTATTATCACTAGATGAAAACGGTATCTTTTCACCTAAACTTTATTATCACTAGATGAAAACGGTATCTTTTCATCTAAAGTTTATTATCACTAGATGAAAACGGTATCTTTTCATCTAAAGTTTATTATCACTAGATGAAAACGGTATCTTTTCATCTAAAGTTTATTATCACTAGATGAAAACGGTATCTTTTCATCTAAAGTTTATTATCACTAGATGAAAACGGTATCTTTTCATCTAGCATATTCGAGATTTCAAAAACCCTCTAGCTACATTAATCATCTTTGTTTAATCATCTTAGCAACTGTTCCATATTCCAAATTGAGTGAATGAAAATGCTCGAATTGGAAATTTAAGGAGAAACTATTCCATCCTGGTGATAAAAACATAAGTTTCATGCTTCAGATAGTTTTTCGCTTCAAGACCATTCGAAAAAGTTATACTAGACAAAAAAAATCTTCTTCCTCAATCCTAATGAGTGATTCGCTCAAGACCTGATCGCCTGATATTTCTCTCTCTCTCTAATCTAGACCTGCGAGAATATCTTGTAGAGTGGCTCGAGTATAAACTCGACAAATGTCCTCGCCGCTGCTAGGGACGAGCCCGTCTTGGAGAACTTTCTCGTCTCGTGGTTGAAGTAGATGTCGCCCCAGAGCCGACGTGCAAACTCTTTTGCATTCAGCTTCGCTGCAAATTGTCCAATTATTGATTAATCAGCAGGCTTTTTAAAACCCGCCAATGAAGCGAGTAGATAAAAATAAACTAATTTCTAGGCAACGACCGACGTGGGCGAGAGACTTCGATGAGTGCAAGTCAACTATGGTCATAAACCTCCCTTCCCCAACCCTTAAGTTTCGATCAA
Source organism: Allodiplogaster pararmata (assembly GCA_964056735.1). Taxonomy (NCBI): domain Eukaryota; kingdom Metazoa; phylum Nematoda; class Chromadorea; order Rhabditida; family Diplogasteridae; genus Allodiplogaster; species Allodiplogaster pararmata. Next base: position 35,520,664 of record OZ057403.1, read on the forward strand.
TGACTAAATTCAGTCTCGATCGATAACTCAATTCAGTTTCGATTGGTACCTCAATCCAGTATAGATCGATAACTAAATTCAGTTTTGATCGATAACTCAATTCAGTTTCGATTGGTACCTCAGTCGCTTCCCTCTAACCAGTCTGATAACTGTAAACATTGGCGAAGGACTGCAGAGAGAAGCAGAAGTTGTATCTCGACGAGGCAAAGATGACGTTTCCCAGCAGCGGAGACATCACAGGAGGAGAAATGTCCTCTGAGAAGGTTCTGCACAAAGAATCACAACTTAAAGACTGCCTCAGGCATATGTTTTTTAATGCGTCCGAAAAAGACACAGAGACCCAAAAAAAGCGGTTTTCTGTGAGAAAGAGACCTGCAAATGGAACAAAAACTTGATGCTATCAAAAAGAAACGTTAAATGAATCAGGTTTTCCCCTATAAATTGAGAACAGATTCCCGCCGAGAGTAGAAACAGAGAGGTACCGAAAGATGTTCCATTTATGCCTTGGTCTCAGCACATAAAATCAGGCTGTTTCTTCCATTTCGCAGAAAGAATGTGTATATCAAGACGAATAATCATGAGGGAGCGGCAAGTCTTTGAGAAAGAGCGAAAGCGTGTGATCTAAAGAGAGGATGCAGACGATAAGAACATTTGTATCACTAGCTTTTTCGGATAGCGCATAGAATTTACACGCATTGTGGGTTAGAGAAACACACTGCATATAACTAAGTATAGAAAGATTTCCCAGAGTCTACCACTAAAATCTTGTGTACAAAAGTTCTCATCAGAGCAGGTCGCATTATTTTGTTTTTGGCAAACTTATTTGTTGTCTCTTTTTCCATACAAACTCACATCAACAATGAAAAACTCTGACTGTAGAAGTCCATTGACGGCATCGATGGTGTGGCGAAGTTTGAAGTAAGCATCCTGTGGGGGCAATTTTAGCTCCAGTATCAGACGATCGATTTTATTAATACATAAGACGATGGGGAGGCGCTCTGTGATGGCGTGCTTGATGGCTCTTTCTGTGTTCATCATCACCTGAGAAAGAATCAAAAGTTAAGCACCTGGCTGTTTTTACAGGATGTTTCTCTGACCTACAGTTCAGGTTTCTAAAAAATCTATGCGCTCTCCAAAAAACCCGAAAAACATTGAAATCTATGCGCTTGGAAAAAAATTTTCTCGGTTTTTTGGTAGGGAAAGTCCAAATCATTGTAAAATTGAATGTTGAACTCTGAAGTTTAAAAAATCTTTGCGCTCGAAAAAAGTTGTGCGGGTGCTAAGAAACACCCTGGTTTTTTTTTCGCCAAAGAAGGGTGTAGATCAAAAAGACTCATTATGCGCGAACGGCAGATATCGGAAAGAGAACGAGGGCATACAATGGAAACTAGAGAAGATATAACTCTTTATTATAAAAAAGCCCGTTTCGAACTCTTACCAAACATACAACTCGTATCAAAAGCTCGTTTTGAATAGCGCATAGATTTCGCTCGCAGCGTGGTTTAGATAAACACCCTGGTGAACGTATCTCACGCTCAATAACAGACATATATCCCCTCGACTCTTAACAATACAGGATACTCAGTTACGCCTACAATTTCACACAAATGAGTCGACGGAAACCATTTTTCGGAGAAAATCATCGTTTCTTACTTTCTACGTTTACCGTTTTTTAGAAGAATATCTTTTTAGAGTCACTTACCTACCTCACCAGAACTACATTTGTTACTTATAGTAACACGCCATTGATACCCTACTTTTTCACCCCAGTCCAACATGAACATTATATGAGTACCATACCCCTTCGTGCGCATCGATTACGATCATTACTCCATCGCTGAGCCGATACGCAGCTGTCATTTCATCCGAGAAGTTAACGTGACCTGAACATAAGGCTCAGCATCTTAATTGCACAGTGCACCATATCACGACTATTGTCGCACCATAAAACCACTTCGTTTTCTTGAGAAAAAAACACAGGATTGAAAATGTTGGAGCCGTTCTTCTTGAGTGAACTAACTATCGCCCTTGAAATATTTGTTTACGTTCAACTTTGTCGAACAAATGGTATCTTGCTACTTTTCCGTACAAGATTTTTGATATTGTTTAGTCCTTTTGCAATCAATAACTTACCATTTAACCCTTCTAAAACATGCGCATCAATTCAAAAATTTCAAACAGTCCCTATCTACAACCTATTCCTCTCTCTACCTGGCGTATCGATGATGTTGAGCAAATAGCTTTTGCTTCTGCTATCTTGCATGACCAGAGTGATGGGCGTGGCTTTTACTGAGCAACCGCGCTGTTGCTCGATGAAGAGCGTGTCCGTGTAGCGGGTATCTGCAATAACAACACTACTATGCTTCCTCTTGCTTGCTTGGATGAGGAAAGAGCCAGGAGTTCTTTTCTCGAATGATTTAGAATTTTCCTACAAGAAAACCAAGGAAAAAAATTTTCCGAGCGCATAGATTTCAATGTTGTTTCGGGGGTTTTGGAAAGCGCATAGATTGTACTACCCGCAGTGCGGGTCAAAGAAACATCCTAATCTGAACGTTCAGTTCAGATCAGCATGTTTCTTTGAGTGTGTTCTAAAAAAGCCTGTATTCAACCGGTTCTTTGGCAAGTGTAGAATCAAAAAAATTTATTCTAAAATATAGTTTCTGTTTTTTACAGAGAGTAAAAGGGTTGGATACCTGCGTCTTCCGCTCGGGTGAACTCTGGATGTGTCTGCTCCATAAGACTGTCGATGAACGTCGTCTGAATTACACCAGTTCTACTTTCACCGCGCGCTTTACTACGATAGTGCTAATCTAATCAGCTACTCATCTCGAAAATCCACCTTTTCATTTGATAAAATTTTTAAATTTATCTCTACTACTAACTAACTACTACTAACTGTCCTGCATCTCAGGGGAGCGCGTACCCTGCCGCGAGGCGGGAACATGCGCGAGGAAGATTATTATTATCTCTACTATTAACTCACAAGCCGGCTTAGAACCTGCTTCATTTCATATAGAAAAGATTCTGAACTTTAACTAATAATCAAATGTTATGATTGAAGCGACCACACATTATCTGTTACCCTCTCGCAAATGTAATTTTCTTGCCCAGCTTCTTTGTTCCCCCGCACAATCCTCATCTCAATAACCAACTTTGCCGTGATGTAAATGGCCGGCAATGGCAACGTTCCTCATAATGTGAGGACAATCCATCAGATCAGCCAGGTACTCCTTTTTGTATACTGTTTGCGGCAGATTGTGCTCCACTGCCTAAAGCAACCAAAAAAATGGGTGACAGCTGTAAAAACCAGAGACCAGATGGAAAGACTTGTTCTGAGTTCGCCAAGAATTCGCCTTTACGTGGTGCGAATGTAGACAAGAAGCTCAAAAAATATTTCTCCGAAACCACAGGATTTTTGAAATACTATTTCATTAAGAATTCTGAAGAAGAAAAAAACTAGTTTTCTTGGTCACCGTGTCTCTGAAACCCCTCTCAGGACTTGAAAAAAATCCTTCTGAACCGGAGACATCTCTGTCTATACTTGTACCACGTTTACTTGATCTTCCTCGCTACCGTAACATGGGTCGCCAAAGGTGTGAATATGTGATTTGCATCTTCATCCCCCTCTTCCTGTCGAGCCTCTCTCACTTCACTCGTTTACTCTTTTCTCGTTTCGCTCCTCTTTTATTTTCAAATGTCTCAAACTTTGCTCCCGTTCTCCTTAATCTAAGATCATCTTCGTTCATATTACATCTTTCGTTATTAATCTTACCTATGTTTTCAACTGGACATGTTTTTACTTAATTTTGAATAAAAAAATCGTTGTTTGTTGTTGAGAAATCAGAAAAAAATTATCCAGTCAATATTTTTCGAAATCTCAAAATTAACCTCAAACTTCCGTTGTTTGACAGGTTTGACAATTGGTTCCGTCAGGGGCTGTGCGTCTTCTTCTTGAACAAGCGTTTCCACATCTTCACCATAGACCTGGAAATCGAATCGAGATATAACTAGTTTTGAACAACTTAATTCGCAATAACCAATAATTCAGAGAAAAAAATTAACTCAGACAAATGATGCTCTGTAAATTGAGCTTACCTGCAAGACATACAAAATTTTTTTTCGTAATTTCAAAATATGGATGTTCTAAACTTTATTTAAACCAAAAACCAATTGCTTTTTAATGAATTGTGATTCTCAAACGCAACATTAGGAGTTAATCTTCAATATTGCTTTTCATGGTGACAAGGGATTAAATAGTCATACCAGACCTGCTGTCGACGGGCCTCTGATTTTCAAGATCATAAGGGAGGACCATTATGTAGAACCAGGGGTTTTTTAGTGTGCGAGAAAAAGGTACAGACGCCGTCAAAAGCGGAAAAAAATTTTACATAAGGGTCCCCCTTAGTCCTCTGTTTTAGGATAAAATAAAACAGGGGCCCGCGAAAATTTTTTTGTGGTTTTACATAAGGGTCCCTCTTAGGATTTGGAAAAACAGAGGCCCGCCGAAAGAAGGTCTGACATGACTATTTAACCCCTGTGTAAAACAAACAAAAAAAATTTCACGGGCCTCTATTTTCCGAAATCATTAGGGGGACCCTTATGTGAAAACATTTTCGGCGGGCGTCTGTACCCTCTTCCTCGAAACAAACCACTTCGATCAAGAAGCAAACATATTTAAACTACCAAATTGTGAAAAAATTTCTTGGGCGTCCGACCTACCGACCTACCCCCCCCCACTCTTTTCGCTCCTGCCTTCCTCCAATAATATTTTGAAGCTTTTTGAGACAATTTTGAAAAAAGGTATATTTTAAATTAAAAAAGTCTATAGCATGAACAGGTTGCTACAACGATGTCCGCCTTCACAAGGTGCAGCATGACAGTCTCAGGACTGCCAAGGACATCAAAACCCTTCTCCGGACGCATCTCGTCCGAAGAACACGAGAACCTTTCTCATTAAAGAGATTGTTCATAACCAAAATTCTTCGATGCGAGCTGCTTGCCGGCAACAACAACAAACAACCAAATTGTGAAAAAAGTTCTTGGGCGTCCGACCTACCAATCCCCCTCCCTCTTTTCGCCTCTCCATTCCTCCAATAATAGTTTAAAGCTTTTTCGATACAAAATTGAAAAAAATGGTATTCAATATTCTGAATAAAAAACTGGACAGCCGTTGATCAGCCTGAACAGTTTTCGTTGAGTTTTAAATTAAAACCTTTTAAGCTACTCGACCTAATAAATTAAAATTTATTTTAAAATTTAATTTAATTTAATTCAATTTAATCTAAACTAATAATTTTTTTTCAGTTGGAAAAAAATACTCACTTCTAAAGCGGTCGCATAGTACTTCTTATCCTCGTGGAGAACGATTTGGTTGCCGGGATCCTCGTTCTCTGCCTCCTCTTCCATTTCATCCTGGAAATTTTTTTTCTTCAGAAGTCTGATAGCTCTTTAGCAGTTAGTTATGAATTCTTTCCAAAAAAGCTGTTTTTGTATAAATCATCAGCTTGACTAGGAAATTTTGCTGAGTTTGCCGATCGACCCACTGCAATATCAAGCGTTAATACAAATATCAGACCAGAGAGTATATTTAAAAAATTAAGCTCATCATAAAAACAAAATATGCGCATCACTGGTTTTTTTAGAGGAATGTTTAGATTTTATCGGCAAGACTGGTTACATGAAAAAATTTTGAGCCCGCTATTTTCACTGAATGTGTCCGGAAACCCTCGAGAAAACAGACATGGCTGCCTATTAAAATTATATGTAGAGGCAACTGAAACTTCAATTGATGGCCGTAAAACTTTCTAAAATCGACAACGTGTTCCAAAACTCTTTCAACCACTTCCCTATGTACATAAGCATAAGAGTGAGCTTAAAAATTGTCAATTTCTTATTTGATCTTCCCGATTCTCTTTTCATTTTTCTTTATTCTACGTGAAATTATAGTTCCAAGAGAAATAATTCGGTAATGAATTAACCCAAATCAAAAGAAAATTACATACGTCTCTTCCCTCTGCCTCATCTCCACTGCCTTCTCCTTCTCCGTTCTGTAGCTCTTCTTGATCATCTTCATCGTCACTATCCAGATCAGGCCCGATGTAGTTGCCAAACTCATCGTACAAATCCGCATCCATCTATAATCGCCATACACAGAACTTGTCACAAAAACGGTTGAAAAAAACACTATTCGTTAACAGATTTTTGAAAAAAATATCGCTTGAGCGATCGTTATTCTGGAAATTCTTATGAAAAGACATGAAAAGAACATACAAACTCTTTTTATCGCTTAATTGAAATAATAGTGGCACTGATGAACAGAAAACACAATACCTTTTCGAAAAAGGAAAGAAAAAATTTCGGAAAAAAAGTTAATTTACCGGAGCCGCAATCTAGAACAGTTTAAAACTGAGAAACCTCGTCAACATGCACTAAAACTTGGCAATTAATAAAAAAAAAGGCATGAGTGAGGCCGCGCGTTTTATTTTTACATTAAAACATATTTTTACATTAAAAAACGCTTGGGCTTAGTAAAAGTTTAAGATAACGAGGCCGTACGGCTTAGCTAACGAGGCAGAACAGCCAGGCCGTGTTTTAGGCGTCCTCATGCCTTACTTTGTTTTTTTCCGTGCGGTGGTTTGATCAATTTGCCTTACTTTGTTAATTGCCCTAAAACTTTAAAGTTGTATTCACGTAAAACTGAGGAATTTTAACACTATGAGCGATTCAAGAAGCATTGAACATGAGAACGTGTTATCAAATTTTTCAGCTTCAGTTATCAAATAAAGTGAAAGAGAAAGACAAAAACTTTGAAAACGATCTCATCATTTCTGAAGAACATGCGTTTTCCGAATTCACGCGAAACGCTCTCATTCCGAGATTCGTGACAGCAACTCATCCTGGTTTTAGAATGGAAAACTAACATCTTACATATTCATTATCAAAACTGACGAGACGCTCTCAATCCAAAATTCTTTCCTGGATGACAATTCAATTCAATTCAATTCTTTATTCCAGTTGTACATGTAGAAGTTATGACAATGGATGACTGCCACGGATGTGGGATCAGTGTTTTAAAAAAAAGGAAATAGAAGTTTAGTACAATGGTCAGAAAAAAAAACATAAAAATAAGAAAACATTCACAGAAAAGAGTAAATCTGTTGACTTGATGCTATATTTGCAGAACTGATCTGGGAACGACAATTTCCGCAGGCAAACTTGAAATAGCTTTTTTGAACGTGTTAGATGAAGTTAACGTTACAATGTTAACAGTCAAATTATTCCAAATTTCAATTACTCGAGAGGCGCAGGTGGAGTTAGAATGCTTTGAGTTAAAAGGAAGAATAATTCTCAGAGTGTGAAGATCGACTCAGATAGGGAGATGGACGAACAATGAACAGGGAAGAGTAATCAATATCAATGTTACGATGAATGCATTTATGAATAAAACATAGGTCAGCGCTTGATCTCCTGTATTCTAATGTGGAAAGGTTGAGTATAGCAAGCCGATTAGTATAGCTCAAGTTACTTAGACCGGATCTCATTAGTAAGCGACGTGTGAAAGCTCTCTGAACCCGTTCAAGGGCATTAACGAGGCCAATGGAGACAGGAGACCATATTTCACATCCATATTCTAACAGGGGTAGAATGTACGACTTGTAAGCTCTTAATAATACTGAGAATGAGCAAGTTTTGAAAGCTCGTAGAATAAGATTTATGCAATTCGTAGATTTCTTGATGGTTAATTTAATGTGATCAGAGAAATTGAGGTTCTGGTTGAATAATATGCCTAGATCTTTGACGATGTTGGATGATGGTAGTATGAAGTCATTAATAAAGTAAGTAGAATTGTTGTTAAGAGGTCCACAATTAGTGACAAAGCATTTAGTAACGGAGATAATGAGCGACCAATTGAGAGCATAGTCAGCGATTGCGTTAATAGCACTGCAGTAGAAGAGGACATTCTGAGAATAACTTGACATCGTCAGCATAAAGAAAACAATGGACGCATATGGGTATTACATCTACAATATCGTTAATGAACATCGAGAAGAACAAAGGCCCTAGGGAACTTCCTTGGGGAACACCGAAGGGGTAGGACCTACTTTCAGATAAAGAAGAGCCGACTCGTACTCGAGATGTTCTGTTAGTAAGAAACGATACGATTAATCTGAGAAAGGGGAGTTAATACCTAATGTTGCTAGTTTGTGCATTAAAAATCTATGGTTAATACAATCAAAGGCTTTTGAGAAGTCTATCAGACATATGTCAAATGGCTTCTTGGCAAGCGAAAATCACTCGACAAAAAAAATCTTGGCATTATACTGCCGAAGGTGAAAAAACGTTTTTAACCCTAAGTTCGATTTTGTGACACCATCTTGTTCCAGAATAATAGGGGTATATCTCACCAATTCTCTACCGAAATCTTAAGGAACCCTCTCAATTCAAGATCGTCACAACTCTATACCGTGCCTGAATCGTAAGTGAGTATTTTACCAATCTAATAGCAAAAGCTGGCCAAACTCACGCAATCCAAGACCCTTCCCGCAACTATTTTCACCGTTCCCAACTCAAGACCGAGCATCTTACCAATAAACTACCAAAAGGTATCGAAACCATCTCAATTCAAGACCTTTTCCCAAATCTTTATATCTCTCCTTTATTACAACCGATTACCTTAACAATCATTATTGTGCAACTTTCTGTCAAATTTTTTAAGGATACGAACGGACGTCGTTGTGCTTGGTTTGAAGCCTTACATGTGGATTATTGTGAAGCGTAAAATTGTTTTGAGTAAGCTAATAGGCTCAGCGTTGCCGTATGAGTGAGTTGTGGAAAATGTTCTGTAGCCGTGAAGGCCGGATTTGCTTTATTGTGAGCGCTTGGCCTAATTTTTCATGATCGTGTACCAATTCTATTCTTTTTTCTTGATTTGGAAAGTAAGCGAGACGCAGGATCAAATGTTGGATTGAACGCATTTTGTAAGCTTGGTTCGTATATTGATAAAAGGATTTACATCACCTTCTGGGGCCGTATGCACGTACCATTTTTCGTCGGAAATTATGAAGAAAACAGTGTTATCCTAGAACACTTAACACTATTTCCTTTATCATTTACCACCAAAAATGGTACGTGCATACGGCCCCTGCTGAACAGTGTCTATCGAAGGAACATCAATTGCTTAATGTTTTTTTTCTCAGGTCGATAGACGTGTTTTTTTTTATTCTTCGCAGTTGGGCCTTTTGATCTACCAGTAAATTTGTTTCGTTCTCGAGATTTCGACTTTATTTTTCTTCATTGAATTTCTACAAAGTTTCTACGGCAATGCATTCCAAGCTTTTGCCAATAGGCAATTGGGAAATTGAAATATTTGGCACTCTGTTCCTTGAGGGAATATTGTTGTATTTTTCAACTTCCCAATTTAATGGTTTAATAGTTCATTTTTTGACTTGTTCGGTACTTCTTCACTTTAGTGCCCCCCTCTCTCAGAGGTTCCCTAGGTCATACTTCTGACTTACTTACATTTACAAAAAGTTATTTTTATATTAAAAAAGTTATTTTTACATTGAAAAAAAAAACTATTTTTACATTAAAAAAAAACGCTTAGGCTTAGGAAAAAGTTTACGCTAACGAGGCCGTACGGCTTAGGCGAACGAGACCGTATGAAGAAAATGACTCAATTGAACCTCTGGGGGCCCTAAAGTGAAGAAGTTCCACTTGTTTCAATTCTCTTTCAGTGAACGCCATGTCTAACTCTTTCATTGCTATAAACATGATATCAATCAATGATTTTTGACTTTGAAAAACAATTGGCGTAATTGTTGAATAGTTTTTTCTTAATATGTATTGGTTAGGCTTAAGTAAGAGCATAATTACAATAACATACCTCAAGTTGAAAAATTTCGGGTTTGAGTAAAGACATTCGAGTAAAGACATTTAGAAAAAAAAAGTATTTCTCAGCCAAGAAGAATCGTACCGAGTTCTGTGTGATTATTACCTTTTTCTGACAAATCAAAGCAAAATCGACTTTACAAACCTTTACGAATTTTTACGAACCATTATATGCAATTTTAGATTGAAAAAAGGCTTTTTCTTTGTTTCAGTAAGATTGAGGGATGGAAAACCTGGACAAAAACACTTGTCTTGTTGAACTAATTGGATTACTGGTTACTTTTTCACTCGTTTACTTCGTGTGCTTCAAACGTGGATGAAATTTGAACGGGGAAAACACTTGAACAGATTTTTTTATTGAATGCACATTTATGTTGATCGTAAACACTGTAGAACTGACTCAATAAAAAAATTTAATTCACAAATTTTTACTTTATATATATATATATCTTTTAAAACTATTAAAATAAAAGAAATCGTAAATATGTCAAGTATACTGTCAATCTAAAAAGCTTGACAATCCCACAACTTGTCTTCTCTAACATCTGTTCTCCGAACCGTCAATAACGTATTTACAACGCTGTCTTCTGTCCTTCAATCCGAGAAAAAGGAGCCGTGATACGGTTGATAGCTAGCTATACAGTTACATAGTCTGAATAGGGGTTCCGTAGTAACCGGACCAGCTATGTTGACGCATACATGTCCGTGCCGAAAATGATCTACATTCTTTTTTTCCGTTATTTTTCACTTATCCTCTACCTCCCTTCCCATTCTTTCTAGCCTTCATCTCATACTTTACTCAACTTGCTAGGCTCGTACGAACAACCCTTACACCTTTCTCACCTAACGCATGGCTCTGACCTATTTGCTTTTACCCTATTCCTGTAAATCTCAAGATTTCGAGTGATTTTTACCAATTTTTATCTCGGTATGTGTCTCACTCCATCATTTTGTGTCTTTAAAAAAAGAGAACTTGGAAGTTTTCACAGAGAAAACGCTCTTGTAAATCTCATTCGAAGCATTAATTGTCTCTCTTCGTGCTTAGTTATTTCTTTTTTTTCTCTGCTTGTCAGTTATCATCTCACGCTTTCTTGGGTCAGTCCAGTGTGAGACAGTGCAGAGTATAATTCATTCCGGAAATTGATTCACATATTCAGGAATATAAGTTTTCCAGGTACTTTTTCATGTTTTTTTTCTGCTTAAGCTAAGACAAAGGTTGCGCTATCGAGGTCGTACGGCTTATGAACGAGACCATACAGCTTATAGGCGAGAACATACGGCTTAACAACGAACCGTAGAAAGTCAGAGACGCCGTGTGGCGCGAGGTAAAACTGATCCAATTTTTGTGGCCCGCCTTTACCAGAAACCTTACTGTTAGTATTACACTTTTTACCTTCGTACGTAAAAAAATCAGCTTAAACAAGTATTTTCTTTATAAGGCATGAAGAGAGAAAAACAATATTGGTCAACCACATTTTATGAATTTAATTGGTAATATTTACAATGTTTTAATCTCAGACAGGGCTGTTTCTTAAAACTCACTAGCAAAAAACCTCTTGAGTGTAAAGGAATAGACATGAAGGAGCGGCACACTTGGAGAGGAGCCCGGGCGAGTGCAAAAAATAGAGAAAGCTGTTCGAACGCAGAATTCCTCTCGCAAGCGTTTTTGAGAGTGCATAGATTTGCGCATATATTTCATTCGCACTGTGGGTTTGGAAAATAACCGAGTGGTTGGGTAATATTTGGGACGTGTATCACTTTAGGCTGAAGACAGCAGGCGTGCATACTCCGAGAGCTGCCTGCCCACAAGAACACGTGTAGCAAGTTTCAAGTCATCACTACCTAATAGAAGTGAGAAAACCTATAAAAAAAACTATGATAAGCTTTTTTTAATTGCACATACATATACCTTTGAAGAGGACATTTCACTAAACTTGGGTAAGATCTGGGTTCAAGAGTCAGATTATATGTAGGCCGGGAACGTTTCATACTGAATAAGGAACAGCTCGGTAGGGGTTATTTTAACGTTAAAAAAGTACTGTAATGAAAAGTCTTATAACGTTTGCAGGGGAATAAGAGTGGGCAATAAGATAGCTAAGAGCCAAATTCCACCTCGTCGATCAAATGGAAGTTGGAGAAGTAGAGAGGAGGTGGACGTTACATGGAACGTTACATTGAGGAAATCAGCCTTGCTGATGATATTTTTGTTGGTGTATGATAGTTTTTGTTTATTTCTATGTTAATTGAACTAATTCTGTGTGTAGTTTTCGTTTTTTGTATTCAGCACGCCTGGCGAAAAACATTGTCGAATGCAAATTTGGACTGAAGAGTCCGGAAAGGAAAAACCAAGAAGTTGATGGGATGGAGGAAGTTAATGAGTTGTCAGCCAATTTTATATTCAATCGTCACGTAGAACCCTAGAAGGTAGAACCATTAGGAAAGTTATAAGTACAATGTTAGAGTTACAAGGATAAGTAGTTATAACTACAAGTAGTTAAAGTTATCAGTAGTTATAGTACTATGTACTAAGTTAGAACCGTAATAATTAAACCCTTCGCTCAGGCTAAGGTAGAACAAAAAACTCCTTACAACATAAAACCGAAAAAACCAAAGTATATACTGATCCAGAAGGATAAGAACCGTAGTTAAAAAGTGAAGCCAGAAAAATCATTCGATTGTTTAAAATTATATTAACTATATGTAGTACCGAGGTAGATTCATGAGAAACGAACTCATGGAAAGATGAAAGAGCCACATTTAATGTGTGCGTGATCTCAGTGGGTAAGAGCATCGCCCGGAAAGCCAAGGTCGTGGGTTCAGTTCCCGCCACACTGCACGATTTTTTGCAAAAGTTTCTGCGAACAGTCCGCTCTTCTGTTTGGTATAAAAATTCGTTGCCTATTAACAGCGAGGAGGAGAGTATACTTTTATTCACATACTAAGGTAGTGAGAGTTAAGGAATTAAGTAATGTACAGTTGTCAAAAATTTATGCAGGAAAAAGAGTTAGGGGCAAGGACTAAGTTATTGTAGAATGAATAAGCTTATACGAACCTGAAAAAGGCGAGCGAGCAAAGAACTGGAGGATTAGTAAAAAGTTCGTAGAAATTCGTAAAAACTTTCTGATGATCGCTTAGAATTCAAGCAGTTGAAGGGATGAACGTGTGCTTTTAGCGATGAAAACAATTCTTGCGGGATGGAAATGGTAGAGCTTGATAGTTTGATGGAACCAAGAGACGACTTTACGGCTTTCGAGAATTTGTTCGGTAAGAGCTTGTTGAAGGTTGGTTTTGGCAAGAGAAAGTTTGGTCAGAGTTTTTTATGTAAGAGTTTATTCGAATCGAGTTCAATTGGTATAGGTTTGTTTAAATAGAGTTTGCTCAGTGAAAGTTTGGTAAAAGATTCGGATTCGGATTAACGAAGACAAAAAGTTAACAAACATTCATACATCACAAACGCGAAGACGAAGTTGAATTATATACCGCACAAACAAGAACCTAGCAATTTTTCCTTAGTACTGTTGTAGTAAAGCGGTCGCGATCACGGTAAGAGTAAAAGAGATGGCCGGGTTCGGTCCCGCCCCATGGAATAGTTTTTGGTACTTGAGGTAGTTTAATCAAAAAGATGAGCGTTTGCAGTAGAACTCACTTGGGCTGGTTGCATTCCTCAAGAGCATGATCTGATGCAGAAAGCTCGAGAAAGGAATAAAAAGGTAGCTTTATCTAAAAAAAAATCTTCTGTAAATGTGAAACCCTCCGACTGTTACGTATGTAACACAATACAAAACCCGAGACTCCATGAATGTTTACGGAGGAAACGAAACATTACAAAAAAGTTTTTTAGGAAAATAGTTTTTGAAGAAAATAGTTTTTTTGAGAAAAAAAATGTGTTGAGAACAAAAATAGTTTTTTAGGGAATTGTTTTCGAGGAAAGTAGGGGTTTTTAGGGGTAGTTCTCATTCCACTTGAGGTTGGTAAAAAGCTCACTTTTTACAACAAAAAAACCACCGAGAACGGAGGGGTAGGGAAAAAACAAATTTTGAACATTATTTAGAGAGACACAGTTTTTTCCTCGAAGATCGGTTTGTTCATATTTCCTCTGATTGAAATTTTTTTTGAAAACTTTCTCTTTTTGCTGTCTCTTCCTCACCCTCTCTCTCTCTCTTTATTTTTTATCTGTTTATCTCTCCCCCTCTCTCTCTCACTCACTCTCTTTTTGAGTTCAGCTAAAGCCTCGAGATTTTTTGTGCTGTGGTTTTTTTCCTAATTGATATTCTTGCATTTGTACATGAAACATGCTGATTGACAGGAAGCGAAGGAGCGAGACCTTTTCAGTCCTGATATGGAGACCGAGTTCTCCGAGTACTTCAAACAGATGGCTAATTACGATCCCCAGTCTCTCCTCCACGATGTTGGTTTTCACTCCCATTACTAGTTTTTTTCCGGCTTGCATACGGATCGTTGTACATGTAAACAGGATGTTTCTTACCGACTGGAAAAAAGTGAGTGAATCAAAGAGATTTGCGAGTATGCTCAGAAGAAGAGCGAATGGGTAATACGGTACGGTAATACGGTAATACGGTAATACTCTAATGAACAAGATAATACTCTAAATTGAGGGACCCACAAAAGAAGCGTGTAGATTGAATGATTAGTTAAAGAAATTTTTCCAATTTAAACGCTTTATCAAGATCAGCAAGCCACATCGGTAGATCAGCAAGCTACATCGGTAATATAACATCATCGATTATGGGATCTGTTGCGACATGTGACGACTCCACTCCTCAGCGTTCTCTGCCTTCCTTAGGAATTGGGGACTAACGGCTTTACAAAGTAGTCCCTCCATCTCATTCTTCTGTCGCTCATGATGGCGCTACGATCCCGGAGCGCCAAATCTTCTCGGGAAAGGACTCTCACAGACGAGGGAAGAGACGGTGCGAGGAGCAACCGTGCACGGAGGGAGACGAATGAGAGAATGTTATCGAATAAGGGCACGATTTGAAGAGATATCAAGTGCATGTGATGAGCTATTAAAAAACAAAAAATTTTCTTACGCAGATTGGGGAAAAAACGATATGGAATTCAAGATGACGGTGACTCTGCCCCACTTACAGTAATCAATTCATGTTGTTGTTGTTGTCTTGCCCAACGGGTAGATCTTCCTTCGCGAGACACTGGAGGAAGTCGTTGAAGCTCTCGACCCTCCAGCGTTACAAGCCCACACTCTCTCTCTCCTCTTTTTTTGTTTTTTTTTATTGTTTTTTTTAACTCTCCTTTTTTTTCTCTTTCACTTTTTTTTCTTTTACTTTTTTTTGGAGAGATTTAATTGAACATGAAATCAACAACCGAGTGCGGCCTATACCAAAGGTCGATAGGGCTAAGTAAAGTGGGGTTACAGCGACACGAAAAAATATTTCTCGAAGTATGCGGCTCTATCCTACACAGTGGGCAGAGGGGAGATGGCCGCTACGCAGAGTGGCCGCTACGCAATTGGGACAGAGTTATCTGATTTTATCTGGATAGTTGGGACGTGGACTTATGTATAGTGAGGGAAAACGTGCTTTGCCCATGGAAATGCCCCCGAAGACAAACAGTTTAGTCATTGATCAGTTTATTGCGGTATAAATATGACATTACATAATGGCAATTAAACAACGCACAAAAGGGGTTCTAAAGCAAAGAGCAAGGTCTTAAGGACCTTGCCGAGTTGGGTCTCCTCTTACTCTCTTCTCTCTCTCTCTCTCTCTCTCTCTCTCTCTCTCTCTCTCTCTGCCCAATATCCTGACTTATATAGTGGTCATGTGGGTGTGGCTTTCATTTCTCCTCCTCCTGCGTGATGAATCATATAGGACGATGATGTAATATAATAGGTTGATCATCTCACGCCCTCAGGCGTAACACCTAGTGAGGGAAAACGTGCTTTGCCCATGGAAATGCCCCCGAAGACAAACAGTTTAGTCATTGATCAGTTTATTGCGGTATAAATATGACATTACATAATGGCAATTAAACAACGCACAAAAGGGGTTCTAAAGCAAAGAGCAAGGTCTTAAGGACCTTGCCGAGTTGGGTCTCCTCTTACTCTCTTCTCTCTCTCTCTCTCTCTCTCTCTCTCTCTCTCTCTCTCTCTCTCTCTCCCCAATATCCTGGCTTATATAGTGGTCATGTGGGTGTGGCTTTCATGTCTCCTCCTCCTGCGTGATTAATCATATAGGACGATGATTTAATATAATAGGTTGATCATCTCACGCCCTCAGGCGTAACAGTATTCTAAGAGGTTTAGTTCCCAGAACTGGGTTGGGTCGACTATTTCTAAGAAAATCTCTGACGGTCTCCGTGTGTATTTTTCTGAGGGCCACTTTATAGTCCGAATCACCTAATGCTATGTCTATGTCTTTGGCGTGCTTTATGATTGCCCTGGGAGGTTTTGCTTCAGTGCAGATGCGGTGAGAAGGATGGTTGGGCTGAAGCCTGGCCTTGGCGGTGAATTCTTTGCTAAGCATGAGGTTGTGTTCTTTAACTGGAAGAAGTTTGCTCTCGTATGCCAGGTGCTGAGTGTCCGCAATTGCAAGGTTTCCAGTTGCGATTCGAATGGCTTTGTTTTGTGCTGCTTGCAAGGAAGTCCAATGTGATTCGGCAAGTTGAGGCGAGTAGATGGGTGCTGCGTAAGACAAGACTGCTCTTGTGGTTGCTTTAGAGGTTGGGTCGAGGTGTTCAGCATTGTTTCGGTATTCTGTCCCCATTTTCTTCCTGCGATTGCTCGGAGGACATTCAATGTTTTTGTCGCCCTTGTCTTTAATCCTTCAGCGTGTTGACGGTAGGTTCCCATCTGGTCCAAGGTGACACCAAGGATTTTGGGGGTTCTACTTGGAGGAAGTGGCTCACCGTTGACCACAACTTCTGGTACTTCCCGACATTCCTTCGTGTTGGCGGTGAAGAGCTTTACACTGGACTTAGTTGCCGAGATGTCCATCTTTAGTTCACCAAGATGGCTGGTGAGGGCTGGGAAGTAGGTGTTCAGTCTGTCAGCTCCAACTCTCCAGTCAGGGTGAGAGGCCAGTATTGTCAGATCATCCGCATACCCGACCAGTTTGATCGTCTCGGGAGGTTTCGGCAGCCCATTCAAGTATATGTTGAACAGGAAAGGGCTGAGTACTCCCCCCTGAGGAACTCCTGCGTAGCAGGTTTGCTGGCGGCTGAGACAGTTTCTGAAGTCCACACGGATGGCTCTCCCCCGTAGATAGCTGGAGAGCCATCTGACGAGGCCTCTGGAGATGGACGTTTCGGCGAGAGTGTGACAAAGGCGATAAATGTTGACTAGATCATATTCCGAGGTGAGGTCGAGCGCTACCATGACTGTGCGATGTGGAGGGAGCCGTTGGTTGATACCATTGGTTATGTGGCCCGTTATCTCCATCAAGGCTGTCGTGGTCGAGCGTCCTTTTCTGAAGCCATGTTGCCAGTTTTCCAACTCAACTTCTTCTGTGATGTTTGGGAGGATGATTCTCTCGAGGAGTTTGACCACATGGGACAATATTGAGATCGGTCTGTAGCCTTTACCCGACGTGAGGTCCTTCCCTGGCTTCGGAATCGTGATAACTCTGGCCGTCTTCCAGGCCGAAGGTATGATGCCGGTGATGAGTGAGCAGTTAAAGAGTATTGCAAAGCATCTTGCACACTGTTCGCCAGCCTTTTTAACCATAAGAGGACAGATTCCGTCGAGATCCATGGCCTTGGAGCTTCTCATTTTCTTCATTGCTGTCTTCACTTCGTCAAATGTGACGACTGGAGCGTCGGAACGCTCAAGATTCGAGGTCCAGCGGTGCGTTCTCCTGTTAGATCGATCAGGGGTCTTGACGGCTTGTTTGGCGAGTTGTTTGGCGAAAAGGTTGGTAGCTTCCAAGCTGGATAGAGGTGAACCCTTATGGACAATGGCGGCGTGGGAGGGTTTGTGTGCTCGACCATCAAGTGATTTGATTGTGTTCCACAGACGATTTGTGGGTTCGTTGGGTCTGAGGTTGTTGACGAAATCTTCCCATGCAATGCGCTTATCGTCATTGATCTTATAGGAAATCCTTGTCATCAGTTCAGGGAGACATGGGTCTGCCGGGTTTGCTCTACGCATCTGATCTCTTTTTTATCAGTGCTTTGGCTTGCTTCTTTCTTGAAGTCTGGGCATCTTCCTTGTGGTATATGTTTTCTTGCCGCCTCTCTGAGAGTTTCAACCAGGAAGGAGTGCATGCTGTGAGGGCTACCTTCGTATGGAAATTCGCTGAGTCTCTTGTTCACTTCTATTTCGTATTCGTGCCACTTTGCTTTCCTGAAGTTCGTGTAGCATCTTCGTTTCCCAATCGTTGGGATTCTCTGTTCTAACTCGAGTAGGACTGGTAGGTGGTCAGAATTCAGCTTCCCGAGAGTTCTCCAGGAACAGTTGGTCGCAATGTCGTTTGTGACTGTCGTAATGTCAGGAGAAGCTTCCTTGCGCGTGTGTTGCTGAGGAGAGTTCAAGACTATGTAATTGCTCTGCTCGATAGCTTCACACAGTGTAGTTCCTCTGGCATCTTCGGTACCGGTACTCCAGAGCTCATTGTGGGCGTTCACGTCACCAGCCACAACGCATGTCTTTATGTTTGAGGAAGTGGGCAAAGTCTGTGTTATAACCCGGTGGACATGAGGAGCGTGGAGGGATATAGAGATTAGTTATTCTCAGATTACCGAGGGTTGAGGGGATCTCGATAGTCATTGTCTCTATTGTCTTATCACCATGAGTTGAGTCTGCTAGCATATATTGGATGTCCTCTCTTATGATCATTGCGAGGCCACCTCCTGATCTGGTTCGGTCTTGTCTTATCAGTGAGTACCCTTTAATCGATGGCGATACGGCTGTGGCATCTAGTTTGGTCTCCTGGATTGAGCTATGTGGAAATTTTCCTCGTGGAGTAGGTCCTCAAGCTCTACGATTCTACCCCGAATTCCATTTGCATTCCAATGGATGATTTTGAGGGTATCGATCTTGGTTTGTGAGCTTTTAGGGGGAGGTCTGACACAGCTCGGACATCTCCAGGATGGGTTCCAGGCGTTGACCAGAACACTTAAGATGTGTCCATTTTTGACACTTCTGACAGCGAACACTATTGCTAGAAGCACTTTTGCGACATACGGTACATGGCCAACGCATAGGACCCGGGTTGCTTTCTATTCCAGCTGTAAGGAGGAGGGCGAGGATCAGAGCAGCTGATCCTCGCCCTCCTCCTTAGGCCCTGATCCTTAAGCAAAAAAACGAGAGGTTGGACAGCTGGTGGGGAGAGCTGTTCGAGTGTCCCTTGACGGGAGAAAAACCACTTGGGATAGGTATGATTTGGAGTCCTTTACGTCCAGAACGTCCCAGACGTCCTGTCGACACTCGCACCATCGTGTAGGAGACTCCGTTGGCGAGCGTAATCAATTCATTGAGACTTTTAGGTACTTATAAATACAACTCTTTATCCGTTTGTTTTTATAGGTCAATGCCATTTTTTATATGTTTAAAAATGTATTTTAGTTGTATTATTCACAAAATATCAGCTTTTTTGGGATTGATCTGTGGTTTTGAAGTCCCGATCAATTTTGCAGATCATGTTGGACAGTGCTTTGATCCTGTTAGAAGATGCCGTTGAGGATGGTCGGCAACTGCCCATGCGCGTCATGATCAAACTCCTTCACGAAATTATCATTGTGAGCTCTAGTTTATTTACTTTTTCGAATAAATGTATATATATTTATATAATATATATTATATATATATATATATATATATGTATATATACACTATAACCTGTAATTGTAAGTTGTATCGACTCACTTTAAGGTTAGTAATCTACTTATCGAATTATTTCAAGTGTTTCGACTGACCCAGTATTGATATATGTATAAAGTTACAATCGAAAAAACTTGCTGTTACTTTTTTTGTTAGATCTTTAAGTAAATTATTCTGGTATCAAAAAACTTTGTTGGAATAAAAACATCCACAGGTTTATAGCAGAATTTGAATATCTCAATAGACAGCGATTGCATGAGAGATATGTTTGCAGCCTAAATGATAATTGAGCCTGTAAAAGGTGTTTTCCAATTGGGATACTGTATGTTTGCAGCCAGATCACGGCAAGCGGGTTTCTGGTGCTCTCCGTGCTGTTTATCTCCTGAAGAATGAAGTTCTCAGCTCTCTTCCGATGACCCCGGAATGCAAAGAGAAATGGCTCAACGTACTCTCTAGTGAGATGGATCGTTTAAATCTCGGAACCATGGCTGTGAATTTGACAACTAATAATTAACGCACAATTTTTTTTTCAATTTCAAGTCGATTTTCTAAACTTGTTGCGCTTCTTACAATAAAATGGGAAATTGTGTAGATTAGGAAAAGTGAAGCAGGAAAAGAGCTTGCCTGGAATGTGTTTGAAGAAGTGTAAAAGTGAAGAAAAGGCAAGAAGAAGGCAAGAAAACTCTCGTGAAAGTCTTCTACAGACAGTAGCGAGCCTCATTCTAAAACTCTCGTGAAAGTCTTCTACAGACAGTAGCGAGCCTCATTCTAAAACTTTGAATCTAGTCAAGTGTTTTTTAATCTATAAACTATACATCTACATACTTGATGAATTTTAGCTAACTCTTCAGTTTTTACCTAGAGTCATGAAGCTCCTTACTGTAGTGAAACAGTTACAGTTTTTCACATTGCATGCAGCTCTTAATTATGACCGATATAAGGGCTGTTTGTATGCTCCTAGCGAGTTGGAAATGGGATGTGAAAGGCTAAGAATGGAAAGGGCGGTAGAGGAAAAACTAAATATAACGGAATGAGAAGAGAATGCAGATCATTTTCGGCGCAAACATGTACGCGCCAACATAGCTGGTCCGGTTATACGTTAACTTTTGATGGCAGGTACCAAAGACGACGCTGAACAGAACATGGAAATGGAGCGCACTTTGGTCGAAAGAACATTGGCATTTAGAAGGTTCTTCTATCACATGACAACGTCAGTTAATTTTCATATCGACTCTTAAAATCAAAGGATTGAACTATCGCACAGAAAAAAGCTAGTCCGCCGGGCGGGATCGACCCCAGACCATCTCGACTCAAACCGGGAGCGCGTGTTACCATTACACCACGGGGACACATTGCTATGCCGTGCGATAGTGTTATATGAAAGGCTCGTTTGCCTTGTTCTCTTAGTCACACATGCTTATCAAGCGATTGCGTCATGAATGGAGCGTAACTCCAGAGTTCACGATTAAGACAGAAGAGAGATGGAAGATGGATGATAAATCTTCAAATTCTAAGGACTCTTAAAATCGATTGATCTTTGGTCAATCTACGTCTGTTTCATCAACCAGTCACCATGAACCTTCTTTTAGGAACTATAAAAGTCACCTGCTCGTTTTGGATCTGATCATCTTTCTGCTTGAGGCCGAATTCTTCGAACTTGTGAGCCAGCAGCAAGAAGACGAGAGTGTAAGTCATTTATTCCCCGATCTCGAAAAAAAGGGTTCACCGAGATGTTTCTCTAACCCGTACTGCGGGTATGGTCTATGCACACTCCGGAAAAAAGTTAATAATTCAAATTTTGTCCCATTCACATGGTAGTCTCTCTTTTTCGCACAGGCCCTTGATTTCTCTCCGAAGCCCCAGCCGTTTTCTGATAGTTCTCTTGTTTGAGTAACATAGATTAGGTTGATTGACAAACATAGATTTTTTTAGGTTGATTGAAAAACCTGAATATGACAAAAAACGTTGGTTGAAACTAATACTGATTAGAGTCCAAACATACAAATTTTCAGCTTTTTTGTTTACAAAAATGTTATTTCTTGATTAATCCATCGACGGACGGTCCTTTGGCAACTTTAGTATTTTTTTCCTCGCCTTCCAGATTTTGTCTTTTGCAAATGGAACATTTTTTATTGAAGGAGGAAAGCACGTCGTCTCTGCAACGTTTCCCACTTGGCCTTCTTCTTTTTCTGGACACAGAAGACCCTCGAACTCTGGAGGGGAAGTGGTGCAAGAGAATACGGAGGTTCAACGATGCTTTCACCTGGAAAGCACACGAATTTATGTTCCATCAAGCGGTAAGAGCACGGAATTGAAGTAGATATGATTGAAAGGAAATGTCAACGATGTATTAATCTCGAACGAAATCACTTGGGAGTAGTTAATGTCAAAATAGAACTTTTATAAACAGATAACATCAAACGAGATCTCTTACAAGTAGTTAACATCAAACGAGATCCCTCGAAAGCATTTAATGTCAAGCAAGATCTTTTGACCGTCATATGACATTCCAAGAACTCCCAATTCTCTGAATTTATTCCGATTAGGTTTTTTCACGGTTTATTAATTGAGAATTCAAGTGCATTTCTTAATTTTTTTGAAATTTTTCAAATTTAAATATAACTTTATACGTATACATATACATATAGGAAAATGCAAAATTAAGGAGAGCAGAGACGTGGGGGAAGGTGAGATGGGCTCGTAAGTTCCCTTTCCGTCACTCTACTCTCTTTTTTTAGTTTCGATATTAATTTAGATAATATTGAGTTTTAATGATGTTGAGAAAATCGATCATCTTCATCTACTTGGTCGTCTGAACGCTCTTTTCACGGAGTCGATCTACTGGTACAACTACAATGTCATCATTGACCCTGCGTATTCTTCCTCGATGGCAGAACATCTGGACAGCACCATCAAAGATTTCTACTTTGCTCGCGTCAACGAAGATCGTTCGTCCCTTTTTTAAAGTTGGGCTGATAGCAGGTGTTAAATGGCTACCGGACCAGCTATTATGGCGCATACATGTTCGCGCCGAGAATTATCTACATTCTCTTTTCCTTCCGTTCTGTTTCACCTTTTCTTCTCTTCTCTTTTCACTCTTTTTTCCTTTTCTCATTCCTTTTCCCACTCGTTCGGCACGTACAAGCAAGCCTTAGACCGGTCTCATTTAACGCCTGGCTGATAGCCATCTTCAGAAAAAAAGGCTGACATCGATCACTGCATTAGGGCAATATAAGGGAGAATATCAATGGTTCCACGTTAAGGCATTTTCTTACGACCCGCGTAAAGAGTGTTAATCAAAAATACTGTTTATGAGGAAATGGCAGACTTTGGTGAGAAACTGAGAGCATGCAGAAAAAAAGAATAATACGCGACCAAGATTAATTAAATTGGTGAATTTTATCAGCGCATAGGTCCTACCCGCAGTGAGGCTTGAAGAAACACTTTGTTTGGAAGTGCACGAGGTAACTTGCGCTGATAGCTACTTTGTATGAACTGTCACCTCAATAGGGAAAGGTTGTGAGGCCATTTGATCTCGGGTCTTTGACCAATGTCTTTGACAGACCGGAAATTATACTTACTTTAAAAAAAGGTTTTACCCCTAAAAGAAATTTTGCCATATTTTTGTTGCCAGACATTTGATCCTTGTTTCAGAAAACATCACCGTTGAAGAGAAACGGGCGATGAAGCCTCTGATAGACCTGGACGACCTCGATTGTGAATGAAAGGAAGAAGATCACTTGATAATTTCATTCGTCTTTTTCACTTCATTCATCCATCTTAATCAATTTAATAACTCGTTTATGTATTCATTCTGCAACCAAAGGCTTATTGAGAACAGTCACCATTCCGAAGATGCGAAATATTTATTTTAGCGGCGTTGTATTTCAATAACCAGTAAAGAGCATTTGTTTTTCAATACGAACCTGCGAAGATTGGGTGAGTTGAAGTTAAAGTAGCTTAACAACGGTATATCACGGAGCACAGTGCCTCCAGATTTATCTTTGGTGAAGAAAGCTAGACGTTTTAGACATTTACTAGGCTTACGTTGAAGTTATTTCTCTTGAATTATAATCAAAATGCATGTATAAGGAGGTCTCACGTTCCTAATTCAGCGACTTAGGTAATTTGTTTTTGTATCAGTTACTTACATAATAGTTCAAACCTTCAGCACACCAATGCCTTAGCCAATTTTCTCATGTTTTATGATTCTTTAAAACAGAATAGTCAACATTTAATTTGTTTGAAAATGTGATATTGCAGTACCATTCATTTCTCAAACCTCATGTCTCTTAAATTTTTATATTTCAGAAAAGTTCTCTATATTCTTTTTAAAGGATCGTAGATCACTTCAATCATTGAGCTCAAGCTTATCACTCGGTTTTCTTGATATTTGTTTTTTATTTGTTTAAATGTTTTTAGGTATTCTATCTATATTCAGTCTGAAATCATCATTATCAGTATGCTGAGACATGAAGTTGTAGAAAATAGTTCTGAACCGTCCGAGTAGCTTTGACATTCTGAGTTTTTCAGATATCATGTCGGAGATGACTTAGAGGTTTGAAAGTGGCAAGTTTTGCTCTTACTACATAGAGACCAGCTGTTTTTCACGCGGAAAACGCAGCCACTGGTTCTACCAAGATAGGTCTGTCCCGCATTTCAGGATAGCGCGCACCCTACCGCGAAGCGGAAACAACCACAAAAAACATTATTTACTTTTAAGAAAGAAAGAAGGATATGACGCTTAAAGACGGTGAAAAATGTTATGATCTATAATTTATGAAATTCGAGATCATTAAACTAAGTGAATAAGTGTATATCTTACTAAAACTGATTACATCTCCTCGAAATCATGAACTTTAAAAAATGAATTAAAATGCGAAATGCATACCAATCCAATTTAACAGTTACATAAAATGATGAAAGCAGCACTTGAAGCGAAGCTTGAATGAAGATTGATTGAATCATACTGATTTTTAAACATTGAAAAAATTGAGAAGGTAACTGCACTATGATTTACCCACGAGAATGCTCGCACTAAGGAAGCATTAGAATTCACTAGAAGCAAACGTTTTAGGTGGGAAATTGATGTGATGAACTGAGTGATACTCCTGGTTCGAAATGTGCATAATAACCAAAAGTTATACTGTGACCTAAAATTTTTTTTATCGAATATTCTCAAGAGGTTTGGTTACGTATATCGAAGTCAGTATCATGTTTTCTAGGCGAAGGCTTATAGAAAATGGGGTGAGCGTCTTGATCTGTACCTTTGTATTTTTGTGAGTGTTAAATATTTACCCCCGCTAAGCTTGCTGTGAGTTCATTGGTTACACATATGAAAGACACGCTATTCAAGCATGATACTCTGATGGCGAAGGGTCCAAGAGAACTCGGATACACAGACAAAAAAAATTGATCACCAATAAAAAGGTTCCACGCATATTGATCACATTTTGAACATTTTTGGTTGCGCTGAGAGCGCAGGAACTGAACATTATATATTTATCAGTATGTTTTACCTAAGCCGTATCAATTTTCTCAGTTTGACTGCTATGGTTGAGGTTGAGTATGTTACTTCACATATATTTCAATTTCAACAAAGAAGATTTCATGTTTTTTTGTTGCATTCTTTTTTGTTGCATTCTTCAAAGTTTAGATTTGATCTTTCGAGAATGACAAAAAAATTAGGTGTTCATGTCTTTTCTGATGACTCCGAATGCTTGCAGGTCAGAAATGAACTCATGAGAAGATCAGCGCAGGGTTAGAAAGAGAGAAAAGTTCACTTAAAACGTAAAAATGGTATTTTATTTTCTCCTCGTGTTTTCGAAATGCGTTTTTATATACTTGCTACTTAAGATAAGAACAAGAAAAGGTACTTGTCCAGATCGACGTAGGATCCGCCCCTCTTCCCCCTCGGGGGCGGATGCACGGATTTATGACTGATTTTTTAAATACGGTCTCTAGCCTAAGCCGTACGGCCTCGTTACCGTAAACTATTACTAAGCCTAAGAGTAGTCATAAATCCGTGACTCCGCCCACCGAGGAGGAGGAGAGGAGCCTACGTAGATCTGGACACGTATCCTTTTTTAATGTAAAAATAACAACAAGAGGGATGAGGAGGAAAATGAGAGAGAACAGGAGCAACATCGTACATCAAAATGCATAGAGGAGGAGCCTACGTCGAACTAGACTAGTGCCACGGAGTAATCTGAACAACAAAAGCTAGAGATGGTTTTCCTTTTCATCGCATCATGCCTAATAATTTTTTTTGTGAAACCAGTGTAATAGAAATAACAGTGTAATATTTTAATTGTGCTTCGACTCGTCTGTTTTTTATTTGTAGAGTTTATTGAAATCTTTTCTTCTCGTTATTTCGACAATGATCGAATCATGCTTGTTGATTTTTTAAAAACTTTGAAAACTAAAAAACTTTTTTTTTAAAAACCCATTACATAGAACCTTGATTTTTTTAAAATTCTGCTTTGACTCTTCTGTTTGTGTTCATTGATATTGTGATGGAATATTTTGATGGAATATTTTTATTTGGTTATTCACCATCACTGAAGGCAGGCAGCTCCGATCATCTTCCGATAATCATCGAACTAGAAGGCAGCAATTTCAACCACCGTCCCCACCGTCAACCAGGCCAAGCTACTCGGCGTCACGTACGACTCGATGTTCACATTCAGCCATCATGCCAAAGACATCGCGAGACGGATGTCGCAGCGCAATAACGTACTGAAAGCCCTTGCCGGAAGCACCTGCGGCAACCAAAAAGAAACCCTCCGCCTCACGTTCAAAGCCATATCGCAAGCGATCTGCAACTACGCCGCACCCGCCTGGTCCACTTTCCTCTCGGACTCCGCTCACACCAAAATCCGACGTTCTCAGAATTCCGGACTCCGCATCGTGACAGGGAATCATCAAATGGCCGACACTGGCCATATTCATCGCGAATCAAAGGTCATGCGCACCAAATCCCATCTGAACATACTCGCCGCGCAGTACCTCGCGAGATCGTTGGACCCAGAACACATCCACCACGGCCTTCTCGACTGCCCGGCGCCCCCTCGCGCAATGAAGAACAACCTCGTGTTGAGCTGCAAGAAGACTGTCGAAGCCGCGAAACAGATGTCAAAGGATCCGAACGTTGTGAAATCAGTCGCAAACACCGTACACTCGATGATGGTCTCGAACGAACTCCAATCGTTGAAGGGTGCCGTCATCCTGGGAGGCAGACCTCCGCTCCTTATCCAGGAAGAAGAGAAGGAGTTACCCCGCAAGACTAGATGTACGCTCAGCCAGCTCCGCTTGGGATTCAGAAGATTCATCAACAACTACCTCCACCGCATTGACGAATCCATCCCCGAAGTGTGTCCCGATTGCTCTTCCGGACCTCACGACGTTGCGCATCTCTTCAACTGCCCATGCCACCCGACCGCGCTGTCTCCAATCGACCTCTGGACCAAGCCGCTGGAGGTTGAAGCGTTCTTGAAGATATAAGAAAAAAAGAAGAACAAGAAACGAAGAACACAGACGTTCTTCGAAGCCGGCTACTTCCGGCAACAACAACAACAACAACTTTGGTTATTCCGTAAATGCTTGTTAGAAACGATTTTATCATGCTTGTTGGAAAAAAAAGTTTGTTGATTTAAAGTGTTTATTACATTCCAAAGAAAAACGCAATTTTTTTCTAATTTAGAGGAAAAAAGCCAAGAAAGGACGAAATAGAAAATCAAAAAAGAAATAGCTTGCAAGTTATGAGCGAGGTTCACTACTGCACAATATGAAAAACAAGAACGAAATAGCTGCAAGTTATGGGCGAGGTTTAATACTGCACACTTTTTTTGCAAGTGAACAATATTATTGACCACAAGTGAACAGTTTCGCATTTCGCGAATTAGGGCGAGTTGGGGCGAGTTTTACTACAGACTGAACAATATAAAGGGAATTAACCACATCGTCCCCTTTATATTGTTCAGAAAATGTATCAAAAGTGATAAATTTTTCTCTGTGTGCAGTCACTCGTTCTCACTTTCGAGTAGCTTTGTGCTTACAGTAAACATCAAGGATGATGTTTACTGTAAGCACAAAGCATCTTTTCTTGCTTTCAACTAAGCCTAACCGTTATAGTACGGTTAAGAAAATGTTACATAGAAAGGTAATCTTGCTCATTCTCCGGAATTTTCTCCCGTTACGCATCTCTTTTGGTACTAAAACGAAATCGTTTCCCAGTACTAGGTAGTACTATGGAAGTATGGGTAAACTGATACGCATGAGAGATGACACGGCTTAATACCATTCTGTCTCTAGAAGTGTTTCTCTTTGACTATAGACGATCTCGAATAACTCCATGCAATCAGTGGGGACGCTGACCACTGTATCGCGAAGGGTCTAGAGGCAATATTAATTAAACGAGGCGTTACATGCGGCCAACGTCCACAAGAACTGACGTACGCACTGAGAATGGGACAAAATATGACCATGACTATTTACTTTTGTAAAGTTGGTGCTGAGTTAAACGCATTGGAGGAGTATACAGAAGACAATACACTTATTTGCTGCGTCGTGCCTTTTTGAATGCGCTGTTGAAGAGACAATATGGGTCCGTACCATCTTGTCTCTTCAACAGCGCATTCAAAAAGGCACGACACAGCAAATAAGTGTATTTACTTTTGAATTCTCTTACAAATTGTTTTCTATTTTAAAAAATCATGGTGGATTAAACTCTTTCTTAATTTTTTGAAGATTTTAACATTTGTCCCTGCTAAAAAAAACTACCGCTCATTTGATGAGAGGCCTAGAATATCAAAAAGCGTACAATTATTGTTATATTGATTTTCTATATTTAACAATGTCTCTTCGCCCTCTGCCCTTCTTCTTATTTGCATACACCTTCACTCAAGAAGCGGTCAAATTTAATTTTTCTGCTCTTGGCTGTCTCGTGCTTTGATTTTGTCTCAAGTTAGCTTCTTATTTGCATACATCTCAGTTCGAGAAGCGGTCAATTAAACATTTTTTTGTTGGTATTGTCGGTCTACAGGGCAACACAATCTACGAGCTGTGGATTTTTCATTCATCATTCTTTATTCCGGTAGTGGACATTCACAGTTGTAATGCACAGAACGGATAACTGTCACGTGTGTGAATTCAGTTAGGTTAAAAGCAAAAAGCACAGGAATTTTATAGGAAGGAATCTTCAGGAAGATTTTTAGGAAGGAATCTTCAGTCTCGAGGTCAGGTCTTGGCGTCTCTCACCGTGCTCTCGGCTGTCTGGTGGTTTGATTTTTCTTCTGACCCAACATGTATGCTTCATCGCGGGATTACCAAGAATTTGTGCCAGCGACACTTTGTACCGCGACACTCCGTACCAGCGACACGTCCTACCGCGACAAATCGTACCACGACACTTTGTATCCACGACACTTCGTACCGCAAAACTTCGTCAATTAGATTCATACTTACAGCTTGAAAAATATCCAGTTCGAGTTCTCTGTAAGAGTTACTTCACTCCATTTTTTAATCATTGCTCAAAATACTTTGAATTTTTATTTTTTTTCCATTGAGATTTGACGATGCGGCGTAAATTTTGATGGAAAAAAACACATATGTTTCGCTTTTAATCAAGCATCATCAGCCTTTACCCTACCATTACCGTTCCTCTTACCCTACTCTTTACCCTACCCTTTACGCTACCCCTCACCCTACCCTTACCCTATCCCGACCCTACATCGAACCGGTAGGTAAGAAAGGCTTCAATTTTTTTTGCAAAATTTGTGGATCACGAGGTGCAAGGTGGGAAATGCAAGTTCAATGTTGAAATGCCAAGGAAATGTTATTCAAGTAACATAATGTTTTCGGTTTCAAACGACGGAAAACGAAGATTGAATTAAGAAGACCATTTACAGATTGAAGGTTCTGTTATTCTGAGCAAGCAAAATAAAAGTGAACCAAGCAGCATGGAACACTTTGATAGCGCTTGCAAAAGTCTTAATTATCTCCCTGGTGCTGTAGACACAAGCAATACAATGGTTGAACTATGTTAGGTCGGTACCCCAAATGGCAGGAATCCTGCAGAAAAAGCATGAGGGTAATTTTTAGGTATCATATTTTCCTTATTCTCGAAAAGAAACAATGGCTGTTCTAGAAAGCCGTTTCTCAACTCTATTTCTTCAGTCAATCAAGAGACAAGAGAATAATCATTCTGTGAACTCAACCGGAAGCAAATGTTCGACGAAACGAAAATGAGTCAGGATCGACACCGTTTACAGAGATGATATATATATATATATTTTATCTACATCTTTCGATGCAATAACGCACAAATTTGATTACAATTGAAAATGAGGAATGAATAGATCAGCTAAACAATTGTTTTTTCCCTCGCTTAGTTCCATTCCCTCGCTTAGTTCCATTCCCTCGCTTAGTTCCATTCCCTCGCTTAGTTCCCATTCCCTCGCTTAGTTCCCATAGAGGAAGGTGACCCATTAAAAGCTCTCTAAGCCAATCGATATCCCGCTGTTATGCCCACTCCAAAGCGCACAGTCAAGAAAACAGCCGGATGTTTCGACTGCCTGAAGAAAAATGAAGAAATGAGAAGTCTGGCTGAAAAGATGGAAAAACTGGAGGCCGCCGTGGAAAAATTCGAAAGGATGAGCATTCCGGTCGTCCAAGGTGAGTCTCAGCAGAAGAATGCAGATGTGACTAATTTAATGGAAAGAATGACCAAGTTGGAGGGAAGCCTCGAGAGAATTGAGAAGACTTTAGCTCAGTTAATGTCTTCCACTCAATCGATCGCAACTGCCCATCCTTATAACCGTCAATCCCTTCTTTCTCAAAATCTACCTCCCCAAATGCTAGCGTATGAAGCGGATAGGAAAGCTCTAACAGATGACCGCGTCATACTGAAGGAAAAAGCGGAGAATTTGGTCGTCGTCGGCCTTCCAGAAGAAGAAACCGAGGCGGCCACGAATGCAGCGGACCGGCAGTTCTTGCGTTCACTCTCCCAAGAACTCGGATTTCCCGAAATCTCTACCGCTCAATTCATGCGCCTAGTCGAGAATCGACGCCGAATCTTGAAGATTTTCCTAGGCTCAGAAGATCTTCGTTTTGAGACTCTAAAGCTCATCCGAAGACGACGTCCAAGCTGCCTTGCTTCCTTCCCTCACGCGTACATACGCGAAGATCTAACCAGAGAAGGCTTGCAGCTTGAGAAGGAGGTCAAGTTGTTGGCTCGAAATTTGAATCAAGAAGAGAGAAAATGGAGAGTTGTGGGTACCACACTTGTTCCTATCCGTCACACCCAGCCCTTCCATGCCCAGTCCCACCAAAACGATCATACATCCGCAACGAATTCTTCGCCTTCGTCATCGAATCCTCGGAACTCCTCTCAGCCGCAAAGATTCTCAGAGGTCAGCAGCAGAAACATCACCTCAAGACGCTAGCTATATGATGGTCCGCCCGTTTCTTCACCGTCACCGCTCGACATTCAGCTAAGCTTTGCATATTTTAACATGCGTTCTCTCTACAATAAATTAGTTCCAAAAAGAACAACCTGATATAGAAAAAGAACAACCTGATATAGTTGCTGTCACTGAGACTTGGCTGAGTTCGCGTATAGCTGATTCAGAGATAATTGGTCCTCTTCCTTACGTAATAATCCGAGCTGATCGTAATTCTCGTGGCGGAGGAGTTGCCCTTGTATTGAGAGATCACTTAACGTTCTTGAAGCCTAGTTCTTTATGCTCTCCTTCGGAAATTGTTTATATAGACTTACTTTCTACCACTGGTTACATACGTCTGGTTGTTTGCTATCGTCCCCCGTCCTACACCAATGAAGAGACCAGACTTTTTTGTGATTCTTTATCCGATATTCTTTCTTCCACTTCCTATCCTGTAGTTGTGACTGGTGATTTCAATTGTGACACTCTCTCTCCTCCTTGTTCTTCATCCGATCGATTGTTAGTAGACATGATTACTCTCTTTGATTTGACCCAATTCTGCCGTGAACCAACACGTCTTAATCGTTGCATTGATTGGCTATTAACTTCTCTGCCCTCGCTATTGTCTAATTGTAGAATTGTTCCCTCCTTCCCCTCCTCTGATCATTTAGGGATCGCTTGCTGCCTTTCAATTGTGACCGACTCGCTTTTAGCCGAACCAGTTCTCGACTATTCAAGAACTGACTACGATGAACTTAATAAATACTTCAATTCAGTTAACTGGGAAGCCGAACTTGATAACTTCCTCTCTATTGACGATCTGTATGGCCGTTTCCTCGCCGTTATTGAATACGCTATTTCTGAATTCGTTCCAATTCGTAGACCTCGAACCCTCACTGCCACTTATCCTCGCCATATTCAGAGAATAATTAAATATCGTAACTCTCTGTTTCACAATATTGACGATCCTAATACCCGTTCTCTTTACGAGAAAGCTAGTAAAGATCTACTGAAGCAGATAATGAAATGGACTAGGCATTGTGAGAAGAAGAAATTGTCTCGCTCTCGGGACTTGTTCCGACATATCTCATCCCTCACTCGGCCTAAACCTGTGCCTCCTCGATATCTATTGAATACTACAGGGGATATAGTATTGAAAAATAAACTTAAATGTTCTCTGCTCTCTACCGAATTCGCTTCTCATTATACTAAGGATGATAACCAACGTATCGCATTGCAAACTGAAGCGGCCCCTACTATAAGCCCCTTTCCTATTTTTCTCCCCTCTTCTGTTTTAAAAGCCTCTCGAAGCTTAAACCAACGGGTAGCAAAGGTTCAGATGGTATCCCTCA
Source organism: Allodiplogaster pararmata (assembly GCA_964056735.1). NCBI lineage: Eukaryota > Metazoa > Nematoda > Chromadorea > Rhabditida > Diplogasteridae > Allodiplogaster > Allodiplogaster pararmata. The sequence goes on from OZ057403.1 coordinate 35,553,138, forward strand.
GATTGTCCTCAAGAAATGTGCCAAGTCTCTTGCACTTCCTCTTTCCCTTATTTTCAACTATTGTATTATCTGCGGTCAAATACCGTCTTACTGGAAACATTCTCTGGTGACCCACTATCTGAAACCGGGCAAGGAATCTCACTTGGTGTCCTCCTATCGTCCGATTTCCATCCTTTCTCCCTGTTCTAAATACGATGGAGCGACTTGTTATGAGCTTTCATAATCAATCATCTATCCGAGCACTCTATTTATACCTATCAATCAACATGGGTTTAGGCGTGGAGCGTCCATAGTAACCAATTTATTAGTATGTGAAGACGATTGGACCTCTTCGTTAGCCAAAGGTCTTTCAACGGATGTCATCTACCTTGACTTCTCTCGTGCATTTGACACCATTAGTATATAAGTAAGCTTTTGTCGAAATGCACACATTATGGAATTACTGACCCACTCCTTTCTTGGCTTGAGTCTTTTTTAACTAATAGATCTTTCTCTGTGCGTATGGGTGATGTCACTTCTGATCCAATGAATGCCACATCGGGTGTGCCCCCAAGGGGTCTGCCCTGGGGCACACCCGATGTGGCATTCATTGGATCAGAAGTGACATCACCCATACGCACAGAGAAAGATCTATTAGTTAAAAAAGACTCAAGCCAAGAAAGGAGTGGGTCAGTAATTCCATAATGTGTGCATTTAGACAAAAGCTTACTTATACTAATGGTGTCAAATGCATGAGAGAAGTCAAGGTAGATGACATCCGTTGAAAGACCTTTGGCTAACGAAGAGGTCCAATCATCTTCACATATTAATAAATTGGTTACTGTGGACGCTCCACGCCTAAACCCATGTTGATTGATAGGTATAATAGAGTGCTCGGATAGATGATGATTGTATGAAGCTCTACAAGTCGCTCCACTCGTTTTAGAACAGTGGA
>OZ057403.1:35554271-35631850 GCA_964056735.1 Allodiplogaster pararmata
AGAGATGATATGTGCTCTGGGCGCTAGTGTAGTTCCACTGGTAAGCATTTACGGCAAAACTACGATTTAGATTTCGAAATTTTTGAGTTTTTGTACATACAGTGACCTAAATAAGCGACGAGGCACACAGTTAAAAGATTTTTTCTTCAGAAATGCTTTTTTTCAAAAAACTTTTTTTGATTTTCAGTTCCCAGGGGTTTAGGAAATGTTGGTATTACTCTTGCACGAATCTGAATCTCCCCACTGCAGCTTTAAACAATAGCAGTGTTCCAGCAGGTAGCCGCTGATTCTACCCGGATAGGTCTGTCCCGTATCTTAGGAAAGCCAGAGGATGGGAACAAGCGCGAGTAAGAATATTTATACTTGTGAAATTTTGCAGTCCGCCTGGCTAGACATAATCGGCATAATCGGCTGGCTGTTACGTGCATGACTACTATTGTTCATCACTACTGTCATGTACTGTAGTATAGGGGGGGAATGCTTGACTGTGAGTAGTTCGGCGAGAGTTCGGATTCGCTGTGATGAATTGCTTTTCACATTTTTATTTTCGCATTAAAAAGTTATTTTTACATTAAAAACGCTTAGGTTTAGGAAAAAGTTTACGCTAATGAGGCCGTACGGCTTAGGCAAACGAGACTGTATCAAGAAAATGCCACTAAAAAAGTGAGAAAATTTTTTAATTGAGACAGGTCGTTTTTTAAGACAGCCGATTATGCCGAGGATGTCGAGCCAGGTGAACTGATAAATTTCACAAGTAATTTTTATAGGAGCATTCAGCCAAAAAGAAAAATTTATCAACGTAAATTTGCATAATTAATAATAATGCATGCGTTGTATAAAGTCTTTTCGGTATTGTGTGGTAGATCTGGATGTCAAGGGATACTCCCTCAAGGACATCAGAATTCTTGAAGATACAATTCGGGCTTGAAAGCCGTTTCTTGTCTTGCCTGCCACGCGGGACTTCCAAAGATAGCCTTTACAGGTTTATTGACAGAACCAACGAACGATTAAATAACGAACTAACGAACCAACTAACAAGAATAAATGATAGAGAAGGATGAGGAGTGATTAAGAAAGAGAGAGAATTATGAAGAGAGAAGAATGAAGTTAATAGAACCCGAAAACTAGAAGTGAAATAAAGAAATGAGTAACTTACGTTACGTTACCCGGATCACTATCTAACTAGTCCTAGTAAGCTAACTTCGCGCCTGTCCGACGGCTTGACTGCCTTCTTCCGGAACTTAGATGAGCGGTTGAGATCGACGTGCGATTGAGATCTGCTACGTGCAACAGGACGTACCTGTCTCAAACTTGGGTAATTAAACCTATGTTCTTGAAACATAGGTGACAAAAACGCGCGCGCGGAAGAAGACGAAGAAGACAGACTTCTAATACTATTGAGTGATAAGGTTAAAGAGAAGAAGAAATGATGTTTCCTACCGGAAGAAAGACCGAGTAAGATTGATAAGGTAAAAGAGAAAATATAGAACTTAAGCATAATAAGTTATTAACCTCAAAAACAACTTATAAAGCTTAACACAACAAAAAACAACGAAAAACAACACAAAAAACGCAGCGAACGTTGTCGAATGTGGGCCTAAAATATTTTAGGAGAAACCTAAATTTGATTAGAGAAAGTTCGAGAAGCGTCGCCCTTACACTAAAATTACCTACACCAAAAAGGGGTAATCATAATATGATTATGATTACATTGGGGGCCCACAAAAACAAAGAAAGCGACGAAGGAGCCGGTCCCGCGAGGTCCTCCTAGACGTTGCAGAACGGAATTTCCTCGCAGACTGCTCCGTGATGGGCGTCCTCGGTGGCGTGGCAGAAGGGGCATGCGATTGGCGGGCATCGATGTCCTCTGTTGAAAGATTGCAAGCAACGAAGGCATCTCGCCTTCCTCAATAAAATTCGCCTTCTTTCTTCCAAAGTGGCGACGTTCCGACATGCGACCGCCTTGTGCGATGCGTCATCACACAACAAGCATTCCGCTTTGGGACGGAATTGTGACGAATAGTCACCCTGGGGCGCCCTGTCTGGCAACGCTTCATAAACAGGTTTCCATGGTCTTTTTGAAGTGCCTGACTGCACACCATCTCTGTTAGGGCACTTATAAAGATTGCTTGCGAGGTTTCGATTGACGACGGGCAATTGTGAAGCTGATGAGCTTTTCGACGGTCGACGATTGTCGAACCTTAAATCCCATTTTTCGATACGTCTTCCGAAGTCGATTTGACTCGACGTAGCCGTCTTTTCAAGGGATGCATGTAGTGAACGCTTTTGAGCGTCTGGTTTTGGCCGCTCTTTGAATGCAGCCTTTTCTCTTGAATCATACTGATTTCGAATGATGTCCTTCACGTGAGTGATGAGATGTGTTTCATTCGAATTTTTGTAACCACAGGTTGCTTCACCCGTAGCAATCCAACCGAGCTTGGAAGGTACCAAAACGAAACCACTTGTTAGAGTTATTGGTTGCTTTTTCCATTTAAGAACCTTCAAGTAGTCCTTGTTGCCCAGTAAGAGTACCGGGTTTATCTGGGATTTTACATCATATTCATCAGCTAGACGAATTCCACTTTTTTGAATGAGAACGAGGTCATCCGCTGGTAGAGAGCTGTATTCGAGGGTTGCCGTTAGTGGCTCTGGGTGCGCCATCGCTTCAATCACGAGTTTTTCACCATTTACTCCGTGCAGGGGAACTTCGTAGATGGAATACATTCTTGTTCCTGTAGAATTTGTTCCAAGCCCTGCTAGCGAACATTCAGACTTCCTTAGTTCACGGAGCTCAAGTTCCTTCGCTACGCTTTCTGAGATTGAACTCACAGAAGCGCCGTTGTCAAGGATGAAGTCAACCCTCCCCTGAATTCGATTTCCAATGCGAACCTTGCCCGTTTGCAAACGAGATTCATTTGAGATTTTGCATTCAGGCAGTGTTGAATGAACGTGACCAATATGCTGCGTGGAGTTTCTTCTTGAATCGTTTCCTTGGCTGCTCAAGGTAGCTGATGCGTTCCTTTCAGAAACTTTCACCGCGGCATTACCCTTTTTGCTGGGCCTCATCATGAACCGGACACATAAGGCAAAGTCATGCGGTCCATCACAGTACGGGCAGCGAACGTCGCACTGATGCGCGGACCCTCCAGGTTTCAGGCACATCTGGCACCATCCATGTTTTCTCGCAAACTCTATGCGATCCTTCACCATCGGGATCTTCCTGCATTCCCATGACAATTTGTGCTTGTTGCAGAATACACAACATTTGTCATCCCTCGCCACGAGCGGCTGAGGGGTCGGAACTATGCGGTCTGCCCCCTTGCGATACCTCTCGACTGGGGTGTCCGTTTTGGCTACATGGATGGTGTGGCGATTTGGTTTTGATGATTGCTCGTTACTCATCTCCATAATGAAGAGTTCTTCCTTGATCATGCTTTCAGCCTGGTTAAGGATCGCTGAGACAGTAACGTCTTCCACCTCGTAGATGAATTTCAGTAGTCTCGTCATTGTGCTTGATGGAAATTTCTTCAAAAGCATTTGCTGCATGATCAAGTCTCTTTGTAGAGTAGGCTGCGTCTTGTTTAAGTTCGCCACTGCTCCTTTCAGTGCAAGCACTAGCGTGAGCTGACTGTTCCAGGAGTCATCGGCCGCCGATATTGAATCCAATTTCAATAACGCCATTCTCTCATCCGCCTTTTTGGCTCCGAAAGTCTCACGTAGAAGCTTGACTGCGTCTTCGTATGAGGAACCACTTGAGGATAACTGACCCAAAGCCACCTTCGCTGTGCCTCTCACACACTCTCTCAGGTACGACATCTTCTCGAGCGAAGAAATGTCTGGCCGGGTATGTATCATCTCATTGAATAGCTCCCACCACGAGGAGAACTCCAAACGACTACCATCGAACACTGGCAGAAATGGAGTTGGGAGTGGCGGCAGTCTTTTTCTGTTTCTAAAGTCTTGCAGACTGTCCTGCTCTGGTACGACTACCTGAGGAACTGCATTAGCTTCAGTAGTGCCTTGATCTGAGTGAATGGGCGCGCTGCCGTTGTCGGGTGGACTTACTGTCGACGTACTTTCAACTCTCCTTGGTTCAGTACTTCCGCGAGCTGAGCTTTCTGCTGTGTCGCTAGAGCTCAACATCTTGTTGATTCGAAGTAGAACTTTTGCTACCCGCAGTCTAACCAACGCCACAATTCTTTTCCTCGGCGCCTCTTGCAATCACATGTTTACCTCGTCTGTCTTGGAGCTCTTTTTGGTTAACTTTGTCAACCAGTCTGTGATCGACTTGTAGTATGCCTCCGCAACAACGGGTATTTCGTCTCGAATAGTAGTCGTGATTTGCCAGGCTTCACTGCCAGTTTTACAAGGTGTTAAAGGCAGCTTCTCTGCTCTTTCTATCATTTCTTGGAGTTCGTCGTTAATTTCGCATGCTGCGAATTGTTCAGATGAGGTGAAGATAAGCTCTACGGCCTTATCTTCCACCACTTCGTCGTTTGACATCATGAGCTATCAGCCTTAGAGCACTGATGCACCATATAAAGTCTTTTCGGTATTGTGTGGTAGATCTGGATGTCAAGGGATACTCCCTCAAAAACACCAGAATTCTTTAAGATACAATTCGGGCTTGAAAGCCGTTTCTTGTCTTGCCTGCCACACGGGACTTCCAAAGATAGCCTTTACAGGTTTATTCACAGAACCAACGAACGATTAAATAACGAACTAACGAACCAACTAACAAGAATAAATGATAGAGAAGGATGAGGAGTGATTAAGAGAGAGAGAGAGAGAATTATGAAGAGAGAAGAATGAAGTTAATAGAACCCGAAAACTAGAAGTGAAATAAAGAAATGAGTAACTTACGTTACGTTACCCGGATCACTATCTAACTAGTCCTAGTAAGCTAACTTCGCGCCTGTCCGACGGCTTGACTGCCTTCTTCCGGAACTTAGATGAGCGGTTGAGATCGACGTGCGATTGAGATCGTGCAACAGGACGTACCTGTCTCAAACTTGGGTAATTAAACCTATGTTCTTGAAACATAGGTGACAAAAACGCGCGCGCGGAAGAAGACGAAGAAGACAGACTTCTAATACTATTGAGTGATAAGGTTAAAGAGAAGAAGAAATGATGTTTCCTACCGGAAGAAAGACCGAGTAAGATTGATAAGGTAAAAGAGAAAATATAGAACTTAAGCATAATAAGTTATTAACCTCAAAAACAACTTATAAAGCTTAACACAACAAAAAACAACGAAAAACAACACAAAAAACGCAGCGAACGTTGTCGAATGTGGGCCTAAAATATTTTAGGAGAAACCTAAATTTGATTAGAGAAAGTTCGAGAAACGTCGCCCTTACACTAAAATTACCTACACCAAAAAGGGGTAATCATAATATGATTATGATTACATTGTTCGAGAATCTTATTTTTACGTTTCACCAAGAGGTCGGAAGAGAGTTGTCTGCAGTCATTTTACGATCATTCCGTTCTCAGAGGCAGTCGCCAGATAGCTTCCTCTCTGCTGATTAGGAAGGGTTAGTTGTGAAACATTTATCATTGAACCTTATCAATCTTCCAAATCATAGATGATCAAGCGTTTCTGAGATTATTCCAAATAATGTCATGGTTTGCTGAAAAATTCACCAAAACAACTATCTAATTTTAATTCCACGCCTTAAACTTTTATAAAGAATTCTCCATCAAAATTTTTTGAGCACAATGCGGAACATGTCAATCGAGTTTTCGAGGAAAACCGACAGAACATTGAAAATATCGACGGACGGGTATGCTGTGAACTTGCTGACGCTGATGCTAAAGTACTCTGAAATCGACAACGCTTCAATGTCTTCGGAAAAACGAAAGAGCCAAAATTTTAAAGTTAACGATCGTTTCTCCCGATTAAATTATCGCTTTAAACTTTCGAAGTTCTAGTTTAATATTTTATTAAAGTTTTTCCTTAATATTAGGAATAAAATCAAACATGTTGAAACACAATGAGAGCAGTAAGTCTAAAACTTGTTATAGTTGAGCTACAGACCGGTAACGAGCTAAGTATTCAGAAAAAAGAGGAAAGAAGTAGAAAATTGTTGACCGTTCAACGCATTGAGAAAAAGAAATATACAGTACATATAATTTATCTTTTTCTGACTTCTTCTTTAGTTTATATGACAATATCCTATCACCTTTATTAGACAAGTCTAACCAGAACGAAGGAAAGTAAATGGTTCTTACGCTTTAGTCATTGAGGGGTGAAAAAAAGGATATATTGATTTGAAGGGTTGGACATGAACGTGGATTTGTGAATGTACAATAAGGGTGTGTGAAGAAAATCAGAAGAAATGTATGTGAGGCCTTTGTTTCCATTGCAAGTTCTCAAGGTCTGTTCAAATACTTGCTATTTTCACAAAGACACTGTTGACACCCGAAACATAATAACAACCTTTGGCGTCTAAACTAAGTGAGGCGCGAAGCGGAAAACGACGATCGAATCTTCAGTACAGATTGACAAGACACCGAGAACGGCTGGCAGGTGAGCAATGAAATCGTTTACGCTAGGACCCGTTTAAATTTTCTCAGTAATTCTACTGACCGGTATCCAATCAAAGAACCTGACAAAATGAGAGAGTGTATTCAAGAACTGAGTAGTCTACAACCGCTTCTCTCATCGGGGAAAGAACTAAATGGACCGCAAATTTTTCTTTCGTGCTATAATCGCGCAGTTATCTCAATGTATGTACAGGGTGTCCCATCATAAATTGATCGAATTTCGTTAATATCTTTTCACAGAGTTGACCGAATGGGATGAAATTCTTAGAAGCACCTACACTGAGGATAGGACGCATGATTCTGAGGTTTCCGAGAATTTGCATAAATTTGAATACACTTTAAAACTTTGAGCCAATTTTGGAGATATACGTTGTTTTTTTTTACCAGAAATGTTTTTCAAGTAACCCTTAACATGACATCACTTTCAGTTGTATTGTTTTCAATTTTTTAAATCAGTTTAATGCAGTTTAAAACGAGTGATTTTGTCACTTTTTCAATGCGGATATGCAATTTCGTCGATATCGAATGCGTTTCTCTGACTTATTCGATATGCAAATCGGGCAATCTTTCCAAAAAATTTCATTCTTTCGTTCTGTCCTCACAGTGAACGGTTGCTCTCCACAATATCACTCGGAAGAGTGACAAAATCACTCGTTTTAAACTGCATTAAACTGATTATAAAAAAATTTAAACAATAAAACTGAAAGTGAGATCATATTAATAATTACTTGATGAACATTTCTGGTTAAAAAAAAGAAAAAAATTATGTTCATCTCCAAAATTGGATCAAATTTTTAAAGGGTAATCAAATTTATCAAAATTTTCTGAAACTTCAGAATCATGCGTCCTATCCTGAGTGTAGGTGCTTCTAAAAATTTCATCCCATTCGGTCAACTCTGCGAAAAGTTATTAACGAAATTCGTTCATCAATTTATGATGGGACACCCTGTAGTTTTGATACGGTCGTATGAACGTAGAAAATTCAGGAAAACATTTTTGTAGATAAGAGTATTCCCTACTCCTCGTTGATCTCAAGCAACGGATTGTTCGTAGAAACTTGTGAACCGAACCCGTGACCTTTCGCAATTTGGGGGAATGTTCTTCCCACTGAGTTACACACGCACACATGATAATACCCATTTTAAGGCCCATACAACATTTTACTTGGAAAAAGTTTTAATTTTCAAAGATTGCACAAAACAAAGCACTTTTGCACTTTAGGGACAACCCCTTACCAGAGGTTCAATGGGTCAGATGAGAGTGGCATTTTTTGATACAGTCTCCTTAGCCTAAGTCGTACAACCTCGTTAGCGTACACTTTTTTAAGCCTAAGCGTTTTTTAATGTAAAAAAATTCTTTGAAGTAAAAATAGTTTTTTTGTAATTGTAAATAAGTTATACGGGTACTTTTTTACTTCGTCTGGTACACGCGTCGTGGTCGCGTCACGGCCCTAGGCCTCGTTAGCTAAGCCGTTCGGCCTCGTTAGCTAAGCCGTTCGGCCTCGTGAGCGTAAACTTTTCCTAAGCCTAAGCGTTTTTTTAATGTAAAAATAATTTTAATTCCACGGTTCAATCCGGTTTAAGCGACGCGAAGGGGGCCGCGAGGCGAGTACCAGACGAAGCAAAAAAGTGCCGTTATACGTTGAACCTCTCGAAGGGAGGTGTCCCTAAAGTGCAAAAGTACCCAAAACTAAAAAGTTAAGCAGCAGAACCGCACCGTCTCGTACGGAGTTTTATCATGAGCTATTATTCTTTCACTCCAACTTAAAAATGATTTTAGAAAGTATAATCGTGAGTTCTTATTCATAACAGGGAGTGAAAACTATAAAGTCTTGTTTTTCAAAAAAAAATTTAAATTTTTCTAATCAACGTAAATGAAGTAGGCGAGTTAGACAGAAAGAGAAGTCTCCTGAGACCATAATTGACTAGAAAAAGCTAATAGGTCTAGAAGAACGAAATATAAATAAAAATGAGCATATATGTATTATATATAAAACCACTGCTACGTTCATTGCAGGTACCGTACGGTAGCGTCGTGTTTCTTGTAAAATCAAGCTTGGAAGAGCTCTTTTGATTAACTCTTCTGAGGGAATCAATTCCTCGTATATTACGAGGATCACATTTTAGCAGCCGACCATAGAAATTTCTTACTTTCCCAATTTAAGCTGAGAATAGTTAGCAAAGTTCTATAGTAGAAGTACATACAAAAGCTAAAATGTTTGTGTCATCCGACGTGAATCGCCATTTGAATGAGAAATTCCGCTCACCATGGTTCTGGTTGAATAATTTATTGTGAAGACAAACCAATGAAGAACCTATTCAGAGAAAACTCTAAACTAATTGGCTTCTTCACATAAAAGCTTTTGAATCTGAAATTATTTTATTGGTCACTATGACGTTTTCAACAATAATCCTCGTAAACAATTTATTTCGTACAAGAAATATTTTTTAGTATAAAATGTTCAGAGGGAATTTCGTGCTAAATGAATTTTTAACTCGAATAGCTTCATATTCAATGTCATGGTTCATCAAGCGTTATTCGAAGCTTTTATGAAAGCATTCCTTGAGTTCGGGTAGGTAGAGTTATCAAACGTGGATTGTTGCTATAGTTGCGAGAAAGTTGACCAAGAAAGACATTGAGCCTCAAGGAAGCTAAATTCTGCAGGAGGCCGTGACCTTTTATTTAATGAAAATGAAAAAGAATGTTAGCGAGAAGAAACACCTCCTCTTCGGAAGAACGGACTCTCAATGAGGTAAGCACCAAAGATTTCCTGAATTCCTAAATAGAACTATGGAGTGAGTTTTAAGGGTGACTATGAGAAAGGACTAGGGTGAGGGGTAGGGTAAGGGGTAGGGTGAGGGGTAGGTTAAGGGGTAGGGTGAGGGGTAGGGTAAGGGGTAGGGTAAGGGGTAGGGTAAGGGGTAGGGTAAGGGGTAGGGTGAGGGGTAGGTTAAGGGGTAGGGTGAGGGGTAGGGTAAGGGGTAGGGTGAGGGGTAGGTTAAGGGGTAGGGTGAGGGGTAGGGTAAGGGGTAGGGTAAGGGGTAGGGTAAGGGGTAGGGTGAGGGGTAGGGTAAGGGGTAAGGTAAGGGGTAGGGTAAGGGGTAAGGTAAGGGGTAGGGTAAGGGGTAGGGTGAGGGGTAGGTTAAGGGGTAAGGTGAGGGGTAGGGTGAGGGGTAGGGTAAGGGGTAGGGTAAGGGGTAGGGTAAGGGGTAGGGTAAGGAGTAGGGTAAGGAGTAGGGTAAGGGGTAGGGTAAGGGGTAGGGTAAAGGGTAGGGTAAGGGGTAGGGTAAGGAGTAGGGTAAGGGGTAGGGTAAGGGGTAGGGTAAGGAGTAGGGTAAGGGGTAGGGTAAGGGGTAGGCTGAGGGTAGGGTAAGGGGTAGGGTAAGGGGTAGGGTAAGGGGTAGGGTAAGGGTTAGGGTAAGGGGTAGGCTGAGGGTAGGGTAAGGGGTAGGGTAAGGGGTAGGGTAAGGGGTAGGGTAAAGGGTAGGGTAAGGGGTAGGGTAAGGGGTAGGGTAAGGGGTAGGGTAAGGGGTAGGGTAAGGAGTAGGGTAAGGGGTAGGGTAAGAAGTAGGCTGAGGGTAGGGTAAGGGGTAGGGTAAGGGGTAGGGTAAGGAGTAGGTTAAGGGGTAGGGTAAGGGGTAGGGTAAGGAGTAGGGTAAGGGGTAGGGTAAGGGGTAGGCTGAGGGTAGAGTAAGGGGTAGGGTAAGGGGTAGGGTAAGGGGTAGGGTAAGGGGTAGGGTAAGGGGTAGGGTAAGGAGTAGGGTAAGGGGTAGGCTGAGGGTAGGGTAAGGAGTAGGGTAAGGGGTAGGCTGAAGGTAGGGTAAGGGGTAGGGTAAGGGGTAGGCTGAGGGTAGGGTAAGGGGTAGGCTGAGGGTAGGGTAAGGGGTAGGGTAAGGGGTAGGGTAAGGGGTAGGGTAAGGGTAGGGTAAGGGGTAGGCTGAGGGTAGGGTAAGGGGTAGGGTAAGGGGTAGGGTAAGGGGTAGGGTAAGGAGTAGGATAAGGGGTAGGGTAAGAGACTTCTTCCAAAAGAGACTCCACAAAAGGCAATGGAACATTTGGTATTTAGAGATTGAAGAGGGAATTTCGAGAAATAGATATTATTGACTTTTCAAGAGAGCTCTTGATAGGTCACCAACCTCTATAAGAACAAGAGAGGGGAATGATCGGGTGTGGATGGTAATGAAGGGAACAAAGGAGCGAACAAGTTGGTGCAGCTCAGCAAGCACTCCCTCCAGGGTGTTTCTTAGCACCCGCATAACTTTTTTTTAATTTAGATTTTAGCGCATAGATTTTTAAAATTTCAGAGTTCAACGTTTAATTTTTCCAATGATTTGAACTTTCAATTCGAAAAACCAGGAAAAGTTTTTTCCAAGCGCTTAGATTTCAATGTTTTTTCGGAGTTTTTGGAAAGTGCATAGATTTTTTACCAGCGGTGCGGGTCAGAGAAACACCCTGTGGATAATATTAAAGGAGCCGCCAGCCACCGAGCAATCTCACTACGTCGTCACCCCTCGTATTAATTTAAATTAAATTCTTTCCAATTTCTTCCATATTATCTTCACACAATGTTCTCTCACATTTCAAGGCTGGGAAGCAACCCGCTGGTTCGAGTGCCACGGCCTCGTTCGTCGATTAGAAGGAGGCGGGTGCGAGTTCAATAGACATGAACAAATAGAGATAAAATAGAGAGTTACAGTTACAAAGAAAGTATGTATTGTTGTTTCATTTTTTCGTGGCTGTTTACACTATATGTATATTAATCTATGGTTTTTGTTGTTGGTTGTTGTTGTTCATATGTCTCTCCAGGAAAATACGCCACTTTCGCTGGAAATTTTGTTGGAATGGAACATTATAGCGTACAATTTGTAACATGAGAAGAAGCATAATTAAAATGGTGGAAGGTCGGAAAATAACAAATTAAGTGATTTGTAAAAAGTCACCCCTAGAATTAATTCTGCAATAGAATTGATTCAAAAGTTTAGTCAAAATCGAGAGAAAATGCGATGAAATAAAAACTTGTGAGCGATTGAAGAAAACCTCTGTGGAATACAATCGAAGAATGGAACATAATCAAGAGAAAAGATCGGAGAAATCTTGAGCGAACTCGAGCCATTATTTACTACATGACAAAAGCTGAGAAATGATAGTTGGAGAGTTTGGGTGTTTTGGGGCCTATAAGAGAGGAGATCATCGTTTACGCATCCTCGTATCTGTGATAGAGCAGCGGCTCCGAGGCTGATCTCGACAACTTTGGCAACGAAACATCGCGAAGCAGATCGAATACCTCAAGATAAGATATGGGGAATGTTTTATAACTGAAAATTGAAGATCGATGGCTGAATAAAAAAACAAATATTTCTATCTTTTCCCTACCCGCAGTGTGTGTAAAGTCTATGCACAAATGTATGCGTTATAGAAGAAAACTATGTAGTGATACAAATGCTCTGATCGTCTCGATATTTTTTTTACATCACCCGCTCTCACGCTTTCTCAAAGGCCTGTCGTTCTTTCCTCATTACTCAACTTTTTATACACACTTTTCTGCGGGTGGAAGAAACAGCTTGTCTGACACCTTCTCAACTTATAACCACCATTGCCGTCCACTGCGATGACCTCTTATTTTATCCGAAGAAAACTGAACTACCTCTTAATTATTATGCTTTCCTCCTCACTTCCCACAATGAATATATTTATTATGTTATTTTTTATTCACTGTCGGCGTCTTTCTGTTCCGACCTTCGACGACACTTTGTATCTCATCTGGGTAGAACTTACCTATGACAGTTTTTGCTCCATAACAGCGAGGTTTTTTGCCATTGGTGGATCTATACCCCGGAAAAGACCGCCTTGAGCGGTTCCAATTTCCTTTTCTAACGCGTATAATAACAAGTCGGTACACAGTAAACTTAACAAATTTTTAAATGTAATATGGATAACTAAAGGGTAAACTAGCATCTCATCGACCAGTTGAGAGGCACATGAAAAAGCTTACAGAATACCACGAATAAAACCAAATTTCCCTCTATCACCGTCTTAAATAATTATACTTTTTCTCTTCTTATGGCGCTGCGAGGCACTACATACAAAGTATACCTCTTATAAAACGTTTTATTCTCTGTGGTGGATGGGGGTGGGGGAGAGGAGTAACAGCGAAAGATATACAGGAAATTTTCCTTTCCTTATGTCTCATTAGTAAAAACTTTTTTTCAGACTAATATTTTTCCTTAAAAAACTCCGATTTTTACAAATTCATTTCTAGTAAAACAAATTTCAAGCGCTCAGAAGTGTCTTGCCAATTAAATACAATGTTCAGATAAATTTCGACGGTTATTTTAAAAAATGTGGAGGGCTTAGGCAAAAGTTTAATCGGCACTCCATAATTCAGTTAACTTGAAATTTTGTTATTCTATTGTGTTCAATCAAAAATTTATCGAAAGTTAAACAGTTAGTTGAAATTTATGGATCCGCGACTTTTGCTACCGCGACACTTGCTTCCCGACATTTACTACCTGCGACATTTGCTACCACGACATTTGCTACCCGTGACATTTGCTACCGCGAAATTTGCTTCCCAAATGGATTTTTTTAAACAAAATTAAACTTGAAGAGGATTTTTTAGAACAATATTAAACTTGAAGAGGTTTTTTTAAACAAAAAAGAGGTTTTTTTTAAAACTAATGTTTACTGATTATTAAGTTTGGTTAAATATATTGTTATGAAAAATTTTCACTAACTGATTTATGACGTGTTGATTGAACAATTTGTTAAATTTTTTCTTCAAACTAACTAATTCACTGAGTTCCGATAAAATACAATGTTTTGGTAAATTTAAACTAACTGTTTAACTTTCGGTAAATTTTTGATTGAACACAATATAATAACAAAATTTCAAATTAACTGAATTATGGAGTGCCGATTAAACAAAACATTGTGATAAATTTCTAACTAACTGTTTAACTTTTTGATAAATTGTTGATTGAATACAACATAATAATAAAAATCCAAACTAACTGAATTATGGAGTGCCGACTAATATTTTTTTATGAAAAAAATCAAACTAACTGAATTATGGAGTGCCGATTAAATACAATGTTCAGATAAATTTCGACGGTTCTTTATAACTTGTGGAGGGGAAGGGTCGCGAAAAAAAATTGTAAATTTTCTTATGCGGTCTCGTTCGCCTAAGCCTTACGGCCTCGTTAGCGTAAACCTTTGCCTAAGCCTAACCGTTTTTTAATGTAAAAAAGGTCTTCAAAAAAGTTATTTTTAAAAAGCCCCTTTAAAGTAAAGCGCGCGCCCCCAAGTAAAGCGCCCCCCCTCCTCAACAAGTTAAAAAAACCGTCGAAATTTACCTGAACATTGTATTTAATTGGCAACCCATAATTCAGTTAATTTAAAATTTTGTTATTATAATGTGTTAAATCAACAATTTATCAAAAGTTAAACAGTTAGTTTAAATTTACCAAAACATTGTATTTTATCAGTGAATTAGTTAGTTTGAATAAAAAATTTAACAAATTGTTCAATCATTACGTCATAAATCAGTTAGTGAAATTTTTTCATAACAATATATTTAACCAAACTTAATAATCAGTAAACATTAGTTTTAAAAAACCTCTTTTTGTTAAAAAAAACCTTCAATTTTAACTTTGTTTTAAAAATTCCATTCGGGAAGCAAATGTAGCGGTAGCAAATGTCGCGGGTAGCAAATGTCGTGGTAGCAAACGTCGCGGTAGCAAATGTCGCGGTGGCAAATGTCGTGGGTAGCATATTTGTATCAAACGATACACTATACAAATGCACTCAAGAGAGTTTCTCCTTTATTTTCTCTTCTTTTTTTTGTCATTGTCATGTTTTCTTCCTCATTGTCAAGGCAGACAGCGCACAGCCACAACGAGGACGATATTTTTGTTCAGAGTGCATTTTACGAAAGCGCGTTTTACAAAAAGTGTCGCACAATCTATATCGCACTAAAATACCGATTTCACAAAAAAGCAGAAAGGCTTTGTGATTTAAACTACTCGCTTAAAATACGCTCAACAGTTGATAAATTTCGTTCTAAATTGCTTTATCGCTCAGAAAATGCGCATTTTTTTCGGGAAATCTAGCGAAACCCAAAAAGCTATTTTTTGTCAATTGCCGAATATTGCCTGACTACAGTGAGATTTCAAAATCATAAACTTGAATCACGAGTTTTGCTGATGAGGTTGTCAACAGGCAGTTGAAAAAGGCTTCATGATGCATGCTTTTAAAAAATTGCTTTAGATCAATTTAAAACAGTCAGCAGTTTTTTGTGTGAAATATTTCAGGCAATTTCCGAAAAGCGTGTTCTCAAAAGCGTGTGGACGTCGGCCTTGAGATACTTTTTTACTTTATGAGCGCTCACATGACTTTGAGGTCGTCAGCGATGAGATTACGGTTTCGTTTGCGTAAACTTGACCTAAGCCTATGCGCAAAAAAAAAGAAAAAAATACATGTGATAATAAAAGTATAAAAAATATTTCAAAGCTGACGTTCCACAAGTTTTTCGGCACTTGCCAATAGTTCATATCTCGCGAAGTTTATTTTCTATTTTTTTCAGCAGTTAAGTGATTTTAAGAGCTGCTACTACCAAAAATTCAATCTTACGACTCCGTGTTGAAAAAGTCTTTTGTTCACTATTTGTTTCATTGCAGAGTTTTCAGCTCCTAGAAAGCTCTCAAAGTTTCGCTCCAGAGCTGAATTGCTCCAGTGCTGTTAAAGAGGTTGGCTTCCATGATTTGTTTGTCAATAAAATTATGTCTGGGGTACTGCGTATTCATGTGACTACGAATTTTCAAACTTCGATTATTGACCAAAAAATCAAGAAAAAATTTTTTACGTCAGAACTTTTTTTTTAACCTTAAAATTGTGTTAATGTTTTTTTCTGAAGAACACCATTCTGCGAATCAGGATGTTTTTCTGCCCCGCACTGCGTGAAGAAAAAAATCTATGCGCTCTCCAAAAAACCCCGAAAAACATTGAAATCTATAAGCTTGCAAAAAAATTTTCTCGGATTTCTCTTTGGAAAAGTCCCAATCTATGAAAAAATAGAATTTCCAAATCAGAAATTTCTAAAATCTATGCGCTCGAAAAAAGTTGTGCGGTTGCTAAGAAACACGCTGGGAATACTCGAGCTCGAATTGAATCATCAAATAGAGTTTTTTTGAGCATATTATTGATCAGAGGCCGTATGCACGTACACGCGGCAAACGTTTTACTTGAAAACTGTTTTCAGGGAAAACATTTCCCGAGGGAAATGTGTTTTCGAGGAAAATGATAAATGGTATGCACGAACCGTGGAAAATATTTACCGAGAAAATTTCGGTCGGGAATTTGAAAATGTTTTTTTGTGATCAGTGTGACTTCGAGATTTTGTGTTGTTTACCGGTTGTTTTTTATTATTATAATTTACTGGCACTTTTTTGCGTTTAGGGCCCCCCCCAGGGGTTAAATAGTGACCGGATCGGTCCCGTCGGCGGATACATGTACACACACTATTGACAAAAAAACTCCCTCTCTTTTCTTACATTTTTCCTTCATCCTATCTTTTTTTCCTCCAAACTTTGAGCGGCGGATACATGTAAACCCAAATTGGGCGGCTCCATTTAGCCCCTGCCCCCCCTACAAGAGGTTCAATTAGGTCAGATGATTTAGATCATTTTTGATACGGTCTCATTAGCCTAAGCCGTACGGCCTCGTTAGCGTATACATTTTCCTAAGCCTAAGCGTTATTTAATGTAAAAATTTTTTTGTAAAATTAATTTTTCGTAAATGTAAATCCTCTCCATTCATTTAAACCAGTAAGGATCTCTGTCGACAATCACCTCGGTTTTTTTTTGAAGGCCCCATTTAAAGCCGTAGTTCGACAGTCTGTTCTGATTTTCAGTATTAGGAGGTTTTAATGCCTGAAGAATCTTAATTTTTTGGTCCGGTTTTCCAATTTTGAGTTTAAAGCGAGATATAGCTTTTCTCTAACCGTGTTTTTCTCTATTTAGCACAGTACTTCTCGCTGAATTCTTTTAAACCCATGAATAAGAGCCACCTATGAACATTGCATCATGATTCTCTCATTTAAGGGGTTTTTCAATATGAGGATTCCGAATATCAAAGTTTGGAATTCGAATTTTTATCATTAGTTATGATAATACCTCTCAAAAAAATGTCTCTAAGTCTCTCTTTTGCGACGTTAGTTTTCGCTTCCCAATATTCTCAAATTCATGAAACCGCTATTTGTGAACCAGGGTGGATGGGAAAAATTGAAAGTGGGTTTTCATCATGGGGATTCCGAATTTTTTGGTCTCGTTTTCTGATTTTCAGTCCGAGTCAAGTGAGACTCCTCTCTTTTCCTCTCTCTCTCCGTACTCTCTCCTCTCAAAGTCATTTTTCGTAGTAGAAGGGCGTAGAATGGGCTTAATTTTTGTTTACAGTATGAAATGGAGGCATGCAAATTATACTCCGAGAAAGGAGTATATAAGAAGGTATTTTCATCTTCTCCTTCATTGGCTCTTCGAGCTCTCCTCTGGTGAGCTCTCTCCTCTGGAGGGCTTCTTCTGGAGGGCTCTCCAAGGACGGGCTCTCCGAGGACGGGCTCCCCTTCGGAGAGGGATCCGCTCCGGAGAGGGATGCGCACCGTCAAGTGTTGCGCACCGTCGAGTGCTGCGCACCGTCGAGGGCTGTGCACCGTCGAGGGCTGCGCACGGTCTAATGCTGCGTACCGTCGAGTGCTGTGCACCGTCGAGTGCTGCGCACGGTCGAGTGCTGCGCACCATCGAGGGCTGCGCACCGTCGAGTGCTACGCCCTGGTGAGGACTCCAGACCGGGGAGGGCCCCTACCCGGCGAGGGCCCGACCCCGTCAAGTCAAGGGTTTGGCTTCCACCACAGCCAAAGGGAGAAAAATAGAAGTTGGAGAACGAAGGAGGGAGGGAGAAAAATCTGAGGGAGGGAGAAAATAGAAGTGAGAGAACGAAGGCAGCAAAGCTGCCTGAGAGAGAGATAAAAATAGAAGAAGGGCGTAGTAGAAGTTTTCCCACTTCCGTAGTAGAAGGTCGTAGAATGGGCTCCGGGGAGGGCTGCGCACCGTCGAGTGCTGCGCCCCGTCGAGTGCTGCGCACCGTCGAATGCTGCGCAGCGGCGAGTGCTGCTTACCGGCGAGTGCTGCGTACCGTCGAGTGCTGCGTACGGTCGAGTGCTGTGCACCGTCGAGTGCTGCGCACGGTCGAGTGCTGCGCACCATCGAGGGCTGCGCACGGTCGAATGCTGCGCACCTTCGAGTGCTCCGCCCTGGTGCTCCAGACCGGGGAGGGCCCCTACCCGACGAGGGCCCGACCTCGTCAAGGGCTTGGCTTCCACCATAGCCAAAGGGAAAAAAATAGAAGTGGGAAAACGAAGGCAGCGAAGCTGCCTGAGAGAGGGAGAAAAATAGAAGTTGGAAAACGAAGGCAGCGAAGCTGCCTGAGGCAGGGAGAAAAATAGAAGTGGATTAACGAAGGCAGTGAAGCTGCCTGAGGGAGGGAGAAAAATAGAAATGGATTAACAAAGGCAGTAAAGCTGCCTGAGGGGCGGGAGAAAAATGGAAGTTGGCAGGGAGAAAAATAGAAGTGGATTAAACGAAGGCAGCGAAACTGCCTGAGGAAGGGAGAAAAATATAATTGGGAAAACGAAGGCAGCGAAGCTGCCTGAGGAAGTGAGATAAGGAGAAGCAGAAAAAAAGTTCAGAATTGACTAGGCTCGCAGAATGACTTGGCTAACAAGAGAGTGCGTCCCCAAAGGGGACGCTAGTCCTCTCTATATATTATAGACGAATAAGGAATTTCTCTTTCTTTATGTTCTCTCACTTTATGTTATCCTTCGCAAAAAATTTACTAAAAAAATTTCTTGGTAAAATTAGTAGAGAAACTATATATAGCAAAAACGAGCAACCAATATAGACCGGGTTTACACAAACTCTTTTCGCAGCGAGGAAAGAGTAGTTAAGTGAACAAAATCATGTTTTTACACGCTTTCATTTTCCTTAGAACAGCTATCATTCTCCTTAGAACTTTGGTCAATCAATTTCACACTTTTGATAGTTTTCGACATTGCGGTTCTCATGATACTAAACTTAAGAAAGATTTTCCAGTATTGACCGAAATTCCCGAGTTTTAAACTGATGTTTTTCAATAAATGTTTTCTCATCTTTCAGATATCCATTCATGAGCATTTCCTGATATGTTGTTCAGAAGTCTTCTATAAACATCTCTCTTTGTTCAGTTTTTCATTTACTTCAAAATTCAAAAACTTATCTTCACTTAAAGTTGAAAAAGTTAATTGTCATCACTACGCTCTTTTTCAGGCGTTGCGTTCGCGTTGCGTCTTTATCGTTCACGTTGCGTCTTCTAACATTTAGGCCCCAATTTATTCTACTATTTGCTTTCATTTCGTGTAACGATAAAATAATTCGCCTAAATCATGTACTGCTATGACGACTTTTCATAAATTTTAGTTTAAATCAATTTTAAGAGCAAGTGAAGATATAGACAAAAAAGTTTCTACACCAATGGTTTTCTTTTTTTCATGAATTTATCAAGTTTCTTATGAAATTCATTCCATTATAATCAATTCTCTTTAAAACTTAAAATGAAAAAAGTGTTCATTGATTTATGCAGTAAAAATACATTCGATTTATGACACTTTTTAACTTCGCTGTAATCTCCTCCCCATTGCATTTCACTGCACTCTCCTGTTCTTTCTCATTTTTCTCCCTTTCTAATCTCTCTCCCTGTTACTTTTAGGGAAGAGGGGGAGGAGCCTACAGCAAAGTTAAAAAGTACTCTAGCACTATGTTACTTAGGGAAGACCGCACTTTACTTGGATGAGCCACACTTTACTTGGGGGGGTTTATTTTCTGACAAATTTAGTCATTGAAATTTCGTCGAACGCTAGAATATTCTCTTCAAAACGTTAAATGAAAAAAGTGTTAATTGATTTTTGCAGTAAAAATACATTCGATTTATGGCACTTTTTAACTTCGTTGTAAGCTCCTCCCCTCTGCATTTTGCTGCACTATGTTGCTCCTGTTCTTTCTCATTTTCCTCCCCTTCTGATCACTCTCCCTGTTACTTTTAGGGAAGAGGGGGAGGAGCCTACAGCGAAGTAAAAAAGTACCCTAACACTATCTATGTTACTTAGGGGAGGCCGCACTTTACTTGGATGGGCCACACTTTATTTGGGGGGGTTCATTTTCTGACAAATTTAGTTAATGAATCGCCAAAAAATAATAATACTAAAAAAAATTTCATGCGTTCTCGTTAGTCTAAGCGTACGGCTTCGTTCACGTAACCTTTACCTAAGCCTAAGCCAAAAAACAGTGAATTATAGCTGAAAACAGGTAAGCCAAATTACTCAATTTGACTGTATACAACTAAAAAAATTTGGCTAATTGTTCTATACCTGAGCCTGAGCGATAAAATTAGGGAAAAGTAATCTGCACCTCCCCCCCTTCTAAGTAAAGTGCGCCCGCCCCCAAGTAACAAAGTGCCGAAAAACTTATTTTTACTTCGTTATTTCATTCGTTCTTATGCATGATTTTCTGTTGAATTTATTTTCTGAAGTGCTCGGAGAACTATGAAGAAGCTAGCTTTATTTTTCTTCAACTACAAAGCGATGGAAACAAGCCTAAGCGATAAAATCCTTTTTCACTCGAAAAACTTCTGAAATCTCCTTTTTCGGAAGTGAGGAGGTTGTTTTTGATTCAGGAGAAGAGGGGAGAGGCACTTCTTTTGGGGTAAAGGGTCAGTAACTTGTAACTGCTTTTTTACGCTCATCTTTAGATAAAAGCTACGTTAACGCGGCCGTACAAAACAATTAGTCACAAAAAAATGTTTGAACCGGTCAAATTATATAATATTTTCAGCGGTTTTCGATTTTTTATCACTGGTTTATTTTCAGCTGTTTTCGCTTAGGTTAACAGGTAACGGGACCGAATGGATAAAAAACTATATTTTTTGAAAACTTTCTCATAATATTTATTTATTTATTTGAAGTACATTTTGCAATGTGACAACACGAGGAAGACTCCTACTGACAAATTTAAATTAAATTAAGTAAAAACATAAATTTAAAAAAAAACAAAAACAAACAAACACAGTGAGCGAACGACCTTCACAGTCTGATATTGATGTTTAAGACCTC
Source organism: Allodiplogaster pararmata (assembly GCA_964056735.1). NCBI lineage: Eukaryota > Metazoa > Nematoda > Chromadorea > Rhabditida > Diplogasteridae > Allodiplogaster > Allodiplogaster pararmata. The sequence goes on from OZ057403.1 coordinate 35,575,012, forward strand.
AACAATATCACACAACGCCAAATTAACACGAAAGCCCTGAATTGTTTGAATCCTGAGAAGTTTGACCGGTAGCTTCATAAAAAATCGTGCTGTTCGATAAGCGAATGAGTGAAAAAGTGGGTTACAGTTTGTGTGATTTATATGAAAAGCATAAAACGTACTGCGCCCATTACACTGTTTGAAAGTGTAAAATCTACAAACGGGAACATCATATCATAACTTTGCTGACTTATTTAACGAATTTGACGAAGTAGAAAGCGTTCAACCCAAAGTGAGGTGCAACTGTATTCCTCCCCCCCCCCCTCTCCCCACTCAATCGAATATGGAGAATCCGAAAATTCTTAATTGGTTCACCCAGAACGAGTATAAACTGAGCCGTTTCCAATAATTTAGTCTGAGCCCTTAAGTAACTTTGATACCATTTTACACAATTTTCTGTGAACCAATCTCGAAAGTTGTTACAGGATGATTGCTCTTAATTCAATATGAGTTCATTTCTTATTATTCCATGGCTCTATCTTCAATTCGGGCAGATTTGATTTTTTTAACATGAAGGAAGTTGAGACGATCACTCTCGATCGAAGATATTAGTGCTTTCCAGTAAACATGCTTATATTCTAATATTCTCCGGCCCCTTTCCAGAACACATAAAAAGAAAAATATTTTTTGTTATGTTTCGATTTTTTATTACTTCATAAGTGGATATGCGTTTTCATTCTCATTCATTTTCAAAAGTTTGTTCACAGGATTGTACCGATATAAGGACTTTTTCATAAAATTTCTCGGTGAACCTGTTTTAAAAGCAAGAGAAAATTTATGCAATGTTATAGAGTTTCTTACTGATATATTTACCTGTTTTGTAACACTCGCAATGCAAAAAAATTCTTGTCAATTTTGAGAAGGAAAATAACACTTGTTCTCATTAAAGAATTTTTTCTCATGTATCATTTTGGCTCTTTTCGACTTGAAGGGGGGCAACTCACTTCGGGGGTTTCTAATTTTTTTCGTATTGAGAAAGGGTTTTTGGGGATAAGGAATGGGTGAAAAAACCCTGTATATTTTCAGAAACTTGGTCTAATAGAGGCTTGCCAATTGATCTGTAATGCACTATTTCAAATGTTTCTGGTATCCTTTAGTATTTTTTTCATAATTAGTTTTTGTCCCATTACTTATCAGAACTTATCAATTGTTTTAAATCTCATAACGTTTTATGAATTTATAAATAAGTTTTTGATATTAACGGAACCGGGAATTTTATGCGTGCGAGAAGAACTCCTAGGCCCGCCGAAAGCGGGAAAATTTCCTAATAGAGACTCCGGTGGCATGATAAAAAGGTTTAAAAAGGTAGGAGAACACTTTTTTGTTCGATCTGTAAACAGATAGCCTCCGGTGCTAGAAGCAAAGGCCCGCTATCCGATCGTAGAATATGAACATTTAAATTTCAGTCTAAAACGAGTTGTGTAGATAACGGAACCAGGAATTTTGTGCGTGCGAGAAGAACACATAGGTTCGCCGAAAGCGGGTATAGTAATAAAGAAAAAAACAATCTCAAAATTCAAGATTTTTTTTGCAGGTTGGAGCTGAAATGGATTCGATTGTGGGTGAAGCACCCCAGAGTGAAGCACTCTTATTCTATGAGAGAGCAGCAGTCGCTGCAAAGAATGTGGGTGAAGCACCCCAGAGTGAAGCACTCTGATTCTATGAGAGAGCAGCAGTCGCTGCAAAGAATGTGGGTGAAGCACCCCAGAGTGAAGCACTCTGATTCTATGAGAGAGCAGCAGTCGCTGCAAAGAATTTGGGTGAAGCACCCCAGAGTGAAGCACTCTGATTCTATGAAAGGACAGCACTCGCTGCAAAGAATCTGGGTGAAGTACCCCAGAGTGAAGCACTCTGATTCTATGAGAGAGCAGCAGTCGCTGCAAAGAATGTGGGTGAAGCACCCCAGAGTGAAGCACTTTGATTCTTACACAACAACTTCACTCTCCATGTCATATGTTCTATGCGGTGGAGGAGATGGAGAATACAAAGCTTTTTCGAGATCACTAGCTCCCAATAATCGAAGGAATGCAGTTCCTAATGATCTACTTATGGTAAATGTGAACGCTCCTGTCGGCCAGAATCCAGACGGAGTCTTCCATGCCAAAGAAATGGTAGAAGTCAACGAAGCGGAAGTTGAACTGATTGTTTACCCAATAAGAAGAAATGAAATCATTAATTTTTCTTAACATAGCGAACCAGAGAGGTACTCGATTTGAAAAAAATTCTCTAGAGTTTTTAGGACACACATCAAGTTTTTGTGTATGATTTAGCGTTTTCAAAGGTGAAGAATCCGAAAAACCTTGTCTTGAAGTCTGAATTTCAGTCTGAAATAAGAATGAATGAGAAGAGGAAGAGGGGGAGGTGTAATGAAGGCAGCAGAGCTGTATGTGTCCGAAACAAGGGGAGGAGTACTACATAAGTCATTTAGAGGACCAAGCAGCAAAGCCTTTTTAGCAAAGAAAATAGGGAAATGTGAAACTAAGGCAGCTTCGCTGCCTTAGTTTCACATCTGAGACAGGAAGATGAGGAGAAGTGAGAAAACGAAGGCAGCGAAGCTTCCTGTGTCAGGGAGTGAAGTAGAAGTGGGAGAACGATGGCAGCGAAGCTGCGTGAGGGAGGAAGAAAAGGAGAAGCAGAAAAACAGGCAGCGAAGCTGTCTGAGGAAGGGAGAAAAATAGAAGTGGGAAAAACGAAGGCAGCGAAGCTGCCTGAGACAGGAAGATGAGGAGAAGTGAGAAAACGAAGGCAGCGAAGCTGCCTGAGGCAGGGAGTGAAGTAGAAGTGGGGGAACGATGGCAGCGAAGGCTGTGTGAGGCAGTAAGAAAATTAGAAGTGGGGAAACGAAGGCAGTGAAGCTACCTGAGACACGAAAATGAGGAGAAGTGAGAAAACGAAGGCAGCGAAGCTGCCTGAGGCAGGGAGAAAAGTAGAAGTGGGAGAACGAAGGCAGCGAAGCTGCCTGGTGCAGGAAGATGAGAAGAAGAAGAACGAAAGCAGCGAAGCTGCTTGAGGCAGGGAGAAAAGGAGAAGCAGACAAACGAAGGCAGCGAAGCTGCCTGAAGGAGGAAGAAAAATAGAAGTGGGGAAAACAAAGGCAGCGAAGCTGCCTGAGACAGGAAGATGAGGAGAAGTAAGAAAACGAAGGCAGCGCAGCTGCCTGAGGCAGGGAGTGAAGTAAAAGTGGGAGAACGATGGCAGCGAAGCTGCGTGAGAGAGGAAGAATTATAACGAAAGAACGAAGGCAGCGAACCTGCCTGAGACAGGAAGATGAGGAGAAGTGAGAAAGAAGAAGCAGAAGAAGGAGAAGCAGAAAAACGAAAGCAGTGAAGCTGTCTGAGGGAGGGAGGAAAATAGAAGCAGAAAAATGAAGGCAGTGAAGCTGTCTGAGGGAGGGAGGAAAATAGAAGTGGGAAAACGAAGGCAGCGAAGCTGCCTGAGGCAGGGAGATAAGGAGAAGCGAAAATTGACTAGGCTCTCAGAATGACTTGGCTAACAAGAATGTGACAAGCGTCCCCGTAGGGGACGCTATTTCTCTTCTATTTAAACGAGTAAGGGAAAAAACCTCTGTCCACAATTTTTTGGCCGATTTTTTTGGCTTCCCAAACCTCTCTTTTCACCCTTTCTTTCCGCGCTCTCTCACCTCCCTTATCTCTCACGTTCTCCTATCTATCATTTTTTCGGCTGTGTACCATCTTTGACCCCTTGAGTAATATGATTTAGCAAACGGATTTTTCTGATTTTTGACAAATAGGAGCAGAAAGAGCTGAATTTTCTAAAAATGTAAGTTTCATCACATGATTCTGAAAATGAACCAAGATATAGTCATTTAAACTGAGTTTTCGAAAAAGTTTTTAAAACACTTCAGTTTTACCTAATTATTTGACCATTATATTCAAAACTTTCTGGTGATTTATAATTCGCTCTTCATATTTTTGAAGACGGTGAAGAAAGTTGGATACTTTTTGGCCCGTAGCGTTCAGTTTGAAAGCATGATTTCGAATGAATTCAGTGGTACGCCTTTTTCTCTAAAAAGTATTTTTTGCGTTTTTTTAGTTATCGTGAGTTGTTCTCACAAATGTTAGAATTTTTTCCTATGGATTCAAACATGGAGAATTCATAAAACTTGGTCCTGTGTTTTTAATCGAAGTTTTTATTGAGCTGTATGCAGATTCCCGAGATTTCAGATTTTTTTTCTAAAAGTTTTGCCTTTACCTCCTCAGCTACTATCTTTCCACTGAATTTACAATATTGAAAACATTTTTGTCTTGTAGAACAGTTAAAAAGGAATCGAATGATACCTTAATCATTTTTCTAGGTTCAGTATAAACTGGTTTTTGGAATGGTTTAATATGGGTCCTAGAGACGGCATTCTGGTGTCTATATCGAGAGCGAGTTCTTTAATAATTTTTTAAACCAGTTTTTTGAAATTTTTTTGAGACTTTCAAGGTCTCTTACTGGGTAATCGTGTATGGAGAGTTCAAAAAACTTGTTTTGGTTTACTGATTTCCAGTATGAAGTGAACCACACGTCATAATTCGGTCTGAGCCTTCGCTAAAATTTGATATCATTTTTCACAGCTTTTTTTGAAAGTTGTTACGTGAAGTTTGCTCTTTTTTCAATATGATTTCATTTCTTCTTATTCTATGTTTTTCATCTTCAGTTTGAGAAAATTGATATTTTGACTGGAATACAGTTGTGACGATTACTTTTGATCAAAGATGAGGTTTCATAGCGAACCGCTCAAGATATTCTCCGGCCCTTATCCTTATACTCTCCACGGAATAGAGCTGCTTAAATGTGTTATGTTTGTCGCTTTAAAATTTAGAATGACTTATTCTCGCCTTTGTCAGAGATCTTTGATATCTTTTTTTTAAACAGCTTTTTGTGAACCATTCGTGAAAGTTGTTACGTGATGTTTGCTCTTATTTCACTATGAGTTCATTTCTTTTTACTCTTTGTTTCTATCTTCAGTTTTGACGGAGAGGCAGTTGTGAGGATTAATTTTGATCAAAAATAGTGCTTTCCAGTGAACTGCTCAAGATATTATTCGGCCTCCAAGAAATTCAGTTTAAAACTTCAACGTTTTGCATTCACTTTGAAATGCTATATGTTGTAGAGTTTGCTACAAGAATTCGAGCACTCGTAGCTAAAAAGGTTAAAAAGTGAATTTTCATCATTCGCTCTGTTCGTTGCGGTTGCGTTTCGTTTGCTCTCAAGTTTTGGAAGCAATGGTGAGGAAGGACCGAACCTTCCTTGATCACGAGTAGGATTTTTGTTTAATCTTCTTTTTTTTCAGCGTTGTTACCGAGATCGGAAGAGAAGAGAAATGGAGGAGAAATAGAAAGCGGGATCGAAGGTTTCAAGTTAGTTTGTCAGAAATTTATTACTTTCTAATATGTTATTGTGGGAGAATAAATGTGTTTGCTTAAAGATCTGAACTCTTTCTCTCTCTTCCACTGAGAAAAAGAAGAGCAGAGTGACAAAAAAGGGCACTTCTGCACTTTAGTCACCTTACTATCAGAGGTTCCATGAGGCATACGTCCGACTTATTTACATTTACACAAAATTTTTTTTTAATCAAAACAATTATTTTCACATGAAAAATATTTTACATTGAAAAAACGCTTAGGCTTAGGAAGAAGTTTACGCTAACGAGGCCGTACGGCTTAGGCCAGCGAGACCGTATAAAAAAGCCACTCTTATCTGACCCAATTGAACCTCTGGTAGGGGTGACTAAAGTGCAGAAGTGCCAAAACATACCTGACCTAACTTTCGAAATTTTACCTTGAAAAAGCACGATTTTCTGATAAAAGCGTGTAAGTAACCCGAGTTCTTTTTTTTTTTTCAAAGTAGCAGGTGGCTCTTCTCTATGAAAGATCACTTTGAGTTCTATCTGTTTCACTTCTCTTCGACATGCGAAGTAAAAAAATAAACGAGGAAAAAAGATCAAATTGTCATTATACGTGTATTTTGCCGTTAAATCATGTTGTACTCAAATCACTTCTCGGTTACGGGAATACACCCTCTATAACCTTCACTTATTACTCCAGATATGATGAGGCTTGATAGCCTTTGAACGATGCCTGCCACGCGGATTCACAGAATGTTTATCTGAGCAACTTTATTAACAAACACCAAAGCAACAAATAACCAACGAACAAACTACTAGAGAGAATGAGGAGGGTAAGAAGAGAATTTGAACAACTAGTTAATTAGAAGTTCTAATTAAGAAGAAGATAATCAGATAACTAATCAAGTATAATTTACTTAACTGTGCGGCTGGAATTTAATCAGTGAACTGAACCTAGAAACCTTTAATATTGCCGACGACTTCTCTGTCTCGATCGACGCAGACGAGTTCCTTTGTCTTAATGACGAGGAGGAGCGGGAGAGTTGGGGACAGCGTACCTGACTCAAACTTGGGTAATTAAACCCGTGTTCTATTGCATAGATTAATTTCCGAGCCGCACGACAATTGATAAACGCGAATCGTCCTAGACATACTCGAAATCTATGGATTAGGAAATAATAGCATTCTTAAACTAGAACACTGAGTATTTAACGCAACTCTAAAAACTCTATTTCGCTCTAGAATACTAGAACGAGTCTGTCAAGACGAGGCTAGAATTTCTATTCTTACTTAAAATACTAAGATTCTCTTAGAACAAGGCTAAAAACTCAAATAGCAGTCTATAAGAGGATGAAGAATTCCTAGAATAATTGAGTATTCTATCGAGGAAACTATAAACAAATGGAAGTAGAACAAGGAACATAAAGGATAAAAATGCCATTTTAGGCGATTGAGCTCTCCATTTTACTGAGGTTTATCGTTTGGCGGACTGCTGCCTTCGTGTGCTGCCTTGTGCTCATCTCAGCAATGAACAATTCTTTCTTGACTATGTCTTCAGCTCGATTCAAAATCTCGGTGATTGTGACTTCTTCTTTGTCGTAGATGAACTCGATCAACTTGGTCCTGGTGTTGATTGGAAACTTACGAAGTACAACTTGTTGCAAGATCATGTCCTGTTGTATGTTTGGCTGTTGTCGGCTCATTTTCATTACAGCTCCCTTCAAAGTCAACACCAGCGACAGCTGGCTGTTCCATGAGTCGTCCGAGGCAGTGATTGACTCCAAATGTGAAAGGGCCATTCGTTCGTCCGCCTTCCTCGCTCCGAAGCATTCTTTGAGCAGCTTAACTGCATCATTATATGATGCTCCACTCATGGGAAGTTGTGATAAGCCGGTCTTCGCCGTGTCCCGTACTCATTCCCGGAGATAGGCCATTTTTTCCACTGGGGAAATGTCTTGGCGTCGATCGACCATCTCACTAAAGTTCTCCCACCACGAAGCAAATTCTAGTCGATTTCCCATGAAGATTGGAAGAGAAGGAGTGGGAAGGGGGCTGTAGTCTCACTCTACTTAGATTTTCCCCTGCCGCTAACTCTGTGTCTGGTGGGTGCGGCTGCTGTGAAGAAGTGCTCGGAGCTTCGTTATCAGCTGGAAAGGAGGCTGGCTCTTGAGAACCGACCGTTTGTCTTGTTGATAGCACCCGCTTGATCTTGAGTAGGGATTTCCCTACCCGCAAGCGAACCAGTTGAACCATTCGATCACTTGGGGCTTCTCCAATCCATGCTTGATAGCGAACTTCTTCCTCTGGATCTGTATTCTTCTTACTTAGCCTGCTTTTCCAGTCTGCTACGGCTGTATAGTATGTTTCAGAAACGAATGTTACTTCATCTGCGAGTAATACTGCTGTTTGCCAATCGTCACTGTTCGGATGAGCTGGTGTTTGAGGTAGGCTGTCTGCTTGCGTGAGTAGACTCATCAATTCGCTGTGGACGCTGGCCGTAGTGTAATTCTCTTCACTCATATTCTTCTCTGTGGATCTCTCACTCTGTTCCGGTTTGCTCTCAGACATTGTCGCGTTAATCACCTATGGGCCGATGCACCATGTACTCAAATCACTTATCGGTTACGGGAATACACCCTCTATAACCTTCACTTATTACTTCAGATATGATGAGGCTTGATAGCCTTTGAACGATGCCTGCCACGCGGATTCACAGAATGTTTATCTGAGCAACTTTATTAACAAACACCAAAGCAACAAATAACCAACGAACAAACTACTAGAGAGAATGAGGAGGGTAAGAAGAGAATTTGAACAACTAGTTAATTAGAAGTTCTAATTAAGAAGAAGATAATTAGATAACTAATCAAGTATAATTTACTTAACTGTGCGGCTGGAATTTAATCAGTGAACTGAACCTAGAAACCTTTAATATTGCCGACGACTTCTCTGTCTCGATCGACGCAGACGAGTTCCTTTGTCTTAATGACGAGGAGGAGCGGGAGAGTTGGGGACAGCGTACCTGACTCAAACTTGGGTAATTAAACCCGTGTTCTATTGCATAGATTAATTTCTGAGCCGCACGACAATTGATAAACGCGAATCGTCCTAGACATACTCGAAATCTATGGATTAGGAAATAATAGCATTCTTAAACTAGAACACTGAGTGTTTAACGCAACTCTAAAAACTCTATTTCGCTCTAGAATACTAGAGCGAGTCTGTCAAGACGAGGCTAGAATTTCTATTCTTACTTAAATTACTAAGATTCTCTTAGAACAAGGCTAAAAATTCAAATAGCAGTCTATAAGAGGATGAAGAATTCCTAGAATAATTGAGTATTCTATCGAGGAAACTATAAACAAATGGAAGTACAGTACCGCCCGAAATGTTATAATATAAAGATTATTGAACATAACTTTTTTCAAAGATAACGTTCAAAGCTCAAATTTTCACTGAAGTTTTTTTGGGCGTCTGTACCGTACCGGACATCTTTTGGATAAATTTATTAATTATCTCCAGGAAATACATCAAAATTGACAACCTTCTATTTTTCAGTTTTTTCTCCATGAATTTTTTGTTGAGTTTTTTTTGTTGTTTTTTGAACTCAGTTCATACGAATTCTGTTTCAAGTCATTGTTCGAACTGTTGGACATCGAAATACAAGTAAAATCATGCAAGAAGCTGTTTTTTTCTCAATGATGTTTATTATAATTTTTTTTTGTTTTGCGAACTTAATTCATACAATTTTTGTTTCAAGTCATGGTTCAAACTGTTGGAAATCGGAATACAAGTAAAAGAATCTGAAAATTTGAGCTTCATTCGGTTTTTTACAAAAAAGTTATGTTCAATAATCTATATATGATAACATTTCGGGCGGTACTGTAGAACAAGGAACATAAAGGATAAAAATGCCATTTTAGGCCAGAGAAAGATCTAGAATAATGAACATGTTTGAACATGTCTAGAGAATAGGGTGAGTGCACTCGGGCCGCACTATAATTAATAATTAGGTCAGTTCACTCGGGGACGCACTATAATCAAGAACTAAGTCAGTGGTAATCATGATGAATGATTACACATGTATGTTTTATATATTTCTTGTTTTTTGGATTTTGTGTGGCAACTAAAGATCCATTTTTGAAAAAAGTCATGTTCAGATGAAATAATCGAAGAACTGGGACAGGGAGCATTCGGAAAAGTCGTCAAAGTAGTCGGAACGAAAGATCCCAAAAAGGAGTTATTAGCGCTGAAGATAATCAAGAATGAACAAAGATACAGGTAAGATTTAAATTTTCAATCTAGCGCTTTTTCATTCGGAAGATAAAACATGGAAATGAATCAGGTGTTATGAGAACAAAAAAAAAGATTCTCGATATTATAATCTGTGAAGATTGTGTTTATAATAATAGTTTGGTAATTTATTAATGGAGATATTTGATCATACTATTTCTTAAATCGAATAGGTAAATTTTTAAAACGACACTTGAAAGGAAAAAAGCGAGTTTAAGTGATCGAGAAGAGAAAGTCTATAGAAAATTGAAGAGAAAGCACTTAAAACTAGTTTTTCACCTGTAGTATGGGTGTGAGTTCATATGAAAAATGTGGCATTCATTGTTATCGTTTTAATTTTTTTAATGATCGAGAAAATGATTTACTTCACTTTTCCTCGTATTGATAAGCCCTTAGTGATGAGAGGCCTATTTTCTGTTGATCTGCTCGAAGTACTAACTTCTTCTAAATTTTTTCTCTCTCATTGAAGTTTTCATTTCCCATTGAGCGGAACAAATGTTGCTCAGTTTGATTGGTTGTTGTTATTCATTGAGCATTAAGCGATGCCTCAGTTGATTAGCGATGCATCCCGTTCCATTTTATGTTGGTGAACTGGTCAAGAAATTAACCACGAGAGAAAACTTCTTATTTTTTCTCTATTTTTTGTTGAAAATTGAACGAATTTAAGAGAAGCGGCAAAATCGGAGATCAACGTTTTGAATCATTTGAAGCAAGATCCCGGTGGAAAACAGTCAGTTCACTCTTACACCAACCATGTTTTTTTGTTTCAGGGAGCATTTTTGAATGGATGTTCTTTATTTCTCAGAGTAGCTTTATCAGTTCCTTTTCTATCCTAAATGCAATAATTTAGCAAAAAGCCGATTTCCTCATATTAAATTCAGTCTTTTCTCATCGTTTTGAGTCTTTTAGTGTCCAAGTTTTCCTAAATGCCCTTCCACGAAGTCAATTTTTCTCACTTAATGACTTCTGAAGTAATGAGTTTGGGGTTCTGTGACTTTTACATGATTTTTCAATTAAGTTGTTTTGTCAGAAAAAGATGATAAGAATAAAATTGCAGTCGTGTTATTCAATTGCTGGAACATTTCGAATACTACGGCCACACTTGTCTGCTGTTCGAGCTGCTGGGATTGAGTGTCTATCACTTCATGGTTGGTTTTGGCTATCTTTCCTTTTTCTCTCTTTTAATTTCTATCTCTTTCACAGTTTATCAACAACAAAAAAACTGACTCTCTTTCTCAAATTTATTCTCAAGTTTAATTTTTTGAATTTTATTTATTTATTCATACATAAAATTTGATGCAACAGTGCAACTTTGAAAAAAAAAGTGATCTATAGTCTTGCTCTGTCTTACTCTCTCATTTCCTCTTTTTCTCTTTTTTTCTGAACAAGCCAAAATTATAAGTGAAGGAGTTCTATCAATTATTGTTCAAGAGTATTATAGACCGAGCGTAGTAAGCAACAATCTAGGATACAGAAAAAGGACGTTAATAAGAAAGGTTTTCATGGGTATTTGAGGTGGTTTCTCATTGCAGAAAGGCAACAACTACCACCCGTACCCAATGGAGCAGGTCAGGTACATCGCCTCCCAATTGTGCCACGCTGTGAAGTTCCTGCACGACAACAAACTCACGCTCACGGACCTCAAGCTGGACAACGTACTATTCTGTAACTCGGAATATCGAGTGGAGGAAGAGAAGATGAAAAAAGTGGGTTTTTTTACTGGTAAGAAAGAGTCGGCCGGGTTTTTTTTCTTCCTATGATGTAAACTCGGTTTTTCTCAACATTTCCTTTTTCTATGAGCGAACGGTAGGCTTCGAAGAGAGACAGCGAGTGCGCTCAATGAGAAGTTGAAATGATATATAAACAATACACATAAAATTAGTTATTTTCTGGGAGTGCATAGATTTCACGAGCGATTCGGGTCGGAGAATCACATGTAATCAAACTGGTTTAGCCGATCCGGATCGTGAAAGATGCCTCGGTGAGGTTGATAGACTTTAACTTGGCGACATTCGACCACGAACCTCACGCAACGATTGTGTCAACGAGGCCCTACCGAGCACCTGAGGTCATTCTAGGTGAGTCAACGTTCAATTACTCTGGCCGGATAGTTGGAGCTCCAATGATATTATCCCACCGTGTGTCGGTATGATTTCAATCCTAAATTTAAAAAAAAATTTTTCTCGACTGATTTCTTCTGCCTGCCAAGAAAATAAGTTCAAAGAGACGCTAAAAATCTATTCACTATCATGTTTAATATTTATCACATCCAGGCTTTTTTGTCTAATGAGGAAATTTCCAGCAACTGCATAAGTGACCACGAGTGTTAAAAATTTCGAAAAACAACAGATCTTTAAGCGGGGGAGTTTGGAATGATGATAAGCGAGCTGAAGAAATGGTTGATTATGATACAGTCCTTCGATCGAAGAGCTATCTTACTTTATGTTTCAAACTAACTGCAAATGGCCTCCGTTGAGCTATGAGCACCTTCATTCATTCTTTTATTCCAGTTAAACACGAAACAACATGTTAAGTGATAAACGGATATACTGTCACAGATGTGAGCTCAGTAAGAGAAAACAGCGGGATAAATTTAGGAAAATACACACAAAAAAAAGATTCTGAAGTAATTATCGATATCATCGTGAAAAAAGAAGAAAAAAATCCAAATAACAACATCATGATCAATTGAACTAAAAACAAACGGTTCAAATCCTAATTTTAGAGGTTGGAACCAAAAAATCATCATCTAGTTTTAAGATCTCATCTCTGAAAGTACTGGAGAATCTCAGGGAAACAATTCTATTAGGCAGTTTATTCCAAATGTTTATAACTCGGGATGCACATGTGCTGTGTCTAGTCTGATAATTAGATGGAAGTGATATACGGTAACTGTGAGACTCCCTAGTAGGATAGGGGGAAGGGCAAAGTTTAAACAGACTTGAGTAGTCTATTTGAATCATTCCATGTAAACACTTGTGAATGAAAGTCAAATCAGCGACGTTTCTCCTATACTCTAGCGTTTGCAAAGATAGAAAGCGCAATCTAGCGGGATATTCCATTCTGATTAAACCAGCTCTAGCTAACAGTCTTCGGGTGAATGATCTTTGAACCTTCTCGATAGAGTTAATGTGTCCTATGGAGACAGGGGACCATACTTCGCTTCCATACTCAAGGAGGGGTCGTACATATGTTGTGTATGTTTTAAGTAGTACGGCGATAGATTTGGTTTTGAATGCTCTAAGAATCATATTTATGCATGTGGTGGACTTTGTAATAGTCTCTTCTATGTGTTTGGAGAAAGTAATGATTTCCTGAAAGCTGATTCCTAGATCTTTCACGTAGGGTGTTTGAGGTATGACTGTCTCATCAATGTAATAAATGGCTCTAGAATTGTTGAGACCACAATGCATGACAAAGCATTTTGGTATAGATATGACTAGACCCCAGGTGAGGGCATAGTTCGCGATGGAATCTAGAGTTAATTGTAATGCGTGTCTGTTGTGTGAGAGGATTTTAACATCATCTGCATACAAGAAAGTGTTAACATCAGGATTTATATGGTCCATTATGTCATTAATGAATATTGCGAAAAGAAGAGGGCCGAGACAGCTACCCTGCGGTACACCGCTATTGTATGTTTTGGAGCTGGAGAGAGCTTCATTTACTGATACTCTAGACGATCTATTGGTCAGAAAGGATTCAATAAGAGAGAGTAAATTGGCTTGGATTCCAATTTTTTCAAGTTTGTGTACTAGGAATCTCAAGTTAACTGAGTCAAAAGCGCGGGAGAAGTCAATGAATTGGTCGCGACGGAGGTCACCTACACGCGGTGCGACTGTGGACGACGCTACATGGCGTCGGACCCAATGGACCTCCAAACAAAACTTCCCAATGGAATCTCCCGCAAGGGACAACGAGGACGGCTTCCCCCGAAACCTCATTTTTTCTAACACGGATCAGAAAGACCCAGCGTCTCTGATCCGAACACTCCTCCAAATCGCTGGTATCGAGACTAACCCAGGCCCAAGATGGCCTTGTTCTGTATGCTCTCTTAACGCGCCTTCGAATTGTGTTAATTGTAGCAAATGTAAGAAATGGGTACATTTCCGCTGTTCCAACCTTAACAATCTTAATGATTGGAACCCCCAATGGAGATGTAGAATTTGTGAGAGAGCCCCGATCCAGCAGACTGCCTCCCAGACGGTAGCTAACCTGAGGATAATCCAATGGAACGCTAATGGACTGAGAGCCCGACTAACCGAGCTAGAGGACCTTTTACATGAGTTGAATGTTCACGTAGCACTCATCCAAGAAACCAAAATGGATGCTAATATTCCATCTCCGAATATCGTAGGTTACACGATCATAAGAAAAGACCGCTCCAACTTTGGAGGCGGACTTGCGATACTAGTCAAAGAGAATATTCGCTATGCTAACGTGACCTCCCCAACAACGGACCAGACAGCCGAAACACTCAGCGTGGACGTGCCAACCGACCAAGGAACCATAAGAATCTGCAACATTTACATCCCACCTCGATCGTCATGCCCCAACACATACGCGCCGAACTTCAACCGACTCCTAACACAGAAGAAACCATTCATTGTCGGTGGAGACTTCAACGCACACAATAAAGTTTGGAGTGAAGGTACGGAGGATAGCAGAGGAGATGAACTATGCGACTTCATTGACGACAGCGATCTTGTATGTCTCAACAACTCAAAGATGCCCACAAGACAAAAAGCATCACCAGACATCACTCTCGCCTCGAACGACATAGCCATCGACTGCAACTGGTCAACAATCAACAGAATGAACTCTGACCACCTCCCATGCCTGATTGACGTCGAAACACAGCCATCCAGCATCTCAAACGCACGTTGTTATACAAATTACAACAAAGCGAATTGGGAAGGCTTCGAAAGGGACATCAACAAGATTCTCATGGATTTCCCATTCGCCGGCAACTCAGTTCAGATGCACAAATTCCTGACCACCACCTTGACCAAAGCGGCTAAGAACAACATTCCCCGTGGAAAGGTGCCAAAATACACGCCTCACTTGAGTGAAGATGTGAAGAAGCTGATTGCAGAACGGGACCAAATGAGGAGGGACAATCCTACGGACCCCTCACTCCCCTCAATAATGGCCGAAATCTCCTTCCGCATCAACCTCGAAAAGAGGAAGGCTTGGGAAAAGTACATATCTGAAATTAGCCACAACGAACCGGGCAACAAACTCTGGAAAACGATAAAGGCTATCGACGGCAAATCAATTAAACCGACGCACTTGACCATCAGCCACGACGGGAAAAGTCTATGCCCAACATCTGCCTCAAACGCTTTTGCCAGAAAATTAGCTAAACAAGCCCCTAAAGAGGTCGACAAATCAGCAAGAAGCACAACACGACTAATTAAAGGCCTCAAACGGACAGACGCTCCCCAAATTTTCCTGGCACAGATCGAAGAAGCAATCAAGAAAACCAAAGGTTCCAAATGCCCGGACGGTGAAGGCATCTGCCCTCTACTACTCAAAATGGCCGGTGAAAACTTCAGAAAATGCCTCTGCATCCTCTTCAATAACACGCTGCAGACAGGTATTATCCCGTCCAGATGGAAAGATGCAAGAGTGATAATGTTACCTAAACCAGGAAAGGACTCCAGCAACCTGAACGGCTATAGACCAATATCAATACTATCCCCTATAGCCAAAACATTCGAACGGGTCTTATTACCATTCCTGGCGGAAGGCTTTCAAATCGCTGACTGGCAACATGGATTCCGCAAAGAGCACTCGACTACTACCGCACTCCTGGAAATAACCGGGAAAATAACAAACGGCTTCAATCGGAAACCACCCCCGGACCGCACTCTCATGGTCGCCCTTGACCTCACTGCAGCATATGACTTAGTGAACATATCCCTTCTCTGCAAGAAACTCACTGAAACGAATATGCCAAGAGCCATCGTCCGATGGATGTCCAGCTACCTAAGAGGCCGTACAATCAAGGTAGATTTCCAAGGAAAAAGCAGTCGACGTCTCACATGCAGATCTGGTGTCCCACAAGGAGCAGTGCTCAGCCCCCTCTTATTCAATCTCTACATAAACAACCTCCCGCAACCCACAGGAAACACGCAGATGACAGCCTACGCCGACGACATATCAATTCTCTCCTCAAGCCCCTGTATTGAAACCTGTGAAGATCAGATCAACCACTTCCTACCGAAACTCGTAGAAGAATTGGAACAACGTAAAATGATCATATCCAAGGAAAAGACTACGGTCACCCTTTTCACAACCCATACAGGCGAATGTAAAAAAGAACCCAAGGTAGAAATCCACGGAACCCTTCTGCCGACAACTAAAACACCCAAAATACTCGGTGTCGTCTTAGACCAACTCGGCACCTTCCGACAACATGCAGAATACCTTAAACAGAGAACGGCCAAAAGACTGAATATACTACGTGCCCTCGGAGGAAGAACATGGGGCCAACAGAAAAACACCCTTCTTGCAACCTACAAAACAATGACCAGATCCGTTCTCAACTACGCCGCACCAATTTACTCCCCTCAATTGGCCGAGACGAACTGGAAAAAACTACAGGCAAACCAAAATAGAGCAATTCGGATCGCAACAGGAAACCTAGCAATGGCCGGCACAGAGCACTTAGCTCTAGAAAGCGAAATGTTACCCATAAAGGAGCACAACACGATGCTTACCAAGCAATTCGTTGCAAGAGCAAGACTCCTCCCAAACCATCCCTCCCATCGTCGATGCATGGAACCCAAACCACCTAGAACTATTCGTAAACATGCCAAGGACTTAGAAATTATGCTAGTAGACAGTGATCAGAAAGCCGCACTTAAAAGAATACATACTGAAACTGTTAGAAATTTCATTAGATCTTGCTCACCTAACCCAGTTCTAGGTAAGAAACCTCCCAGAATCCATAAATCAACGAATCAACTTCCCAGGGAACAACAAATAACATTATCGCAACTACGTAGTGGCTATGCAAGTTCCCTTAACAGCTACCTACACAGAATAGGAGCTGCCCTATCACCTCTTTGCCCAAAATGTTTAGAAGAGCCACATACAACTAGTCATTTATTCTCGTGTCGCTGTGACCACACACTTTTAAGAAGTATAGATTTGTGGAATAGCCCGACGTCTGTTGTTAAGTTCTTATACCAGTGATTCCTTTCTCTCTCTCAAAAAAAAAAAAAAAAAAAAAAAAAAGGGGGGGAAAAAAAATATTTAAAAAAAAAAAAAAAATAAATAAATAAGTAAACCCCGAGAGAGAAAGAGAAATAATGTAATTAGATAAATGATGTAAGTAAGGTTATTGTTTTCTGAGCCATGTCAAAGAAGACCTCGTCTACCCAGCCGGAGACCTACGGCGGGCAATCTACAACAACAACAACAGAAGTCAATGAAGCATATTTCGAAGTCTAACTTTCTATAATGTAGAGATAGGTTTTTTTTTCTGTTTCAAAACTTTTAGTAAGTGACACACTTTCGAATACAATTATTTTGAAATCCCGGTTTTTCTTCCATCTTAACTTTCTTGGTACATGACTGATTTTAATAAGTCTTCAATACCCCCCCCCCACCTGTTTTAGAAACGGTGGTACAAAATCATTGGAGCATGGTGTAAGGCTTTGCTTGGTTCAGTCCAGAATGTGGATGGATGTCCGCGAGCTGAGAACTTGTTTTGACTTTGTATACGGATCTTATATCATGAATTTTCTCTTCTTCCTAGCGTCGTAGCGCGGTATTCTGTTAGGAATAGCGCTTTCTTGCTCGTTGAATCATCCATTGTCGGTCAGCTTGAAAGATGCGATAGTTTTCTTTGACGGATAATATCGGTTGATAAAAAAGAGGTAGTATTTGAAACCCAGATTTTTTGTTCTCTAAGACTTCCATACTTATTGATACAGTTTCATGAAAAGCTCTTATAGTATAAACAAATGACCTCAGAATGTCTGATCTGGATTAAAATAACAATTAGATAATTGCATTTATATAAAATTGTGTCTATTCCATGAATACATGCATTAAAGCATGAGGTCCGAAATAGGTGTTTTTTTAAAGGAAGATAAAGCTATAAACACATGTAGTGACCCAGAAAGCAGCTAGGTCTTTATCTTAATTTATATACCAGCTTTCCTCGTCGTGAGTCAAAATTAGGTGCGGTTAAGATTTTGATATGGTCAGTCGAAAATATAGTGGATTTCCATGGTCGTTGCAGAGTTGGGCTGGAAGCAGCCTTGTGACGTGTGGTCCATCGGCTGCATTCTCTTCGAATTGTACATGGGGGTGCCGCTCTTCGAGGCGCGAGACGACCTTGTGCATCTGGCGATGATGGACCGCATCCTTGGCTCCATGCCTTATCAGATGGCCAAGAAGACCAAGTGAGTCATTAGTCATGTATCTATTGATCGGAAGGGCATGATACTAGTATATTCGAAATTGAAGTTTAATTTTGAAGTTAAAAAAGTGATTTTATCATTGAATTTGAGATGGAATCATTAAATTTCATGGAATGCGTGAATTAAATACCGTGAATAGTAATTTTGACACTTTCTGAAATTTAAATTTGAAATCAGCAACGGAGACGGAGACTGCTCGATCAGTAACATTACTCGCGAGGTGAAGCATCGATTGATAATTTACAGAACAAAGTATTTCCACGACGGTCGACTAGTTTGGAACGACAAGGGAGCAGACGCTGAGTACGTCAGGGAGAACTGCAAACCTCTCAGGGTAAGCTATCTTGCTGGCGTGATAGAGAACGAAAGAGAGAGAGAAGAGAGTGAAAGAGCATGGTAGAAGGACTTTCAAGAAACAAAGGGAGGGGAAGTGGGAGTTAGGACCCCCATTTCGGGCGAAATATTCATCATCAGACAGGTATGATGAGATAACTTTCAAAGCATGTATCCTATTTTGTTTGGAGAAAAAGCCGAGGCTCCCTCCCCGGTAATGAAATAGTCATGCACATTGATTTTCATGGCAACCCGTTCGACGATAAATCAGCTGATGAAAGATTTAATGGTTTTTTGGTAACAATAAATTTTCTGGTACTCCGTAATTTTCTGGTGCTCGTGATGCTTAAATACCGTATTCAGGGCATGGTTTAATCTAACTTCAAATTAGATTTTCAATAATGTGACGAGTTATAGTTTGTACTCTCTTTGTAAGGGTTGCTATGCTTCTCGTCAGACTGCACTAATAATCATCTTCCTCGCGCTTGTTGTTGTTGTTGTTGTTGTTGCCGGCAAACGTCTCGCGTCGAAGAGAGTTGGCTATGGAGAGCCGCTCTCTCCCTCTCTCTCTCCTCTCTTTTTTTTTTAAAATACATCTCTTCATCTTTCCTTCACAATAGTCTCAGAAATGAGGTTTCATCCAGAGATCTTCCAACGTGAGTCTTGTTGGACGTCATTTGAAGAGATGGGCCACGTCGTGAGGTCCATTGAGACAGTCTGGGCAGTAGTCAGGTATCGAGTCATCGATCCGGTGTAAGTAGTGGTTGGTGTACCTGCTGTAGCCTGAGCGGAGTTGGCTCAGCGTGCAGCGGGCGTTTCTGGAGAGGTCCACTTCTTCTTCATTTATGTCCGGTGGTGGTCGGCCGCCCAGTATGATTGGACCTTGGATGGTTTCCTTTTCTTCTGAGACCATGTTTGTGTGGACTCGGTTGGCGACGCTTTTCCCGTTGTTCTTCTCTGCTGTTTCCGACAGGGCTCTTTCAACAGTGCTTCTGCATGCGATGTAAAGATCAGCTTTCATGTTGCGTGGTGGGGGTCCTTGGAGAAATAATCCGTGATGGAAGTGAGTTTGGCTCAAGGTCCTTGCCAAGTATTGGGCTGATAGCATGTGAAGGTGCGATTTCGATCTCATAACTTTAGTTTCAGCATGTATGTGGTCGACGCTGGCCATTTGATGGTTTCCTGTTACGATACGCAGGCCATTGTTCTGTCCTCTTTGAATTTTGGTATGTGCTGAGGAGGAGAGAAAGCTGGCCCAGGCTGGAGCTGCGTAGCTGTATATGGATTGGCAAATGGCTTTGTACGTGAGACGGAGTGTCTCCTTTTGGTTGCCCCATGTACTGCCGGCTAGCGCCTTCAGTACATTGTTACGTTGCGACATTCGGCCTGCTATGTCTTTCGCATGATGACTGAATGTGAACATAGAATCATATGTAACTCCAAGGATTATGGCGGTATTCACGGTGGGTACGCTCTGACCTCCGATCGAGACATCTAGGATAGTCTTGTACTCTTTGCTGTAAGGTGTGAAGAGTAGAAGCTGGCTTTTGGCATGAGAAATAGATAGTCCACGATCGTGGATGAACTTTTCGATGTGTGGGAGACCGGATCGTATGTGTAGCGAGGCAGTGGAAATGCTCGGATCTGACGCCCATAGCGTTATATCATCAGCATAAGAGACGATTTTGATGTTTGGATCGTTGTTCGGAAGATCGCTTAGATATAAATTGAAAAGAAGCGGTGAGAGTGCGCTGCCTTGAGGGACTCCGCTTCTGATCAGGGATGAGCTTGAGAGGACGTCGCGAAAGGATGTACGGCTCGTTCGTCCTCTAAGGTACGATGCTAGCCATTTCTTTGCGAAGTTTGGGGCGTCGGTTTGTAGGACGAGATCTATGAGTACCGCTATGTCTATGCTGTCGAAGGCCTTTGACATGTCGATTGCCAACATCACTGTACGTTTAGCTGGTCTCTTCGTGTTAAAACCTGCAGCTACGTCTTTTGAAAGAGTGAGGAGGGCAGAGGTGGTGGATCTTCCTGTGGTGAATCCATGCTGGTGCTCAGCTACTCTTACGTACGGCTTGAGTTCTTCCAATCCCCCGGCTTAGTAAATCCCCGCTTAGTAAAATCTATTGAAAAAGTTCAGCGGTCGTTTACGAGAAGAATCCTAGCAAGATCTGGCCATTCCAGACTTCCCTATTCACAAAGAATCTCCATGTTAGGCCTAGAAACTCTTGAATATCGTCGTGCTATATCTGACCTTTTATTTATTCATAAATGTGTCCACAAAAAATGTGAACTTGAAACTATGAACTTGTTTCAGTTGTCTGCAGTACAGAGATTTTCTCGCCATTCTCATGAGCTCAGGCTAAAAACACCTCATAATATTAGCAAATGTTCTATTTCTACATGTGTTTCTCGCCAGCTATCAGTATGGAATTCATTACCTTTTGAGATCGTCAGTACACCTTATACTGCTAGTTTCAAAAAACAATTATTATCTCTGCCTACTGAAAAGATATTACCTAAACCTTTCGTTCATGACTAATATAATTGTCGATTTTAAGTATATCACCCTCCCCCCCTTTTTTCATTTATACCGCAACCCCTAAACACCGCCACTTAGAAGAAAGTCCATGCATTTAACTTTGTTCTTGTTTGTGTTTTCATGATATCTCATGTGCTTGGAATAAAGAAATGAAATGAATAGAAGTCGTTCTATGATTTTCGCCATCGGTGAGAGTAAGGAGATGTTGTTGTTGTAGATTGCCCGCCGTAGGTCTCCGGCTGGGTAGACGAGGTCTTCTTTGACATGGCTCAGAAAGCAATAACCTTACTTACATCATTTATCTAATTACATTAATTTCTCTTTCTCTCTCGGGGTTTATTTGGTTTTTTTCCTTTATATATTTATATTTTTTTTAAGAGAGAGAAAGGAATCACTGGTATAAGAACTTAACAGACGTCGGGCTATTCCACAAATCTATACTTCTTAAAAGTGTGTGGTCACAGCGACACGAGAATAAATGGCTAGTTGTATGTGGCTCTTCTAAACATTTTGGGCAAAGAGGATTTTGGGCAGCTCCTATTCTGTGTAGTTAGCTGTTAAGGGAACTTGCATAGCCACTACGTAGTTGCGATAATGTTATTTGTTATTCCCTGGGAAGTGGATTCGTTGATTTATGGATTCTGGGAGGTTTCTTACCTAGAACTGGGTTAGGGGAGCAAGATCTAATGAAATTTCTAACAGTCTCAGTATGTATTCTTTTAAGTGCGGCTTTCTGATCACTGTCTACTATGTCACGGTCGGACGTTAATTAATTGTTAATTATGAATGTTAGTATTGATGATCTACGATGTTATGTCTCTGGTGTTATGTTTCTTATGTTACGTATTATGTTATATATCTCTCACTATTGTTGCGTAGGAAGTTTCGACCTCTCGCGCGCTTCGGCCTGGCCAGCCACATTCTCATTTTTTTAAATGATTAAGTTCGTTTTTGTTTTTCTCGTAAAAGCCCGATTGCGTGGGTTAGAGTGGAGTGTTGTGTTGCTCTGGGAGCAAGTCGTTTGGATTGGTTTTGGTGGTGATTTTGTGAGAAGACCGTAGCGGCGTGAGTCTCTAGGGGCTGCGTCCGTTACAGCTCCAATTGTTCTACGGGTTCTACGAGCTCGTAGGGTGACTCGAGTGTCTAAAAGGGAGCTGTTTAGCCCGCTAACGGGCCTGGTGTAATCGATTGAAGAATTTGTTGTGCTTCTCTGCGTTGAAGTTGTTAATTGGTGCTCCTTGCTGAAATAAATATCGGCATCTAAAAACTCTGTTTGTGTTCAGCATTCCAAGTCACAGCGTGAAACTAATTCGCGAACTACATTACAACTAACATCATTTCTAAGTCCTTGGCATGTTTACGAATAGTTCTAGGTGGTTTGGGTTCCGTGCATCGACGATGGGAGGGGTGGTTTGGGAGGAGTCTTGCTCTTGCAACGAATTGCTTGGTAAGCATCGTGTTGTGCTCCTTTATGGGTAACATTTCGCTTTCTAGAGCTAAGTGCTCTGTGCCGGCCATTGCTAGGTTTCCTGTTGCTATCCGTATTGCTCTATTTTGGTTTGCCTGTAGTTTTTTCCAGTTCGTCTCGGCCAATTGAGGGGAGTAAATTGGTGCGGCGTAGTCGAGAACGGATCTGGTCATTGTTTTGTAGGTTGCAAGAAGGGTGTTTTTCTGTTGGCCCCATGTTCTTCCTCCGAGGGCACGTAGTATATTCAGTCTTTTGGCCGTTCTCTGTTTAAGGTATTCTGCATGTTGTCGGAAGGTGCCGAGTTGGTCTAAGACGACACCGAGTATTTTGGGTGTTTTAGTTGTCGGCAAAAGGGTTCCATGGATTTCTACCTTGGGTTCTTTTTTACATTCGCCTGTATGGGTTGTGAAAAGAGTGACAGTAGTCTTTTCCTTGGATATGATCATT
The DNA here is from genome assembly GCA_964056735.1 of Allodiplogaster pararmata. NCBI lineage: Eukaryota > Metazoa > Nematoda > Chromadorea > Rhabditida > Diplogasteridae > Allodiplogaster > Allodiplogaster pararmata. The sequence continues at coordinate 35,597,925 of OZ057403.1, forward strand.
TTTCGTTGTTCCAATTCTTCTACGAGTTTCGGTAGGAAGTGGTTGATCTGATCTTCACAGGTTTCAATACAGGGGCTTGAGGAGAGAATTGATATGTCTTCGGCGTAGGCTGTCATCTGCGTGTTTCCTGTGGGTTGCGGGAGGTTGTTTATGTAGAGATTGAATAAGAGGGGACTGAGCACTGCTCCTTGTGGGACACCAGATCCGCATGTGAGACGTCGACTGCTTTTTCCTTGGAAATCTACCTTGATTGTACGGCTTCTTAGGTAGCTGGACATCCATCGGACGATGGCTCTTGGCATATTCGTTTCAGTGAGTTTCTTGCAGAGAAGGGATATGTTCACTAAGTCATATGCTGCAGTGAGGTCAAGGGCGACCATGAGAGTGCGGTCCGGGGGTGGTTTCCGATTGAAGCCGTTTGTTATTTTCCCGGTTATTTCCAGGAGTGCGGTAGTAGTCGAGTGTAAGGAGATCGGTCGGTATCCTGGTCCATCTGTTGCCTCTTTTCCTGCTTTCAGGAGTGGGAGAATGACTGAAGATTTCCAAATCATGGGAATTCTGCCAGAGCTGAGGGAGTCGTTGATAAGCTTTGTGAGGGCGGCTATACCTCTGTTCCCGAGATAATGGAAGAGTATTGGAGCGAGTCCGTCCGGTCCGAGGGCTGTTGATTTCTTTGTCTTTTTAATAGCTGATTTCACTGCGGCCTCTGAGTACTCGACAAAATCTTTAGCGTGGATGTTGTGAACTTTCTTCATGGTTTTCCGATTTTCCTTTTTTGTTTTGTAGTCGACTGGGCATGTGAAGCGTTTGTTGAACTGGTTCGCGATTTTGAAGGAGGATGTGAGGGGTCCTTTCCCGAAGTCGATGGCGCAGTTTGGTGGGGGACGTCCTTTATCATTCAACATCTTGATCGTTTTCCACAGTTTCTTGCAGTCTAGTTTGGGATCAAAGGTCTCCATGAAGTTTCTCCAGATCCTCGCGCTTGTTGCCGTCTCACGGTAGAGTACGCGCGCTCCCCTTAGTTGCAAGACAGCCAATTCTAGTAGAATTAGTAGCTGCTCGCTGGTTTACTGTTAGTGTATGTAGCAGCAGTGGGAAGTCAGTCTGATAGCACAAAAACCGAAAAATTGTGAGACTGCGCATCAATAAATTCAAGAAACCACCAAAATGCGAATCAAAAAGTAGAAAATTTGCCAGGAAGCACAGAGGGCGGCGAGGAAGGAATTTTTTATAGAGTGACAGCTGAATGAATATAAGTAGTCGTTATTGTGGGGCTTGTAACATAGTAAGTGCACAAAGAGTGATAACTGGAGCATTCCGTGATAACTGGAGCAGTCTCAAGTGCCTCTCTTCTTGCTCAGTGCTACATGCAATCAAGTGAGCCGGAGCACGTGGAACTGTTCGAGTTGGTGGAGATTATGTTAGCTTATGAGCCGGATGCGAGGATCACTCTAGAAGACGCCCTGCAGCACACCTACTTCAATCCAAGGTGATCCATGATTACTAGAAATTACTAGGATAGGTTTAAAGAGGTCTTTGGGGGTTCAAAATGTTTGATGATTAGTGCGATTGATGACAGGCCGACGTCCCCGACGTACTCTCCCACAAGCCCCAATTATAGGCCGACGTCCCCGACGTACTCTCTCACAAGCCCCAATCAAGTCAGTCATTTTGGAGAAGTTGTTTTAGTTGATGGATCTAGAAAGTTGTGATGAAGTTCAGGGAAATCTGCAGTAGACTTTTCATCGACTATGATACAGATTCATCGACTCTTCATCCTTGTTTCTCGACATGGAGATGTGTTTTTTAAAAAAAAAGTAAAATTTCAACCTTAATATTGTATTATTATAGTAGAGCATGGAAGTTATAGTTTTTTTTAAATTTGAATATTATTATCACAATTTCGTATAACATAACTGTTGTTCTTGAAACGGAGTTAAGTATCCAGGCTTATATTCAATACAGTTCAATACCTTATAGAAAATTCTGGGTGTGACATAATGGTGATGTGCGTGGGTATTGTTCGAAGAGTCACAAGTTCCACCCCGATCCCAGACAGATCCACCTGACCCAAAAGAGCTAAAAATTTCTTGGTAGTACTCTTTCACGAATATTACTCTCCACACGGCTGCTACACGCACTAGCAGTGACCCAGCGGGCAGCCACTGATTTTACCAAGTTAAGTCTGTCCCGCATCTTAGGCGGAAACAAGCGCGAGGAAGATCATTATTTTTTGTCACTCGAATAATGCTACAGGGTGGGTCATAAATAGTGTTACAAATGTTTGAGAACATTTCCTGAGGAAGTGACCGCACGTAGCGGTCACTTTTCTTGTTTTTTCCGATTCCCCGTAATTTTTTATACGTGTCAAGTGAGTTTCGATTGAATCCATCGATGTTTAGGGTAATGACAGCGTCGAATCGCTTGCGAACTGCGATCATTCGCCTACACACTCTTGGCCACGCCCCTGCTCGCATTGCTGAAACGCTTCGCCTGCCTCGCATGACAGTGTATCGAGCGATCAAACGATTCGAGGAGCTTGGCACATCTTTGGACCGTCCAAGGCGAGGTCGTCCTCGCACTGCTCGCACGACACAACTCATCGAAACCGTTCGGAGTCGGATCAACCGAAATGCACGACGAAGCATCAGACAGATGGCGCAGCAGCTCCCGATGAGCCGAACTTCATTGAGACGAATAGTCACGGAGGAGCTGGGACTCAGGTCGTATCGTACACGGAAGGCCGCTTTTCTGTCGGCTCGCAACAAGTCGGAAAGAGTCAAAAGATGTCGCGACCTTCTTCGTCGTACGCAACAAGGCGAACATTTCAATATGGTGTTCTCTGACGAAAAGCTGTTCACCGTGGAAGAAGTCCACAACTCCCAAAACGTCAGAGTGCTTGCGAAGGACGCAGAGCAAGCCGATAGCAAGGGTAGAACGGTCCAACGCAGTGCACATCCAACTCAAGTCATGGTCTGGGCGGGGATCTGCGCAACAGGAAAAACACCGCTTGTTTTCGTCGAGAAAGGCGTCAAGATCGACACGGAATACTATCTGAAACATGTTCTGCAAGACGTGCTCCATCCATGGTCTCAATCGCATTTCAATCAGAGGTCATGGACCTTTCAACAAGACTCAGCACCAGCCCACAAAGCTAAAAAGGTTCAAACGTGGTGCAAGGAAAATTTTCCCGGCTTCATCACAACAGCAGAATGGCCGGCCTCATCACCCGACCTGAACCCGCTCGATTATTCCGTTTGGGCCTACTTGGAGTCCAAGGTAAACTCTCGCTCCCACCCAAATATTGATTCCCTGAAGAATGCCCTTCAGGCAGAATGGGACAACATCGGAGTCGAATACCTTCGTACAGTGGTGGAGGCGTTCCCAAAGAGACTTCGAGCTGTAGTTCGGGCAAAAGGAGATCGTTTGAGCTGAACTTTTGCGTGAATGTTGACATTTATGTTGTTGATAAAATATGTTAATTTGAGATGATTTTCTCTGTTTTGAAAAAAGGTATAACAATTCCAATTTGTAACACTATTTATGGACCACCCTGTAGTGATACGAATGCTCTTATCGTCTGCATCCTCTCTTTTACATCAAAAGCTTTCGGGCTCTCTCGAAGGCCTGCCTTTACTTCATGATTAGTCATCTTGATGTACATATTCTTTCTGAAAGTGGCAAGAAACATCCTGGTAGGCTTTCTTCTTTTTTAAACTTTTTTTTGATGAAGGCCTGGTTTTTTTAAACAAAATTACGTGATTATTGATGAAATCGGATCTTAGAAGCTTTGTATGAAAAAGATAGGGCTTATTTGCAGTACTCACACACGTCACCACAATATTCTTCATCTTGATTAATTTCTGCTAATTGTAGCAGTGCGCCTGGAAAAGCAGTGCGCCAATTCAGCCAGCGGCTGATCTGCCCCTGGTGCCAAAAAACATACTCGAGGTTGGTGCAACGTACAAAAGGTTTATTAAGGTTTTGAGATGGTCAGACGTGGGATCTTGCTGAAAAGGTTTTTTCTCTAGATGATTGTGCTAAATTTTTGATAGAAAGTCATTTCCTGATTCGATCAATTCGACGCCTTATCCAGTTGCCAGGTTTAACAATGGTGACTGTTGTACATAGTATCTTCAAAAGAAATATGCACCAAGTATATGAGTAGCTGAATTTTTATGCAGATTTGTTTTTCATACTCCATAACACACTCAGATTTCGAAGAAAAAAACGAATGCAGTATGAAACGTATTCGTTGCAGGAGTGACTCGCGGACGAGACATTGGCGGACGCTTTTTTTAAACTTTTTTTTGGGTATCTTTTGGTACGAAATCTCGCCTCAGCCGTGCTTAGATGTTCGATATAATGTCTAGATCCCTTCATTTTCGAAGTTGATATGTATGACTGTTATCACTAGTTGAGTTATAAGTCGAAAGTCATGACTAGTTTATTTATCATGAAAAAATTGACTCGTGATTAAAAAAAAAATTTCGAGTTAGATACAATGTAGGTTTAAACATGTTTTCAGAAGTTGATCCTTTGTTTTTAAGTGATATAATAGAACAGTGATGAATGCAAACACATGTTTTTCATGAATAATAAGTCTTTGTCAGTGATAAGTATCATTCTCGCATTGTCGCGTCTATTCCCGCCTCGTCCCAGGGTATCCTTTCTCCTGAAACGATCCTGGTAGAACCAGTAACTGATTCCTGTGTCATTGCTAGTGTGTTGTATATGCAATCACATCCGGGCGGAGCGCCAGATTCCTGCGAGCATCAGCTGTTTTTGCTCAGTTCATGGGAGTGGCACAAAAGTCAGTGCACTAATATTGTGCGACTCGCATCAACAAATCATTAGGCCATACCATGACTTAGAATGTTTCTTTTAGTAACACTTCATAACATGGTAGTAGATTACGGTAACCTTTGGTAAAAGGTAAAAAGCGAGCGGTCGAGGATGATAAACACTAAAAAATTTTCTCAAAAAAGTATAATCCTTGTGTTTCTCTATAAGAGCTTTGTAATAAAAGATTAACTAATTAGGTCCTTTCTTAACTTTTTGTTGTACTCTTCCGTTTAAATATTCCACTTGTGACTTATTTACGGACTTTTTTGATTATCCCGCGCAGGAAATAGTTCTGAATCATCTCATGAGTTCTTTGGAAATGTGATGGCATCGATTAGATATCATTTTTAGTTGTAGAAGTTCATGACTCAGTGTACTCGGAATTTTTGACGATTTTTCTTATTATCACAATATAGATGTTCTACTGATTATCAATGTAAGCGTGATCAGTTGTGTGATGTCCTTATTTTTGAATTGTATATGTGCTTTTCAAGAAAGGTTCTAATAAACCGTATTTATTACAAGTTTGAAGTGTTGCAATCTAAAACAGCTAAAACAAGGTCTACCTTCTTTCTCTCTTTCTTAAATCTTTCATCACAGGCTCTCTTTCTACTTCTCTAGCCTTCCTGATCTCTTTCGTTTCTATCGTTCTCTTTCTCTCTCTTTCTTTCTCTTTCTCTCTCTCTTTCTTTCTCTTTCTCTTTCTCTTTCTCTCTCTCTCTCTCTCTCTCTCTCTCTCTCTCTCTCTCTCTCTCTCTCTCTCAGAGTGATCTATTTCAGTCTTCCTCTGAGGTCCAAAGGGGGTCTTACCTGACCATTCCCAGCCTTCAACGCACCCCTATTCCCTCCGATCCAAATTCATTCATCCCAAAACAAACAAACTTCTCTTCATCCAGTGTTTATGGGGCTGTTCATCATTACGTGTGTATAAAATAGGCTGGTATGAGTATTATTAAAGGAAGAAAACAGTATGAAAAGGAAAGGAAACATTAGGGATAACATGAGTAGAACATCATGTTTTGAGAGAAGACAGATAGAGAGAGAGAGAGGACAGAGATGGGAAAAGAATCAGCAAATTCTAGAGATTGGCAATATTAGAAGGGTGGTAGAAATATAGGGATAGAGAGAGAAAAGATAGAAAAAGAAGGAAAGAGATAGGGATGATTTATACATAGAAGCAAACTCGTAAATCAGGTTTTCATGCATTCATTACAAGTTATGCCGAAGAGGAATGAGAAGAGAAAGAGATAGCAGATGATCTGTATCAGAGATGAAGCGGAAAACACAAATATTTGAGCAAGGGATAGAAGATTTAGAGAAATTGAGAACAGAAGATGTTATAGAAAAGAATGAGAGAGAAAAAAGAGGAAAAAAGAGAGTGAGATAGAACAGAGATAGAGGGAAAGCGAGAAAAAGAAAAGTTGAGAGTGAAAGAAAAGGAGAGAGAAAGGGAAAGAGAGAGAGAGAATCGTGGATAGCATCAGAGATGAAGTAAGTTACCAAACAGTCCCCTCTCCAGTTTTGCATAATACTATGCATGTACCGCCCGCTATTTAGCAACTTTCGCTTCGTTCGAGAATGGGAGAATGTCTAATAGCCCTAAGCCTTTTCAAATTTCCATGAAACATTTCTAGATTTTTTTTAAAAAGTAGACACCCACTTCTACTCTTATCTAGCTAAACTCTACAGAAATCCTTAATATTACAGAAAATCGTTCCTATCGTCCGTATAAATTCTTGGTCGTTGATCGCCACATATGTATTTATATTTTTAAAAAGCCTACAACTGCTTTTCAAATAGCACGATTCACTATCCCCAAAAGATATTCGCTACTCTGAATTGTCACTTAGGAGTGTGAGTTGTATTTACTCATTCATAAATTCTCATAAACTTCTTATATACTCGACTCCATCTTAGGCCTTCTTGGCGCATTTTCTGTGATATTGTATGCGCCCATGAGTTGCCCCAAGGGTCCTCTTTCTGTATTTTATGGCTCAAGTATCCTTTCTTATCTTCCAAACTGGGTTCTATCACCCACGGAATAGTTTTCCTGATCTCTTCACTTTTTTATTTGATACCAAGTGCCACATAAATCTTGTGACACTGCATACTAAACTGAACTCTCTCTCTCTCTCTCTCTCTCTCTCTCTCTCTCTCTCTCTCTCTCTCTCTCTCTCTCTCTCTCTCTCTCTCTCTCTCTCTCGCTTGTCTCTTTTTATGTCTTTAACTTTTTTTCTTTTGATTCATTATCTCTTAACATTTCCTTTTTTGTGCGATTGGTCCTCAACCTGAATCAATGAACGCAACTAATTAAAATAATAAACTGATTAACTTACTGTTAAAGAAAGCCAACTGATTCAAGTTGAGAATTCAGAAGAAGTCAGTCGTCGACTAGTCAAAAATTCACTAATAAGTATAGTCATCATGGCCGTCCCCACTCCGCGCCTGCCGAGAATACCAATGCGAACGTCAATATACAAACCAGCAACTTCCAGTCGGGCATCGGTTAAAGAAAATGTGAGCGTGAAATATTATGTTGTAAGACGGGATACATTTTTTTAACTCTGAAAATTGAGCCAAAAATATTATACAAAATTTCTCACAATAGACAACACCATACATGTTTCCGACATCACATAACCCAAACGCAAAAAAATTTCCTGAAACCAGTCGGTAATTCAAGAAAATTGTTTGAAAAATGTCTTTTGTGAATAAATATTCTTCAATACTGGTAATTTTGGAGCTCTCATCCCATAACAATGTTCTACATTAACTTGCTCAGTCTCACCGTCAAATCTTGTTCTCACATCTCATGCTCGGAGAGAATTATATAATAGCTTAGACTGCGTATGGAATTTCTGCGAGAGTCTCAGTACTTGATAAAACTTGTAACCAAAACTTTCTCTTGCTATATCGCTCGTTCTCTTTGTCATCGCTCGAACTCCTTCAAATTCACTGATCAGTCACAGTAAGTCTGGTAGAATTCTTTAATTGACAAATTATGAACTTTAATTTGTCATCTTAACCAGGCGTCCCTGCCTTTAAACTGTGTGACTTAGCAGAGTGAAAAACACTCTGCGTGTTTTTCACTCTGCGTGTTTTTCACTCTGCGTGTTTTTCACTCTGCGTGTTTTTCACTCTGCGTGTTTTTCACTCTGCGTGTTTTTCACTCTGCGTGTTTTTCACTCTGCGTGTTTTTCACTCTGCGTGTTTTTCACGTCTTGAACAGTCAACTAGCGATTTCCTCTCTCCATGCCAGTCACAAGAGCACATAAACGTTTGCTTCCTGCAAACCCAACTCCTAATACTTCCCCGTCGAGTCCAAACACGCGAGGCATCTCTACTATTGCCACTGAGACGCTCTCCTTCGCCAACAGTGACCCACCGCCAGGCGTTCCCAAAGGGTTTTGGGACTCGATTTCTCGGCTTTTAATCAACTTATCAACTACTATTGAACAATTGTCTTCGGCTAATTCAACTTGCAAATGCTCCCCTCTCAAGCCCATCCCGGACCACTCTCAAGCTCTTCATCCCTCTGAATCAGAGATTAAAAAAGCACAATCGGCTCAGATCAATCGTAATCGTTGGCTTAGCTGAATCTTCGGACCCAAACCCATCTATGAGAATGGAACATGACGAAAAAAAAGTCGCTTTAGTCCTGACCGCACTAAATCTCGAAGTACGCGCGCAAACTATCTTCCGCATGGGAAAACCTAGTGATCGTCCTCGTCTTCTCAAAGTCCTTCATTCCAGCCCTCTCGACTCAGATAATTCCACCCCTCTCGAGTCAATTCATTCCAACCCTCTCGACTCAAATCATTTCAACCCTCTCGACTCAAATCATTCCAGCCCTCTCGACTCAAATCATTCCACCCCTCTCGACTCAATTCATTCCAACCCTCTCGACTCAAATCATTTCAACCCTCTCGACTCAAATCACTCCACATCTCTCGACTCAAATCATTTCACCCCTCTCGACTCAAATCATTCCACCCCTCTCGACTCAAATCATTCATCCCCTCTCGACTCAATTCATTCCAGCCCTCTCGACTCAATTCATTCCAGCCCTCTCGACTCAATTCATTCTATTCTATTTAATCAAATCATTCCACCCCTCTCGACTCAAATCATTCCACCCCTCACGACTCAAATCATCCCACCCCCTCGACTCAATTCATTTCACCCCTCTCAACTCAAATCATTTCAACCCTCTCGACTCAATTCATTCTATTCTATTTGATCAAATCATTCCACCCCTCTCGACTCAAATCATTCCACCCCTCACGACTCAAATCATCCCACCCCCTCGACTCAATTCATTTCACCCCTCTCGACTCAAATCATTTCAACCCTCTCGACTCAAATCATTCATCCCCTCTCGACTCAATTCATTCCAGCCCTCTCGACTCAATTCATTCCAGCCCTCTCGACTCAATTCATTCTACTCTATTTAATCAAATCATTCCACCCCTCTCGACTCAAATCATTTCAACCCTCTCGACTCAAATCATTCATCCCCTCTCGACTCAAATCATTTCAACCCTCTCGACTCAAATCATTCATCCCCTCTCGACTCAATTCATTCCAGCCCTCTCGACTCAATTCATTCCAGCCCTCTCGACTCAATTCATTCCAGCCCTCTCGACTCAATTCATTCTATTCTATTTAATCAAATCATTCCACCCCTCTCGACTCAAATCATTCCACCCCTCACGACTCAAATCATCCCACCCCCTCGACTCAATTCATTTCACCCCTCTCGACTCAAATCATTTCAACCCTCTCGACTCAATTCATTCCAGCCCTCTCGACTCAATTCATTCCAGCCCTCTCGACTCAATTCATTCCAGCCCTCTCGACTCAATTATTCTATTCTATTTAATCAAATCATTCCACCCCTCTCGACTCAAATCATTCCACCCCTCACGACTCAAATCATCCCACCCCCTCGACTCAATTCATTTCACCCCTCTCGACTCAAATCACTCCACATCTCTCGACTCAATTCATTCCACCCCTCACGACTCAAATCATCCCACCCCCTCGACTCAATTCATTTCACCCCTCTCGACTCAAATCATTCCACCCCTCTCGACTCAATTCATTTCACCCCTCTCGACTCAAATCATTCCACCCCTCTCGACTCAATTCATTCCAACCCTCTCGACTCAAATCATTCCACCCCTCTCGACTCAAATCATTCCAACCCTCACGACTCAAATCATCCCACCCCTCGACTCAATTCATTTCACCCCTCTCGACTCAAATCATTTCAACCCTCTCGACTCAAATCATTCATCCCCTCTCGACTCAATTCATTCCAGCCCTCTCGACTCAATTCATTCCAGCCCTCTCGACTCAATTCATTCTATTCTATTTAATCAAATCATTCCACCCCTCTCGACTCAAATCATTCCACCCCTCTCGACTCAAATCATTCCACCCCTCACGACTCAAATCATCCCACCCCCTCGACTCAATTCATTTCACCCCTCTCGACTCAAATCATTTCAACCCTCTCGACTCAAATCATTCATCCCCTCTCGACTCAATTCATTCCAGCCCTCTCGACTCAATTCATTCCAGCCCTCTCGACTCAATTCATTCTATTCTATTTAATCAAATCATTCCACCCCTCTCGACTCAAATCATTCCACCCCTCTCGACTCAAATCACTCCACATCTCTCGACTCAAATCATTTCACCCCTCTCGACTCAAATCATCCCACCCCTCTCGACTCAAATCATTCCAACCCTCTCGACTCAAATCATTCCAACCCTCTCGACTCAAATCATTCCGACTGTACTCGGAATTTTTGACGATTTTTCTTTTTATCACAATATAGATGTTCTACTGATTATCAATGTAAGCGTGATCAGTTGTGTGATGTCCTTATTTTTGAATTGTATATGTGCTTTTCAAGAAAGGTTCTAATAAACCGTATTTATTACAAGTTTGAAGTGTTGCAATCTAAAACAGCTAAAACAAGGTCTACCTTCTTTCTCTCTTTCTTAAATCTTTCATCACAGGCTCTCTTTCTACTTCTCTAGCCTTCCTGATCTCTTTCGTTTCTATCGTTCTCTTTCTCTCTCTTTCTTTCTCTTTCTCTTTCTCTCTCTCTCTCTCTCTCTCTCTCTCTCTCTCTCTCTCTCTCTCTCTCTCTCTCTCTCTCTCTCTCTCTCTCTCTCTCTCTCTCTCTCTCTCTCTCTCTCTCAGAGTGATCTATTTCAGTCTTCCTCTGAGGTCCAAAGGGGATCTTACCTGACCGTTCCCAGCCTTCAACGCACCCCTATTCCCTCGGATCCAAATTCATTTATCCCAAAACAAACAAACTTCTCTTCATCCAGTGTTTATGGGGCTGTTCATCATTACGTGTGTATAAAATAGGCTGGTATGAGTATTATTAAAGGAAGAAAACAGTATGAAAAGGAAAAGAAACATTAGGGATAACATGAGTAGAACATCATGTTTTGAGAGAAGACAGATAGAGAGAGAAAGAGAAGAAGAGAGAGGACAGAGATGGGAAAAGAATCAGCAAATTCTAGAGATTGGCAATATTAGAAGGGTGGCAATAAAAGTCTCCCATGATACATGTCTCGCATTATATGAACCTAGCCTTGACTATAACCAATGTGACTTTGATTCATTGATTTCTGAACTGTCCAGTATTCCATGGACCATGGTGTTTGACGACTTCGTCGATATAAATGATCTATGTATATGCTCGTTTTCTTAATAATCTGCTACCTCTTATCTCTACTCATACTTCAATACGCAGGCGTAAACAACCATTCTAGTCATATCCCTCGAATCTTTTGAAAATGCTAGATTATAAGTCATTTTTATTCCGCAAACGCAACTGTGCCCCTGTCGTTATTGAATATAGAAGGATATGCAAACGAATCGAAGTAGAGATTAACAAATTCAATACATCACGGGAGCTGAAGCTTATGAAGTCCACGAAGAATTTGTTTCGTTTTGTGAGTAATAAGCTGAAACTGTCGAATCGCATTGGTTGTATAACTGTTAATGGTGCTCCTGTGGTTTCTGATAGGGCAAAAGCAAATGCTTTAGCTTCACATTTTCCCTCAGCATTCGTTCAGGACAATGGTTCCATTCCCAATATGGACTTGCGAAATGCTCATTACATGTCAGATTGTACATATAATCATGCCACAAGAAGTATTCAAGCAACTTCAGCGTTTGAAAGCATCCTGTTTCCTACCATCTGACTCTGTGCCCTCTGTCATTTTCAAGAACTGCGCTCGAGTATTAGCAGATCCTATATCGTTCATTTACAATTTCTCATTGAAGCTAGGCACGATTCCGTAAATCTGGAATGTAAGTATCGCCAAGTTCTCCAGAACATTTTCGTCCAATAAAGATTTCTCCAGTTGCATCTAAGGTATTAGAACGATGTCTTAAACCATTCATATTGCATTGGTGTAATGTATTCAGCTGTCAACATGGTTTTCGTTCTCGTAAGTCTGTAGAGACGAGTCTTGTCGAATGTACTCAAACTTGGCAAAGAGCTCTTGATGATAGGAATGCTATAGATGTTCTGTACCATGACTTCGCCAAAGCATTTGATACCGTTTCTCATGTTAAGTTGTATATTCTAGACAACGTAGGGTTTAGGTCAAGCTTGTTAAAGTGGTTTGAATCCTTTCTCGAAGGTCGCTTCTCCCGTGTTCGTGTTAATAACAGTCTCTCGGATATTTTCTCTATTTCTTCTGGTGTTCCACAAGGATCAGTACTTGGCCCTATTCTATTCTCCCTATACATTGCGGGTTTAACATCGAGGCTCGCTCATTTGCATATTGTAACAACTAGCATATTCGCCGACGACATCAAACTGCTCGTAACTTTTTATCCGACTGACCCTAGCCTCACCCACCCCTTACCCTACCCCTTACCCTACTCCTTACCCTACCCCTATCCCTGAATTTAACCCTGACCCTATCCCTGATTTAAACCCTGACCCTAACCCTTACCCTACCCCTTACCCTACTCCTCACCCTACTCCTTCCCTACCCCTTACCCTACCCCTTACCCTACCCCTTACCCTACCCCTTACTCTACCCCTTACCCTACCCCTTACCCTACCCCTTACCCTACCCCTTACCCTACCCCTTACCCTACCCCTTACCCTACCCCTTACCCTACCCCTTACCCTACCCCTTACCCTACCCATTAACCTACCCATTAACCTACCCCTTACCCTACCCCTACCCCTTACCCTACCCATATCCTACCCTACCCTTATCCTACCCTACCCCTTACCCAACCCCTTACTCTACCCCTAACCCTATCCCTGACTTTAACCCTGACCCTATCCCTTACCCTACCCCTTACCCTACTTCTTACCCTACTTCTTACCCTACCCCTTACCCTACCCCTTACCCTACTTCTTACCCTACCCCTTACCCTACTTCTTACCCTACTCCTTATCCTACTCCTTACCCTACTCCTTACCCTACCCCTTACCCTACTCCTTACCCTACCCCTTACCATACTCCTTACCCTACCCCTTACTTTACCCCTTACCCTACCCCTGACCCTTCTTCTCAACCTACCCCTAACCCTACTCCTTTTCCTACCCCTAACCCTAACCCTTACTCTACCCCGCCCTTAACCTATCCTACCCCTGACTTTAGCCCTGACCCTACTTCTCAACCTACCCCTAACCCTACTCCTAACCCTACCCCTTTTCCTACCCCTAACCCTAACCCTTACTCTACCCCGCCCTTAACCTACCCTACCCCTAACCCTTACAACCAACTACCCCTTTTCCTTAATACCCTTTCAAACCTACCCGTTACACTACCCTTACAACCTACCTACCCCTTACCGTTCTATTGATCTTATCCCACCATCAATCAACTCAAAATGCTAATTAACAAATAAATTCACCTTGTTCTCTCTCTTACCTTTCCAAACCCCGTCTCTATAAAGTTACTTTAAACCGTAACTTTATATCATTCTCAATGAAAATCTTTTTCTTTTGAAGCTTGTTTTTTTCTTCGGAAAAGTCACTCACCTCATGAGAGTTCTTTAATTTTTGTGGTGCGTTTCTCTTTATCGCTCTTCATTCTTCTTTCTTCAAAGGAACTCTAACCTTCAGCAAGATTCGGAGACGATGTTTTACGTACAACAAAATCAAAGTATCGCATCAAGGGCCACAACAGACAAACAATCAAAAATGTGAGAAGAAGTCCGAAAACTGCTTTTATTGTTTCTTGACATCGGGGCTAGAGAGTTTAAAATGAATTTATATTTTGACCAAACATCTCGATTCATTCGTTTAAACTGTTCAAACAAAAATCGGTGAACATAGCGCCCTTCAAATTATTAAAATGTGTCTTTATTGATTATTAAACAAACTTGATATTTATCAAAATTAGTTCACAGTTGTACGAGAAATTATTTATACTTGTTTATTCCTGCTTTCAAGCGAACTCGATATTCATCGAAAATTAGTTCACAGTTGTACGAGAATTAATTTCATCATGTTTATTATGTATTCCTGCTCTCAACACACCAACTAAGAGGACGAAACTAACAAGGAATAGATCACAGCTTTCAAGGTTGTTTTTCACACCTTGAGGGATATTTGCTAGTTGTATATTTTGAAAAAAAACAAACTGTTTCTGTCGATTTCATCTTTAAAAAAAACCGATTTACACATCAATTTCACCTTCAAAATTTTTTTATAATACCGAATTGTGAGCAAAAGAATCAAAGAAAGCTGGAAAAGGAGAAGTTCTGAAAAGGGAAAGTGGGAGGGAAAGATTAATGAAAGACGAGCGGGAGGGGGGTGAGGATATTAGATGTGAAGCCTACTCTGATACTATGGCTGCGCACTGTTTTGCTCACCGACCGTTTTTTACCGTAAAAAAGTAAAACTAATTTGCTCACATACAGTCAGATACATACGGGTTTTGTTTGAATTTTTCCGTGCGGGAGCTTCCTGATTAGCAATAAAATGAACGCTGTGACTGTCCAAATGGAGCAACTTTTGCATTTTGAAAGAGTCATTTGGACAGTCACAGCGTTCGTTTTATTGCTAATCGGGAAGCTCCCGCACGGAAAAATTCAAACAAAACCCGTGTGTCTCTGACTGTAAGTGAGCAAATTAGTTTCACTTTTTTACGGTAAAAAAACATTGCGCAGCCTATCAATTAAAAGGATGTTTAAAACTACTACATACCTTCATCACTTTTTTCTTTTCTGGTTTGTTTTCTCTGCTGAAGTATAGTTTTCGCTTGCTGTTTCAACTTCATTGGCTATGTTGATCTCTCTCATAGCATTTTTTAACTCCCACGCGATAGCATTTGAACTTTCTAGCCGGTAGGTGATCTGATGTGATTTCCACACACTCGTATAGATCATTCTCTCACTAAATATGTATGTTATTCTCTCACAGTCTCTTTTTTCCCCTCTTTTCAACTCTTAATCAGTATTTAAACAACGTATGCATACTCAGATGTTTGAGAGAGAAAAAATACAAGAGTTATGTGAAAAACGGGAACCACCCAATTACAACTTTCTGGACAAAAACATTGTTAGTTTATCATTTCAAGTCGCCGACAAGCCAAATCACAGATAAATTTCTGCGCACAATGTTATAATAAAATAGTAAATATGAACAACATTGAATGAATATACTACATATGAACTACATAGTACATATGAACTACATTGAATAGTACATTGAATGAACTGGTCATCTGGGCCAAAAACCTCATGACTAGCCTAGACTCGTGTTCGATAGTCTAGAGTGAATTGGTCTAATAATAGCTACTCCACAAAATATATTCATTAAGTACAGTGTTACACTAATAGCTTCTCGTTTCATGAACTCAAACTTTCCCTTAGCTCACTCTAAGAAACATTCCAAATAATTCACTAACCAGGCTCCTTCGAGTCAGATGTGCACGTCTTTCGAATGTTTCCATCATTTCAGCCATCAGAACTGACTTCTTCCTATGGTTCGATGGAACGCATTCATTTCATATTTGAGAAACTCTTTATTGCACCGAAGGGTAAGCAGAAGAAGCAAACAGAGTGGAAGAAGTGAAAGTAATGCTACCTATGGGAAGTAGAAAGGAAGTATGGGGTGAAGGAAATATGTGTGATCTACTCTGTGTTTCGTAGTTCGTAGTCAAGAGCTTGTTCATAGATACAATCTACATTACTTTTTTTCTTACCCGGTTTTTCGCTCTTTTCTAGTAGTAATGTTCTCGGTTCATCTTCTCAATTTTATTGGCTTTGCTGAAGTTTCTGATCACTTCTAAAGTTTCTGATCAGCGCGATATGATTGGGCCTTAACAGCTAGAATGTAACTTCATGAGATTTATGGGAGATCATTCTCTCTCAGTTATTTCATCTCTCTCCATCTCTCTCTTTTTTCTCTGTCCTTTCGTGATATTTTAACTCTCATTCTTTTCTGCTTGTCTGCTTTTATTTCATGTCTCTTCAGAGTTTCTGCTAATTTCGTTCACAAAGCTTACAACAAGTCAGCCTGACAATTAATTCACAAACTCATGAACAAAAGTTTTTCAGGTACTTAACATGTTTTGCGCATACATACTCTTGTCGAAGATGATCTACATCATCTCATCCTTCCGTTCCTTTTACTTTCCTCAACTTCGCTCTCTATTATTTTTCAGCATTTTTATTCGTTTTCTAAGTCGCTCGAAGCACACAAACAACCCTAATTCAAGGCTTGCTAAACTCGCTTTCTGGGAGAAAAAATTCGCTTTATTCCAGGAGACTAATCAAGTTTTTGCAGCGAAATTGGATCAGTTTTACCCCAAGCCGTTCCGCATCTCTGACTTTTTTTACTGTCTAGTTCTGAAGCCAAACGGTCTCGTTATAGTTCTTAAGCCGTACGACCTTGATAGCGTAATCTTTTCTTGAGCCTAAACAGGAAAAAAAAAACTTTATCCATAGTTCGTGATTCAATTGCCAGAGTGAATCACAATCTGCACACTGACTTAAGAAAGCGTGAGGTGATACCTGACAAGCAGGGAAGAATGAGAGATAAGAGCGTACAAAGAGAATGCAGACAATTTGAGAAAAATTAACTGTCTGACACTGCACTCTTCCTAGGAAGTCAGAGACGCAGACCAGCGTGGGGTGAAGCTCAACCGCAACATTCCTATTTCTTGTTCGAGCCATGGACCGTATCACGACACTTTGTACCGCGTCACTTTGTATACGACACTTTGTACCCGACACTTTGTACCCCGTCACTTTGTACCGCGACACTTTGTACCGCGACACTTTGTACCGCGACTTGAGTGAGGCCGCGCGTTTTATTTTTACATTAAAACATATTTTTACATTAAAAAACGCTTAGGCTTAGTAAAAGTTTACGATAACGAGGCCGTACGGCTTAGCTAACGAGGCCGTACGCGGTACAAAGTGTCGCGGTACAAAGTGACGGGGTACAAAGTGTCGGGTACAAAGTGTCGTATACAAAGTGACGCGGTACAAAGTGTCGGTAATTCGCCATGGACGCAAAACACAGGAAAATTTTTTTAACTGGGGACTATGTTCAGAACGACAAACGCAAATGAGAAAGAAAATAGTTCTATTCATTTAGCGTTTTCCGCAGCACGAGAAGCGGTCAACGATTATCTACCCTTTTTTCAGGTACTTATCATTCTCTCATTCGTCTCCCTCCGTGCACGGTTGCTCCTCGCACCGTCTCTTCCCTCGTCTGTGAGAGTCCTTTCCCGAGAAGATTTGGCGCTCCGGGATCGTAGCGCCATCATGAGCGACAGAAGAATGAGATGGAGGGACTACTTTGCCAAAGCCGTTAGTCCTCAATTCCTAAGGAAGGCAGAGAACGCTGAGGAGTGGAGTCGTCACATGTCGCAACAGATCCCATAATCGATGATGTTATATTACCGATGTGGCTTGCTGATCTTGATAAAGCGTTTAAATTTGAAATTTGAAATTTTTGAAGAAAAAAAATTATCATCACTTTTTCAGAATATTCAGCTTGCTATCGGTCTGTAGCATAACTCAGAGAAGTTGTATTCTCATGACTGCACTGAACAATATGTTTCAATATCATATTTAACTAAAACCACGATACGCGGTGAATTTATAAAAGAACTGTAGTGAAAATTCAATAGGAAATTCGGAAAACTTGATAATAATCGTTTAGAACCTAGGATTAGAAAACAGACCGTCTTTCGATGTTCTCTGTGTCTGTCTCGCGATTTGCTTTACGCGTTCTACACTGCACATCACGAAGTGGATCCATACGCGGTAGTTTCTGTGTCTCGATATTATGGCTCACAGAATGAGAAAAAAAACCTGGAAACGAAATCTTTCAGGTCAGTAGGAGAAAGTAGACGCTAGCTTTAGTCCGTGTGTTTTTTTAAAATAATATTTTTTACTAAACTGAAAGGCTTATGAGGTCCTATGATAAATTCCTCACAACTAACCTTCGCAAGCAAGTGGTGCGGAAGCCGAGGCGACTGCTCCTAACCACGGAATGATCGTAAAATGACGGCAAAAAACTCTGGTTCCAAAAAACCTCTTAGTTAAGTTCTAAAATAAGGTTCATGAACAAAGCAGACAATGATTATGATTTTAATGCTTCTTTTTCACAAGTCATTCAGAATTTTTTCTTTAATTTTTTTTACATATTTTCAAATTTTGTTGAAAACTCACAAAAAGCAAGGCGGAACACAGAGACAGAGATGATGCTTTAGACAGAGATGATGCTTTAATGGATTTGTTTAGAGATCAATAACAACCTTTGACCGTAGCATGAGGAAGCAGCTCGAATTCTGTATAGAAATTTGTTTTTTCATTGGAATTAGTAACAGTTTCATGAATTTTCTATGTTGAGATTTGATTTTAAGAAAACATTCTTCATCAGCTTCTTTGCAGGAACCCTTTGAACTTTTCAAAGCCATTGTTTGCATGGTTTTTTCAATTGTTACTATTTCTGTTTTTTAAAAAAAAGTTATTTTAGACGTGTTTTTTATTGTCACCTTTTGAACAAAGCAGTCTTGAACTTTCTGAGAACGAAGCAATGAAAATTTCAAAAAAAAATAGCCATAAAAAGTTCATTCGTATTTCACGGCAATTCGTGGTGAGACAAATGAACAAGCGAAATTTGTGAACTTCTATGTTTAACTCCTTGCTCATATACATATAATGTAAGGGGTAGGGTAAGAGGCGGTTCTACATCGGGTTACATCAACCAGTTTTATGTGGCCGAAGTCGGACCCGAGGCCGTATCCACAATAAACGTCAAATGTTGGACGTCCAACCCATTGGACACGTCTAACATTAGACGCGTCCAATGCGTTAGACGTCCAACTGGTTTTTCGTATCCACAATTCGATTTATTAAAGTCTAATGTTGGACGTCTAATGATTAGACGTCTAATGGGAAACTTTGACGCAGTTTTGGTGCGTGACAACTTTTTTGTGGTTTTCTTCATTTTTCAAGTGTTTTACTTTCGCTCTGAATCATGTTTCTAAAGTTATAGGAAAAATTTGTTTTGACAGAATGGACGAGCCCCTGCCGAAAAGAACCAAAGGGTCTGAATTGTCCGCTGATGCACTCACGTATCTATTGAAGTCATTTGTTGAAGCCTACGAAGACTATCACGGAATGTTCAAAAGCGGCTATAAGTTGAGCACGGAAGGAAAAAAAAGGAATGTATTGGCGTGAATGGTCCATCTCATCGAGCTGAGAGCGATGGGATTCGAACGAACGCCCGATCAAGGTTTCAGTTGTTATGATTTCATGCTGGTTTCAGTTGTTTGTTAATATACATACATTTTGTTGTTTTTTTCTAAAATTCCAACGTGATTAAATTGTGTTATGAGTTATCAATACAATAATCGTTTATAACAAATATGAAAAAGTATTAAACAAATAAAACGTGAACAAACTCACTAAATCTTGATATTATTTGGCAATAATTCGTGATATGGTAGACTGCACACAGCCAGCTGTATCACCTATTTTTGACTTGAAGAAAGAGAGTGAGAAAAAAAGGAAGTTTGAAAATAAAATGACAAAATAAAAGAAAAAGAAATTTTTTTTAAAGTTTAAAAAAAAGTAATCCTTTATGGGAAAAAAAGTGACAAAAACATCGAAAACACAGCGAAAAAAACTCGAAAAACAAAAAAATCATTAAAAAAAGAGAGTGTCCAACGAGTTGGACGCTCAGTTAGACAGGGTAGACCTTGTCCAACGTATTGGACAACGTCCAAGCATTAGACGTCAAACTAATTGCATTGTGGATACGGAATTTGTTGTTGGACGTATAATGTTGGACGTCCAACGATTGGACGACCTTATTGGACGCTTAAATGCGATTGTGGATACGGCCTCAGCAGATATCCGATAGGATTTGCTGGACCGGACATAAAGTTTTTCTATTGTTTTTTTGACAATTAGGGCATATTTGTCGAATAAATATTCATCAAAATAAAAAAGATTTGTTCATGACATTTCAAAATCAATTTTCTTCAGAGATTTTGAAGAAGTTTCTGCCATCTGAGCCAAGTAAGGCAACATGGAAAAGAAAAGAAAACAAGTGTTTCTTAACTTGAACGTCGTCTAGAGAGCTCAAACATCGTGTTTGCAAGTGATCAACATCCGGCTTTAAAATCTGAACATCAAATCCGACGTTTATAGAATCTTCTGCAAAATTTTGTTCAAATCAGGCGCAATCAATTTCCATATGTCTGTGATAGAAATCAATTTCATCACTGTCTGGTGATAACCACATGATACAATCAACATCGCGCCCGCTTCAGTCGAAGGGCTGTGTCTGATTTTAAACGGCTTCTACCGCACTATATGATGATGAGAGAAATTGTGTTAAACTAGTTGAGCGTTATAAAATTTCAATTATGAAATCTATGGATTTGGGAACGAGATGACCGTCACCGGACTAAAAACTTAGTACACTCCTCTTGGTGACCGTTCAATGGAAGCAAGTTCATCCACCGATCAGGTTTTTAACATAGGCAACTTGATCTTTCTTGGAAACTGTAAAACACGACCGTAAGCGATCGTCGACTTGACAAACTATCCTAGTTATTAAGAGAATTTCTCAGACCATGTACATATTTTATATCCAAATTTCTTTCCATTTCGGTTTGAAACGCACTGAGATAAGATGGCTGATGTGCCATTCACATAAAAGTGCATGTATAGAAATTGATTACTATGAAGAGCTTCTGCATTAGAATGTTTCACCCACGTAGGATATACCTCTTGAATTGTTTCATGAGTACCTCTACATCGAAGCTTGTTCAATAAAACTAATGAACAAGATTGTACGATTCTGTGTGCCACTGTTACTATCACAATTGTTTCTTTCATGTCAATAGTTCTACATAAGATTAGGGTGATGGATTGTCTGTCGTTTCCACTTTCTGCTTGAACGTGACTCAACTTTTTTCTCTAATCATTATCAACCAACCATCATAGTTAAATCAGTAATCATCATAGAATCACCTTTTAAAATTAGTTTTCAGAATGAATCAGCCTTTATCCAAATTTTTTTCAAGTTACATAAATTAATAAGTTGAAGCGAATGAGTAAAAATTCTTTAAAACGTCCGTCGAGCTAGAAGGTTAAGCTCATTGAATATTCTGTTGTATAAAACTCTAAATTCAATACAGACATTTTCCATAAAATGAAAAAAGTATATATTTTCGAAAAAAAGAAATCGTTCATGAGCTTTCTTAGAATAACTATACCGTAAAGTTAAACCTTCTTAGAATAACTACAGGGTGGTCCATAAATAAAGTTACAAATGTTCGAAAACATTTCCTGGGAAAGTGACCGCACGTAGCGGTCACTTTTCTCGTTTTCCTGATCCCCCGTTTTTTTTAGTACGTGTCAAGTGAGTTGCGATTGATTCCATCGATGTTTAGGGTAATGACAGCGTCGAATCGCTTGCGCATTGCGATCATTCGCCTACACACTCTTGGCCACGCTCCTACTCGCAATGCTGAAACGCTTCGCCTGCCTCGCATGACAGTGTATCGAGCGATCAAAAGATTCGAGGAGCTTGGCACATCTTTGGACCGTCCAAGGCGAGGTCGTCCTCGCACTGTTCGCACGACACCACTCATCGAAAACGTTCGGAGTCGGATCAACCGAAATTCACGACGAAGCATCAGACAGATGGCGCAGCAGCTCCCGATGAGCCGAACTTCATTGAAACGAATAGTCACGGAGGAGCTGGGACTCAGGTCGTATCGTACACGGAAGGCCGCTTTTCTGTCGGCTCGCAACAAGTCGGGAAGAGTCAAAAGATGTCGCGACCGTCTTCGCCGTACGCAGCTAGGCGAACATTTCAATATGGTGTCCTCTGACGAAAAGCTGTTCACCGTGGAAGAAGTCCACAACTCAAAAAACGTCAGAGTGCTTGCGAAGGACGCAGAGCAAACCGATAGCAAGGGTAGAACGGTCCAACGCAGTGCACATCCAACTCAAGTCATGGTCTGCGCCACAGGAAAAACACCGCTTGTTTTTGTCGAGAAAGGCGTCAAGATCGACACGGAATACTACCTGAACATGTTCTGCAAGACGTGCTCCATCCATGGTCTCAATCGCATTTCAATCAGAGGACATGGACCTTTCAACAAGACTCAGCACCAGCCCACAAAGCTAAAAAGGTCCAAACGTGGTGCAAGGAAAGTTTTCCCGGCTTCATTACAACATCAAAATGGCCGGCCTCATCACCCGACCTGAACCCGCTGGATTATTCCGTTTGAGCCTACTTGGAGTCCAAGGTCAACTCTCGCTCCCACTCAAATATTGATTCCCTGAAGAATGCCCTTCAGGCAGAATGGGACAACATCGGAGTCGAATACCTCCGTACAGTGGTAGAGGCGTTCCCAAAGAGACTTCGAGCTGTAGTTCGAGAAAAAGACGATAGTTTGAGCTGAACTTTCGCGTGAATGTTGACATTTATGTTGTTGATAAAATATGTTAATTTGAGATGATTTTCTCTGTTTTGAAAAAAGGTATAACAATTCCAATTTGTAACACTATTTATGGACCACCCTGTATACCGTAAAGTTAAACCTTCTTAGAATAACTATACCGTAAAGTTAAACCTTCTTAGAATAACTATACCGTAAAGTTAAACCTCAAATAATTTGAAAGAGACAACTCTTTTGTAATGATCTATAAGTGATTCCAAAAGTGAAACGAGTATTCTCAACGGTTAAACCATAATTAAGCGGAAGGTTCTAACATAAAACATAATAAAAATACGAAGTTGTACATAAATAAAAAATTTCAAGCTTCATTTTGCACAGCTTTTTTGACAGTGTATATATACAGTCAGAATACAAATTTGGATATGTAACTTTAAAATAGGCATACGAATGTTAATGATTTCAAAATCCGCCTGGGGTCACGCAGACTTCCCGAGTTTGACCCACTTCATCCGGAGGTTCGGATTCTGTGTTCTAGCTTTCCCCCTTAACTTCCCGAGTTTGACCCACTTCATCCGGAGGTTCGGATTCTGTGTTCTAGCTTTCCCCCTTAACTTCCCGAGTTTGACCCACTTCATCCGGAGGTTCGGATTCTGTGTTCTAGCTTTCCCCCTTAACTTCCCGAGTTTGACCCACTTCATCCGGAGGTTCGGATTCTGTGTTCTAGCTTTCCCCCTTAACTTCCCGAGTTTGACCCACTTCATCCGGAGGTTCGGATTCTGTGTTCTAGCTTTCCCCCTTAACTTCCCGAGTTTGACCCACTTCATCCGGAGGTTCGGATTCTGTGTTCTAGCTTTCCCCCTTAACTTCCCGAGTTTGACCCACTTCATCCGGAGGTTCGGATTCTGTGTTCTAGCTTTCCCCCTTAACTTCCCGAGTTTGACCCACTTCATCCGGAGGTTCGGATTCTGTGTTCTAGCTTTCCCCCTTAACTTCCCGAGTTTGACCCACTTCATCCGGAGGTTCGGATTCTGTGTTCTAGCTTTCCCCCTTAACTTCCCGAGTTTGACCCACTTCATCCGGAGGTTCGGATTCTGTGTTCTAGCTTTCCCCCTTAACTTCCCGAGTTTGACCCACTTCATCCGGAGGTTCGGATTCTGTGTTCTAGCTTTCCCCCTTAACTTCCCGAGTTTGACCCACTTCATCCGGAGGTTCGGATTCTGTGTTCTAGCTTTCCCCCTTAACTTTCAAGTCGAATTAATTTTAACTCAAAACTTTTGTACTGTAATAAATACTGAATACACCTGTATTACGACACATCAATGCTAAGAAAGTACATGATTATCCGCAATAATCACGGTTCACACATATCATTCGTAAACGCAATGGAGAATGAGTGGATGAATCAATTATAAACAAATAAATGAAACATCGAGCGTTTCTAACACTCCCAATCGATGTCGTCCAAGTCTACCAGAGGCTTCATCGCCCGTTTCTCCTCATCAGTGATGTTTTCTGGAAAACGCCTCGAGTTACGACTTTCATACAGGCCTGACTCAGATGTCATTACCCTTCTCTCCCTCGGTATAACTTCGCGGTCTGCCAAAAGACGTGATCTCAACGGCTAATTTCAGTTCTCTATCACTAAATCCACGAAAAAAACCCAAGTTAGGTTAACGCTGCCTGGGTTCCAATGGAACCCATAATTTTCCGCTCCCTAGCGAGATACACTCCCATCGAGCGATCAGCTCACCCAATCCACCTTCAGGTCTTTCCAATTGTCAGAACTCTGGTTCGGGGGGGACGTTAGTTTACTCGAATTCAGTCTCAGCCATACCTATATATTTTTATCCAGATCTGAACTCGTATAAATCTGAAGTGTTTATCTGATAAGAAGACGAACTTTCGTCTACGACACGAGAAAAGTAATACTCCGCGACGGCCTTGTCCAACTCAGACGCGACCGTGGAAGATTGCTCCGGATTAGTGATGAGATTGTAGTTGTGGCAGTAGATCGAGTCCATGAAGAGACTGTTCAGACGAGTCAGTAGATGAAGATGATCGATTCTCTGAAATCCACTCTCTTCGGGTTTCTCAACATCTATACCAACAATTAATGTAAATTTGATGCTACCGTTTACTATTTATATTACACGAAGAAAAACGATTTGCATGACCGAAGTAAGATGTGAAATAGACTCGCAATAACGTGACATGTTCGTCTCTTAGACTTCGAAAAAAACTTCATTAGACATTGAATTTCACTTACCGCTCCCTTAAACATGACTTCCCGTGCTTTCCTGGTGAAAGCGTCGTTCAACTTCTCAATTCTCTTGCACCACTTCCCCTCCGGAGTCCGAGGATATTCTGCATCTATCAGAAGAAGAAGGCAAAGCGGAAAGATTTGCAGAGGCAAAGTGCTTCTCTCCTTCAAAAATGCAAACAGACTTTGGACATAAACCGAGAGCGTGGAAAAGAGAGAACTTCAAACACAGAAAACATTTATCATTAGTTTTTTGTTGATAGATGCAACCCGCAATGCGGGTAAAAAAAACATTCGTATAACCATCCATCTATGGATCAAGCGATCAATAGCAAAATGGATATGATGGAAGCCGAGAAATAAGATTCTGAAGACTCATTTGCACCAGTCCACGCCGATATAAAAATTTTGTGTAAAAAAGATGTACATTTTCCTCTTTTTGTTGTTTGCATTTGAGGTCGAAGAACTCTGCCTCCAGCAGAAACATGATCAGATCCAAGGCGAGTAGGTGACTCATGTAGTTTCTGAAAAAGACTCATGTAGTGGTGCATCGGTTTCTATGTGATAAAATAACCGTCGATAATCCATTCAATAAATCAATAAATAGAGGCTCAACTGACGTCGCCATGT
Source organism: Allodiplogaster pararmata (assembly GCA_964056735.1). NCBI lineage: Eukaryota > Metazoa > Nematoda > Chromadorea > Rhabditida > Diplogasteridae > Allodiplogaster > Allodiplogaster pararmata. Next base: position 35,623,609 of record OZ057403.1, read on the forward strand.
GAAAGAAGACTCGTCTGAAGTCTTCTTTCACATGGCGACGTCAGTTGAGTGCTTCGAGAATAAAATAACCGTCGATAATCCATTCAATAAATCAATAAATAGAGGCTCAACTGACGTCGCCATGTGAAAGAAGACTCGTCTGAAGGCTGTTGTTCTTTGGTACAACGAGCGCTCGACCATATCCAAATGATCATTTGACCCGGTGTCTTTTTTGGTACCTGGAATTTCAAGATAAATTCGATTTCATTTCCAATTTCCTCATCCTATTTCAAAAACTCGTTGATTTTGATTCACTTCTTTCTTCACCAGTACTTTTCGTTGTTCTCGCTTCAATTTCTTTCTTTTTTGGTACATGGTTGGTTGGGGATAACGTATGTTTTTTCATCGAATACATATGTACAATCATGGAAAGAACAATAATTATATCCTTGAATGGTGTTTATCCAACTCGTACTACGGGTTAGGCACGAATCTATGCGCAGTCCAAAAAAGGCTAGTTTTACGAGTTCTTACGTATGCGTTCTCTATTTTTACACACGCTCTCATAATTTAGCTACTCCATGTTGATTGGTTTTTGATGGACACCTTTATTTGGCAGGTGGCAAGACAAAAAACTGCTCATAATATCGTTTAGTAACGCCAATCTCCGATGACTACAATGAGTGAGGAGCTTCACAAGTACGTGGAGAAGCTCGAGACTCTTTCAATATTAGATCCAAGATTCCACCGACTACAAGAATGAAAGCCGTGATAAGATAAAGAAGCTAGACAAAATAAATTTGAGACCTTTAAAAAGAAAGACCCGTAGGCAGGGCATGAAGTCTCTGGACCAGGTTTGTTGGAGCATACATGTCCGCGCCGAAAGTGCTCTACCTTCTCTCGTTCTCCCGTTCTCTCCCGATTCACTTTAACTTCCTTTTTCAATTCTTTTATCCTTTCTCAATTCACGCGGCGCATGCAAACATTTTTTTGATTGGTCACATTGTGTGTCACGAGGAGAAGGAAGAGCCACCGGGAAACCCACGAAAAAAACATAACTTGTTTCGCCCATTTCAGAAATTTAAACAATGAAGGCGATGGTCTCGAAATTTCGTAAAATCTGTTGATCTGACTAGATAGTACGTTGAGCCATTTTTCTTTGCATTCCGGCGTCATCGGAAGAGAGCTCAGCATTTCATTCTTCAGAAGATAAACAGCACGGAGAGCACCAGAAACCCGCTTGCCGTGGTTTGGCTGCAAAAATACTGTATATTTGCTGAAGAATACCGTATCCAGGCTTGTGCAGCAGAAGACAGTACCGAGACTGCAAAAGTGTTTAGATTGCTGAGAGTTGTACTTTTTTTTTCAAAAAAACAAACTATTTCTCACAAAAAAAGAATGTGGATTCGAATCGTGACTAATGCGTTATTCTCCAGTTTATTCTTCAAGAACAACATTTATTTAATAGTTATATTGAACTCCATCATATAAATTTTTTTCTTCAGCAAAAACTGCTTTTTATTCATTTCCGAGATAACAAATATGTATTGGATGAAGTATGATAAGAGGAACCTATTTGATTGACTAATATTTATGAGAACCAACGAATATTTAGTTACACGGCTAAAAAACAGTGATACTAGATTGAGATTAAGTTTGATTGATCTACAACATGCACAAGAGAGATCGCTTGGTTCGATGCCGTCCGATGGATTAGCTTTTGATTGGATTAGGTCAGGAATCACGTGTAGATCACTTACAATGGCAACTTCGTGAAGAAGTTTGATCAAAACACGCATGGGAAGTTGCTGACCAGTCTCTTTCGCAGCTTCTAATAGGAACAAAGCATCTCCCAAGAAGATCTGCAAGTGAAATTTGATTGATTTCTAATGTTCCTATTAGGTAAGAAAAATTCTGCTTCTTCGAGAAAAAAAACTCAGATCTTGGCATTGGTAACCAGAATAGTAAATTTTTAAAAAAAAAACAACGATTGTCTTTCTGGAGAACTTCGAAACAGCACCTTCGATTTAAAAAAAATACCGTTTTTTGCGCGGAGGCTTGAATAATGAAAAATCCCTTGCTCTCCCTTTACCTCGCTAATAAATGAAAACTTGTTTTTAAACCCCGAAAAAAACGTGAATAAAAAAAAACATTCATGCGAAAACGGCAGATTTTAGAGAAAGATCGAAAGCGTGCTATGAAAAAATAGAAGAACATGCCACACAAACGGAGAATTCATATCGCTGGCTGCTCCTGATGGCGCATAGATAGGCTTTACACGCAGTGCGGGTTACAGAAACACCCTGAATCCTATTTAAAATCACTCGCTGCTCCGGATGGCGCATATATAGACTTTACACGCAGTGCGGGTTACAGAAACACCCTGAATCCTATTTCAAATCGCTCGCTGCTCCGGATGGCGCATAGATAAACTTTACATGCAATGCGGGTTACAGAAACACCCTGAATCCTTTTTTCAAATCGCTGGCTGCTCCGGATGGCGCATAGATAAACTTTACATGCAATTCGGGTTACAGAAACACCCTGAACCCTATTTCGAATCGCTGGCTGCTCCGGATGGCGCATAGATAGACTTTACACGCAGTGCGGTTACAGAAACACCCTGGATCCTATTTCGTATCACTGGCTGCTCCGGATGGCTCATAGATAGACTTCACCCGCAATACGGGTTACAAGAACTTCCTGAATCCTATTTCGAATCGCTGGCTGCTCCGGATGGCGCATAGATAGACTTTACACGCAGTGCGGGTTACAGAAACACCCTGAATCCTATTTCAAATCGCTCGCTGCTCCGGATGGCGCATAGATAAAATTTACATGCAATGCGGGTTACAGGAACACCCTGAATCCTATTTCGAATCGCTGGCTGCTCCGGATGGCGCACAGATAGACTTTACACGCAGTGCGGGTTACAGAAACACCCTGAATCCTATTTCAAATCGCTCGCTGCTCCGGATGGCGCATAGATAAACTTTACATGCAATGCGGGTTACAGAAACACCCTGAATCCTTTTTTCAAATCGCTGGCTGCTCCGGATGGCGCATAGATAAACTTTACATGCAATTCGGGTTACAGAAACACCCTGAATCCTATTTCGAATCGCTGGCTGCTCCGGATGGCGCATAGATAGACTTTACACGCAGTGCGGTTACAGAAACACCCTGGATCCTATTTCGTATCACTGGCTGCTCCGGATGGCTCATAGATAGACTTCACCCGCAATACGGGTTACAAGAACTTCCTGAATCCTATTTCAAATCGCTGGCTGCTCCTGATGGCACGTAGATAGACTTTACACGCAGTGCGGGTAACAGAAACACCCTGAATCCTATTTCGAATCGCTGGCTGCTCCGGATGGCGCATAGATAGACTTTCCACGCAGTGCGGGTTACAGAAACACCCTGAATCCTATTTCAAATCGCCCGCTGCTCCGGATGGCGCATAGATAAAATTTACATGCAATGCGGGTTACAGAAACACCCTGAATCCTATTTCAAATCGCTGGCTGCTCCGGATGGCGCATAGATAAACTTTACATGCAATTCGGGTTACAGAAACACCCTGAATCCTATTTCGAATCGCTGGCTGCTCCGGATGGCGCATAGATAGACTTTACACGCAGTGCGGTTACAGAAACACCCTGGATCCTATTTCGTATCACTGGCTGCTCCGGATGGCTCATAGATAGACTTCACCCGCAATACGGGTTACAAGAACTTCCTGAATCCTATTTCAAATCGCTGGCTGCTCCTGATGGCACGTAGATAGACTTTACACGCAGTGCGGGTTACAGAAACACCCTGAATCCTATTTCGAATCGCTGGCTGCTCCGGATGGCGCATATATAGACTTTACACGCAGTGCGGGTTACAGAAACAACCTGAATCCTATTTCAAATCGCTCGCTGCTCCGGATGGCGCATAGATAAAATTTACATGCAATGCGGGTTACAGGAACACCCTGAATCCTATTTCGAATCGCTGGCTGCTCCGGATGGCGCATAGATAGAATTTACACGCAGTGCGGGTTACAGAAACACCCTGAATCCTATTTCAAATCGCTCGCTGCTCCGGATGGCGCATAGACAAACTTTACATGTAATGCGGGTTACAGAAACACCCTGAATCCTTTTTTCAAATCGCTGGCTGCTCCGGATGGCGCATAGATAAACTTTACATGCAATTCGGGTTACAGAAACACCCTGAATCCTATTTCGAATCGCTGGCTGCTCCGGATGGCGCATAGATAGACTTTACACGCAGTGCGGTTACAGAAACACCCTGGATCCTATTTCGTATCACTGGCTGCTCCGGATGGCTCATAGATAGACTTCACCCGCAATACGGGTTACAAGAACTTCCTGAATCCTATTTCAAATCGCTGGCTGCTCCTGATGGCACGTAGATAGACTTTACACGCAGTGCGGGTTACAGAAACACCCTGAATCCTATTTCGAATCGCTGGCTGCTCCGGATGGCGCATAGATAGACTTTACACGCAGTGCGGGTTACAGAAACACCCTGAATCCTATTTCAAATCGCTCGCTGCTCCGGATGGCGCATAGATAAAATTTACATGCAATGCGGGTTACAGAAACACCCTGAATCCTATTTCAAATCGCTCGCTGCTCCGGATGGCGCATAGATGAAATTTACATGCAATGCGGGTTACAGAAACACCCTGAATCCTATTTCAAATCGCTGGCTGCTCCGGATGGCGCATAGATAAACTTTACATGCAATGCGGGTTACAGAAACACCCTGAATCCTATTTCAAATCGCTCGCTGCTCCGGATGGCGCATAGATAAACTTTACTTGCAATGCGGGTTACAGAAACACCCTGAATCCTATTTCAAATCGCTGGCTGCTCCGGATGGCGCATAGATAGACTTTATACGCAGCGCGGGTTACAGAAACACCCTGAATCCTATTTCGTATCGATCGATGCTCCGGATGGCGCATACATAAACTTTACATGCAATGCGGGTTACAGAAACACCCTTAATCTTATTTCAAATCGCTGGCTGCTCCGGATGGCGCATAGATAGACTTCATACGCAGCGCGGGTTACAGAAACACCCTGAATCACATTTCGTATCGCTGGCTGCTCCGGATGGCGCATATATAGACTTTACACGCAGTGCGGGTTACAGAAACACCCTGAATCCTATTTCAAATCGCTGGCTGCTCCGGATGGCGCATATATAGACTTTACACGCAGTGCGGGTTACAGAAACACCCTGAATCCTATTTCAAATCGCTGGCTGCTCCGGATGGCGCATAGATAGACTTTACATGCAATGTGGGTTACAGAAACACCCTGAATCCTATTTCAAATCGCTGGCTGCTCCGTATGGCGCTTAGATAGACTTCATACGCAGCGCGGGTTACAGAAACACCCTGAATCACATTTCGTATCGCTGGCTGCTCCGGATGGCGCATATTAAGACTTTACACGCAGTGCGGGTTACAGAAACACCCTGAATCCTATTTCAAATCGCTGGCTGCTCCGGATGGTGCATATATAGACTTTACACGCAGTGCGGGTTACAGAAACACCCTGAATCCTATTTCAAATCGCTGGCTGCTCCGGATGGCGCATAGATAGACTTTACATGCAATGCGGGTTACAGAAACACCCTGAATCCTATTTCAAATCGCTGGCTGCTCCGTATGGCGCTTAGATAGACTTTAACCGCAGTGCGGGTTAAAGAAACACCTTTAATCATATTGATGGGATAAAATACGTACATCGTGGAGCAGAGAATGCGGGTCACACTTGGCCATCAGCTTGAAGTACTCGTAGAATTCGTCCTCAATCCCAGGACTAAGAAGCTCCCGCTCTAACGATTCCTGTTGAACAGCATATCGCATTTGCGGTATCGCATCAGTAACCTGCACTGTTAAGAATTTTGAGAAAGACCGTTCTTTGAGCGGAAAGTCTAGGATAATGAGAAGCGCTTCACCTCTTTTTTTCATTTTCACAGACTCGTGCGCTCGAAGAGAATAATTCCACATTTGCGAGTGACTTTTGTTGTCACTCGCAAATGTGGAAAAGGAAAGGGAGGAGAGAGAGAAACGTGACAAAATTTTTTTTGCATCCAAAGTGAAGGTAGAGAAACACTCTGCTTTTAACACTAGTTGTACACGGCTGTTAGATTTTTGATCAAAATTTGACCGGTAAATCTCCTCTATTTATTTAATGTGAGCCGCTTAATCATTTGGATTATCCATCAAAAAAATTACCGAAAAATCGAGAGACGAACATTTAATGAAAAAAGCTGGGAAATTACTTTGAAGAATCTGTCATGAAAAAACCTTTCGATTCTTCTCTCGAGCTTTTCGGAAGAGATCATGTTCTTGAGGAATGCATCCAATCCAGCTAAGATGTGCTGCAATCATTATTAATTCGAGGTATCCTATTATTCAACAAATTCAATTTTTTTGTTTTGAGAAAAAATTGCTCAGTCTTCAGACAATACTGGACGTACCAGTTTCATGAACTACAATCCCCTCAGAAGTATATTTGATTAATGAAAAACACTCTTTGGTGTCTAACTTACCTTTTTCGAAAACCTTAAAGCCGTCTCTCGGCTGCGATCGATCAAGCTTCACAACGTCCATTCCCAGCGAACTGTATCCATCGCTCAAATCACATGTTTTTACTTGGTAAACTTCAGAATAGATTCGGTGAGAGTAAATAACAATGATTTGAAGGTCGGTGGGGGGGGGCAACCAGACCGGCTATGTTGGCGCATATAATTTCGCGACAAAAGTGATCTACATCTTCTTCTTATACCGTTCTATTCTAGCTCTTTCTTTCGGTCACCCGCACGGTGTCACAGAAGTTTGTTTATTTTACTGTTGAAGGAAACATAAATGAAGTTCGTTTGAAGAAAAATAAACTAAAATTTAGTTAGTAAACAAGATTTCAAATCACGAGCCCTGGCTATTCTTTCCGAAAACCTAACGAAAAATTCTTGTTATCTTCTCCTTAACCCTTTAGGTGGCCAAGGGTCACCCGTTCACACGCCCGAGGTAAATTTTTTTAGCACATATTGGTGAGCTATGGTTGTCCGGGCGTGACATAATGGTAGTGTGTTCGACTATTGTGCGAAGAGTCCCGACTCCCACCCCGGACAGATCCACACAAACCAAGGGGGTTAAGAAATGTTGGTAGTGCTCATGCACGAATCTGACTCTCCCCATTGCTGCTATTCAGACTCAGTGATATAGCGGGCAGCCACATGTTCTACCAGGATAGGTCTGACCTGCATCTCAGGGGAGCGCGTACCCTGCCGCGAGGCAGGAACATGCGCGAAAAATATTATTACTGGTGAGCTATGGTTGTATTCACTTTTCCTATTCTCATTCTTTTCAACCTTGCCCGTTCAACTCGCTCGGCTCTTACGAACATGCTTTAGACCAGTCTCATTCAACGCCTGGTACAACGATTCCAGAGCACGGGTGAATGTGCAACCAACTGACGATTCCGACGCTGTTTTTATCCTCGCGTCTTCCTTAATTTTCTCAGCGTCTTTCTTTCTTCTTTCCGCGTTTTCCTCCTTCTTCTCATCGTCATTCTTGTTGTTCTCATTGTCATTCTTGTTGTTCTCATTGTCATTCTTGTTGTTCTCATTGTCATTCTTGTTGTTCTCAGTCTGTTTTCCGCTTTTCTTGTCAGAACTATCAAGTCCGAATTTGTACTCGACGATTTGTGAAGCCAGGCGTGCTGAATACAATAAAAATAGAAAATTATCGTGAGCATACGGTCATTGGTCAGCTTCAAGCCAAAAAAAGTCAAATTTTTCCAGCAAAAAAAGCTTCTGAATTCATTTTAGGAGTTCTTATCGTGTTTTTGATTTGTATATTTGAGGTACATCTTGTCTCCGTGTGACAAGAATTCGTCTTGCTAACTGTGAGATGTGGGCCCCATTTACTTTAGAACCCGTACACTCCGGCTGTCTAAACCAGGAAACCTTATTTCCCATGTCTCTATATATCTGCTTAGGGGTGGAGTTCATGCTAACAAGGTCAGATGACTTAGAGACCGTTCAAAACATTTAAAAACAACTCAATTAATCAATTTTGATCTGATCTGACTGGAGGTGAAGTAGATCTTGATATGTTAAGTACGAATTCTAGATTGTTATGAATAAGAACTGCGGCGGCTGTTAATTTGGACGAAATTGTTGACTCCGCTAAAATCTAAATATATTTTCGTTCGTTTTTATTTTTTAC
>OZ057403.1:35632050-35656795 GCA_964056735.1 Allodiplogaster pararmata
TTTGTGATTTTGAAATCTTAGTTTAGTCAGGCACTATTCGGCAATCGACAAAAGAAGGGTAATTGCCAAGGGAGGACAGAGGAATAAGTCGAAAGGCCGTTTGTTATTTGTACCAATCAATACACTATACAAATACACTATAGGTTTTCTTCTCTATTTTCTCTTCTTTTTTGTCATTGTCATGTGTTTTTCCTGATTTTCAAGCAGACAGCGCACAGCCACAACGAGGACGATATTTTTGTTCACAGTGCAGTTTCGAAAGCGCGCACACCCCGTCACACAATGGAGGAAGGAGGAATTAAGTTTGCACGCAATTTTTATTACTTCAAACGATCCCGCCTTAAAGTAGCTAAAAAGGCGGCGGATTTAAAAATAATTTTGAAACACGCTGCGCGTGCGCAGCGCTTTTCAAAAAAAAAAATCGATAAGGGCCTTTTTTTCACTTTTTTGTTTGCGATTCGCAATGCATATGCATATGCATTGGGCAAGTACCATTTTATGCTGGTTAAATGTAACTTTAAGCGTAGTGAGTTAGACAGAGAGATAAAGAGAGCGAGAGACAACACTGACCAGTTAGACAGAGAGAAAAAGAGAGAGAACACACTAACCAGAGAGAGTGCAGGCGAGTAGAGCATACATGAATTGACATGAATTCTCTCACCATCGAAAAAGTACCAGAGTACGTCTTACGTGCGCGACTGCGTCTCGCGTGCGTGCCTGCGCATCCTTATCAAAATTTTGCGGGCTGGCCTAGTCTATAGAAAGTGGTCGTCTGACGGGGGGTGAGCGCGTTTAACAAAAAGTGTCGCACACTCGATATCACACTAAAATACCGATATAACAACAAAAAAACATACAGGTTTTGTGATTTAAACTACTCACTTAAAAGACGCTCAACAGTTTATGAATTTCGTTCTGAATTGCTTCATCGTTCAGAAAATAACAATTTTTCCGGGAAATCTGAATGTATCGTGAAGTATTTTTTAGCGCTAGTGCATCAGTGTAAGTTTATGTGCTAGTGCACTAGTGTTTTGTCGAAATATTTGATTGCTTTGATTCGAAAGATTTTTTCTCACCGCGATTTGCATGCTAAAAGATTTGCTTGATGTAGTTTCGAAATACGTCCATCCGTGGACATTTAGTTTTCCGTGCGCGAAGTCTCTTTTTCTCTGTGACGAGAGAGCACGAAAAAACCAGTAAAAATGTGTTGAGAGTGTGTTTCTTGTTCGGTACGAATAAATCGGCCTTTCGAATTTTTCCTTTGTCCTCCCTGTGGTAATTGCCCAAAAGAAGGTTGAGTAGACTATTTGAAGTAAATGATAGAGTAAACAGCGTTTTCCTTGAAAATGTTCGAAATCGGTATGAGCGAACCATTTTATTTTCGAGGAAAACTTCCTTTTTTTCCAAGTGAATGATTTACCTTCTCAAGTTGAAGATAAACTGCATTTTTTGGTATCGCGACAGTTTGTTGCAAAATACTTTGGTACACGACAGGGTACTTTTTCGGTTCATCGGATTTTTGCGTCGCGGCCCCCTTCGCGCCGTACGGCCTCGTTAGCTAAGCCGGCCTCGTTAGCTAAGCCAGTCCGAGCAGTTTTTTTTGGTGAGATATTTCGGCAATTTCCGAAAAGCGTGCGGAAGTCAGCCTTGAGATATTTTTTTACTTTATGAGCGCACACATGACTTTGAGGTCGTCAGCAATGAGATTACGGTTTCGTTAGCGTGAACTTGACCTAAGCCTATGCGCTAAAAGAGGAAAATACTTGAAATAATAAAATTATAAAAAATATTTCAAGGCTGACGGTCGCTTTTCGGCAATTGCCAACAGTTCATATCTCGCGAATTTTATTTTTCTTTTTTTTCAGCAGTTGAGTGATTTTACCACCAAAAATTCAATCTTATGACTCCGTGTTGAAAAAGTCTTTTGTTGACTATTTGTTTCATTGCAGAGTTTTGAGCTCCTAGAAAGCTCGCGAAGTTTCGCTCCAGAGCTGAATTGCCCCAGTGCTGTCAGAGAGGTTGGCTTCCATGATTTATTTGTGAATAGAAATATGTCTTGGGTACTGCGTATCCATGTGACAACGAATTTTCAAACTTCGATTATTGACCAAAAACTCGAGAAAAATTTTTTCAAGTCAGAACTGTTTTTTTGGTTTTCAAAAATCTATGCGCTCGAAAACAGTTGTGCGGTTGCTAAGAAACACGCTGTTGGGAATACTCGAGCTCGAATTGAATCGTTAACTTGAGTTTTTTTAAAAAGCAAGTTATTGATCAGGTGTCTTTTGAACTTTTCATTACCCGAAAATAATTACGTGGTAGATGCATACATTATACACAATGTTATAGAGAATGTTTAGATAATAAATGGGCAAACACAAATGAAACTGAACGTCTATAAATACAATCGAGCGGATCTTACAGTGAAACTAAACTTCCTACATAAAATGCGAGGAGTTTTATATAGAAGAGTTTCTTATTTTAATGGGTCCGAAGGCCACAAATGCCCGGCGGGCATTGCTAACGAGAAGGGATAATGTGCCCAGTTGGGCTTCGCAAAAACCAATTGTTTTGAAAAAGCATTAGATAACCATTATAAAGAATAGAGCAAAATCATGAACTACATAGTATGTCAATAAATATTATTCAAACCATATTGCCTCCCAGTAAACTTTGAAAATTTTTACCAGAGATGATTTAAAGCTCTTATTGACAATTTTTTTCGACTTTTCGAAAAACTTTCTTCTAAGTATGTGTCAAAAAATTAGAAATATATCTAAAACAAAAGAACCATTTAAAACAAAGTCACAAAAAATTGGTCCGAGTGACAATAGAATAATGGCGTGATCCACTTTGCTCCGTGGATCACGCCATCACGCCATAAGTGGATACAACCGCAATAATTTGTTGAAGGCGAGGGAAGGCATTCCTCTACTCCTGCTTCTTCTACAAGCGGCTCACGGAGAAAATCGTCCCAGGAATGGCGAACGAAGACTCCCAGTCTTCGGCAGACTTGCGCTTTCAAAAGATTCCCTGCTCTACTGTTTCTTGTATGCATTGAAGTCTGAGAACATGCACAAAATTTCTCATACGACGTGTAATATAAAGTACCTTGCGTAAAGTAATAGAGGATTTGCAACATTTTCAATTTTTAAAGTTTTTTTTCTAATTGGTTGAGGTTTGCATGTAATGCAAGTTCGAAGAGTTTTCGGCTGAGGAAAAGCACGATGTTAATTGGTTGGGATGCGCGAAGCTGATTGGTTACAGTTATAGCAGAAATTTGCAGCAGTACAGAAGTGGACGAAGAAGACAAACATATTCAACATGAACTACCTTGTGATGCCCATCGTGGAAGACCTTCACTGGTTCGTAAGAGAAGCGGGAGACACCGTAAGACCTGTCGCATATTTATCATGTCTCTTGATTCTTGAATAGTTGTTTTTCGATGCAATCCTTTTGTGAAAAATTGAATAGACTGAAATAATTGGGTTTTATGGATATTTGCCTTACTTGATATTTGCCTTACTTTTAGATACTTGCCTTACTTTAAGATATTTGCCTTACTTTAGATATTTGCCTTACTTTAGATATTTACCTTACTTTAGATATTTGCCTTACTTTAGATATTTGCCTTACTTTTAGATATTTGCCTTACTTTAGATATTTGCCTTACTTGTCGCCACACTTGAATATTATTTACAATGTCTCTCACCATAACTTTGCATTGCAAAATGTCGATAAAATATATATATATATATAACTTAGTTTCTTTATTCAGTCGAGAACAATTTGATTACTTTTTGCTTTGTTTCTCTTGGCTATATTTGCTGCTCGGTGCGGCTCGTTGTGCCAGGCCAATGTCTCTCACCTCGAACCCCAGCTTTTTAATGATAAGCTTGTCTTTCTGATGAACACAATGCGCTCCTGGGCACTCTCCAAACTCGGTCGAGGGTACATTTATTAACACAAAACCAAGCTCGTACATCTGAGCACGTACGAGCTTGGTTTCGCCGCCGACATGTGGATGTTTTGGACTGGCCGAGCCAGTCTCCAGATTTAAACATCATTGAGCATATGTGGAAGGAGCTGGCTCGGAGATTGAAGGGAAAGAAGGCGAGGAATGCCGAGGAGAAATTCACTATGTTGGAGGAGGAATAGCAGAAGATGCAAATAGCGCTGGATGTTATTACTGACTGGTGTAATATGTGGAATCTTTCAATATCTGTACCTACCTAGGTGATTAGATACACCTCGGCTCATCTAATCCGAATACCATCTATTACTTGAACAATGAACGGGAGCGTCTTCCCATACTAGGAATGAAAACTTTGAGTATCGACGCGCAGTACCCGATCTTGTACTTATTCATAAGTGCGTCCTAAATAATTGTGATCTGCAAACTGTTCATATGTACAGAAAATGTGCTGTCCAGAGATTTTCACGTCATTCACACGAATTGAGGATCATCACATCTCACAGAATCAGCAAATCTTCTATTTCTACATGTGTTTCCCGACAGCTTTCTGTGTGGAATTCGCTGCCTTTTGAAATCGTGTGCCTATCGGATAGTGCAATTTTCAAAAAACTCTTGATTGAGTCACGTATTATAGAAGTACTGCCTAATCAACTTGTTTATGATTGAATGTTGACTGTTCTTTGATATTATCTCCTCTTCCTGTTGTCCTCAGAATCTTTTCCTCCACACCGCCACTCCTAAACAATCCTAAATAGTCCATCCCTCTTCTGCACTTATTCTTCTTCTTCCTCGCGCTTGTTCCCGCCTCGCGGCAGGGTACGCGCTCCCCTGAGATGCAGGACAGACCTATCCTGATAGAACCAGTGGCTGCCTGCTAGATCACTGCTAGTGTGATTAGCAGGTACCCGATCTTGTACTTATTCATAAGTGCGTCCTAAATAATTGTGATCTGCAAACTGTTCATATGTACAGAAAATGTGCTGTCCAGAGATTTTCACGTCATTCACACGAATTGAGGATCATCACATCTCACAGAATCAGCAAATCTTCTATTTCTACATGTGTTTCCCGACAGCTTTCTGTGTGGAATTCGCTGCCTTTTGAAATCGTGTGCCTATCGGATAGTGCAATTTTCAAAAAACTCTTGATTGAGTCACGTATTATAGAAGTACTGCCTAATCAACTTGTTTATGATTGAATGTTGACTGTTCTTTGATATTATCTCCTCTTCCTGTTGTCCTCAGAATCTTTTCCTCCACACCGCCACTCCTAAACAATCCTAAATAGTCCATCCCTCTTCTGCACTTATTCTTCTTCTTCCTCGCGCTTGTTCCCGCCTCGCGGCAGGGTACGCGCTCCCCTGAGATGCAGGACAGACCTATCCTGATAGAACCAGTGGCTGCCTGCTAGATCACTGCTAGTGTGATTAGCAGCAGTGGGGAGAGTCAGATTCGTGCATGAGCACTAACACAACATTTCTTAACCCCCTTGGTTTGGGTGGATCTGTCCGGGGTGGGAGTCGAACTCGGGACTCTTCGCACAATGGTCTATCACACTACCAATATGCCACGCCCGGACTTATTATCTTCTGCACTTATTATCTCTGCTATATAATTTCATGTGCGTGGAATAAAGAATGAATGAAGATACCGCAGTCATATATTGACAAATTGATCGATCTGATGCCTCTTAGGTGCCAGGCGGTCAATCCTTCCTCACTAAAGTCCAAAGGCTTTCCCACTAAATAATAAGGTTTCAGTTTAATTTCTGATTATAAAAACACATTGCTCTAAGCTTTTTTTGGTGATTTCGGTTTTTGATTTTTAATAATTTTATGAAATGATTGTTGAAGTCAAATATTTTTGCAAATTACACTACAGTTGCTAAGAAAAACTTGTTGAATATTTGAGTTTGCTTCTTCAACATTGAAAAAGTTAGTTATGCTCAAAAAACCAGAATATGATAGAATTATGGCGGGTAGTGTATGTTAGTTGCAATTATTCGACAGTTTTTGTGATCGGAGAAAGCAGCAGTGTAACGCTCGTGAAAGACATTAAAAATCATAACATAAACCCGAATTGAAATATATCTGTCACCTTGCGATAAAAATTAAATTTAAAGTTGTTTGAGAGCCTATCAATCAAATGAATTTATAAAGGTAATGCTCGGTTCTTTATCGGAAGACGGAGTGGGAACATTTGGTGTATTAGACGCGGACAACGAGCACATATGCCGAAGAGAGTTGGAAAGAGAGACCGAGTTTATGCAGTTAAAAGATGAAGAGCAAGCTTGGTTAAAATTTCAAAAAATCAGACTTATACTTGATGAATGTTGAAGCAATTTTTTTTTCGAACAATATTTTTGAACATTTTTCATTCAAGAAGAAAAGTGATAATATTCAGGTTTTTCCGCAGTCTACCAGTGATTCGGCAGACATATGCTGGAGAGACGCATAAAAGGCGGTCTCGGTCTAAGTCTGCCCACCACAAACGCGATAGAGATGAAAACAATCTCCTGAAGAATGAGCTCAATGAGAAGCTGTCGATCCAGAGAGTGACCGACATCCTAGGAGAAGTGTTCAGAGGTAAGTTGAAAAAAGTTTTGTTGAAACTGTTATAATTGCATCAAAAGTATTGAATTTCAGATCTTTGAAATTAATTAAACATGAAAATCACACAATTTAAAATCCCGCCTGGAAAAGTTTTTAAATTGCTGTGTTAACTAACTGAATGAGAATAAATTTCAGCCAAATTCTTTTTTAGCTGAAGAAGCTCGATTAAAAAACTGCTCAGCTGTGTTTTACAACTTGGCAGGTAAAATTTCAAATTTTTTAATATTGAGAGTAAATTATTTAAGAAATTAAAATACGTCGCTAATTTCCGTTATTTTTCAAAAGTCTCATGTATTTTATACTATCAGAGGCCGTATGCATGGAAAACAGATTATAACAATCTGGATTATTCAAATCCAAGGATTACAAAATCCAAAGAAGTTTTAAAAAATTTAGGTAAGGCCGAGTTGAATGTTGAATGTAAAACTTGATGGAATTGGTAGATAAAATATTAATATGAACATTTTCGACCTGTTTTAAATCAATCTGTTAGATGAAAGGTGATTTTTAGCAATCTTTGTACTCTATTTGGGACTTCTGCACTTTAGCCCCCTCTCCCCCCCTCCCAGAGGTTCCATGGGTCAGTTCAATTCGGTCATGTTCTTGATACGGCCTCGTTAGCGTAAACTTTTACTAAGCCTAAGCGCTTTCTGATGTAAAAAATAATTTTTTAATGTAAAAATAACCTTTGAAAATGTAAATGAGTCAGTATTATGACCCATGGAACCTCTGGGAGGGGGGCCTAAAGTGCAGAAGTGCCCTTTATTTGTATGCGCTAGACGTTCCTCTGTAATTAATACATGTTAAGTTTTGATGGTTTCAAGATGATTCAAGCTGGCAAGCGATTAAAAGCGGCGCCATAGAAGCGACGATGCTCGCCCAACTTGTGAGCGATTGAAAGAAGTTTCGGTAGCAGCCGCTCATTCCGGTAGCAGCCGTTTCGGTAGCAGCCGCTCAATTGTGTTTCCTTTGTGAAATTGTGTTTTGTTTGTGCAATTGTGTTCTGTTTGTTGTTTTCACTTATCAGTAAATTTTATTAATTTGAGAGCTTTGAAAACACAGTAAAAACACAAAATATGCGTTACAATTTAAAAAATTTTCACTGGAACTACTGGAAATATACAATAAATACTTTCAGTAAATCATAGCAAATGAGAAAAAAATTTCCGTTCCGTTTTACTTTCACTACACACTTCAAAAAGAGCAACATGAACGGAATGGGTCAAATTGAGCCGAGAATCCTTTTGGATTAATCACTAACCCACCTCCGGAGTAGGGTTACGAATTTTGTCGGATTATCAGTAATCCAAAAGTATTATAGCTTCCATGCATACCGGATTATTGAAATGTATTTGGATAACTGATAATCCAAGCTCATAATCCTTTTGGATTGCTCCATGCATACGGCCTCAGGACGTAGCGAAGATGTGTGAATTCATAGACAGGGGTAAAACATGGTGAAACTCGAATATTTGACGAAAAAACTAAAAACTTTTTTGTTTTTTAGGCTCGTAGGGTATATGAAAATTCATATCCGCCGGTATACAGATCAATATTTCTTGAGATATAGAATAGGGCAGCGGGGGTGAATCTTTCAACATATGCTTTCTTCACTTTACATGTGGTGGAAGCCAAGCCATTGCTGGAGTGGAGCCTTCGCCGGTGTGGAGCCCTCTGTCCAGCGAAGCCCTCAGCGGACTGGAGCCCGTCTTCGAAGAGAGCCCGCCCCCTTCCTCCTCCCCCTCTTCGCTTAGCCTAATTGCGTAAACACGCTTAGCTAAAACTATTCAAACGTTTTCAATTGGATTCAGATCAGGGAGCAAGCTGGCCACGCCAAGACATCGACGTTGTGGCTTGCAAGAAATGTTTTTGTCGAGGAACTGACGTGTATCTAAGCATTATCTAGCAAGATAATGAACTAAGAATTCATTGTATCTGTGGAAAAAAAATCAAATCTTTAGACATGACTTCTTTATAATCAACAGAGTTCATTTCACTCAAAACGAAACTGGATGGGGAAGGTACAATCAGCGGGAAACGCACCCCAACGCATAAAAGAACCTCCACCAGTTTCTTCGTGAAAAAACTGTGGTTTCTTACGCAGATCATGCCAATAGAATATTGTCCATCGCAACCATCTAGACACCACTTTTTTTTGTCGCTCTAGATAATCTGAAAATAATTAATTTTTTCATAATCTCTTATTGTTAAAAATTTAATTTGCTCACCTGTTTCCAGTCACGTTTAAGTTACTTTTGAGCGAAATTTGATCAGTTTGCTACGAAGGTTGTTTCCACAGCACTTCGCTCTCGTTTACAAAGCAAAATGAAAACAAGCACGGTTTAAAAACCATTCTCCTGACTTTATTATTATAGAAAAAAGGTAAGAGGTGATAAATTTAATTCATTTACATTTTTGATATTACTGCTGTATGTAGAGCTCAGAATGACCTTATTGCTTGGCCAGAATTTGATCCCTTGACTACTCTGTGTAGTCTTACCTCTAGAGCAAGGTGTTTGCTCATTCCGATAGAATTTATTTATTTTTGTCTTGAATTCGTTTCAGAAGAGTGGACAAAAGTAAACCGAAACTACCTGCTTTCAGCGATTGAAGCGTTTGCCAAGTGGCTTCACGATGTATTTGAGGATCGTATCAAATTTAACATCATTGTTTCAAAAACTCGCAGCTAATAAATCTATGAATTTCGATTTCACCGCTCCATTCTTACCCAAGACTTGAGTGAATGAACTTATTGAACAATGGTAAATGAACTTATTGTACTTATGGTACACCCGGTACTTATGGTACACCCGGTGTACCATCCATGAAATATAGAGAAATTCCAAGACAGGAGCGTTGCGTTCAAAACTGTATTTGATTATGAATGATTGGGTCCGGACAAGAAAACATATTCATGTTTGTCTTTTCTGTGACTTAATTTTTTTTTAAACTGGTTGCTTTCACTCCATTAAGCTTTTCATCAAGGCTGGTAATTTTTTAAAGATTTATTTTCAATTATTTCATAAATTCGAAGATTTCGAGAAAGGGAGTCTGTTTAAAAATCTTTCAGAGGTAGGATAAAATCAATGACACAATCAACACGTTTTTGTCAACAAATACAGGGTATGCTTTTATAAAAAAAATACTTAGTTATATGTTAAGATTCACGACTACATTATTGCAACCGTAAAACTTTCCTGAACAGATATTACGCAAAACTCGTGTAAATGTTACGTCAAGCGAAAACTCAGTAAAATTTTAACAGCATTTTTTCATACAATATCTGAGCCGACGAATAAGTCATTTATTGTTCTAACTGATTTCAAAGGTAAATTATTACAAAATTTGTAAAGCTTTTTTGATTTTTTTATTTATAGAATTGTGATACTTTCGAATGGCATTTTCGCAGCGCGGGTGTAAGTAACTCTCTAATGATTTGAAATTGGGGGTGCTTGAATAGAACGATCAATCTCCTCGAGGATCGCATCCTCCTTCTTTTGGATCAGCCAACTTGACCAGAGGCCGCAGAGGAAGGTACTCCTCCAATTCACGCTCTTAACATTTTACTCAGTCTTTCAGAGCACATATGATACCCAGAATTCTTTCAGAATGAAATCTTTAAACTTTCATTTCAACGTATTTTCAATAGAAAGCATCTAATTGTGAGACCAAATCATCAAAGACGCATACATTTATGACGAGCGCTTTTATTTTGCCAGAGTCGCCAGAGTCATTCACACTCGAAAAGAGTGAAGAAAGTGATTTGGAAAATTTGTTTGAAATGCTCATAATATACCAAGTCGGGAACTTTTCCATTACTTCGAACTCAAACTCGTTTTCTGAGAGGAGCGATGTCGTAAATAGGGCTGAGACTGACGCTGCTGGGTGACTTTCGTGGAGTAGCTGAGGAAGCGATCAAGCAACAGCTCCCCACGCTCGTCTCTTTGTTCAATATTCACAGCTGTTTTCCAGTTGTACCACATTATCGAGTCCTTCCAGAGAGAATTCAAGCGTGACAGAAACGTCATTTGGTCAATCCTCTTAACAATAAGTATTTCGTTAACAGAGGAGCACACCTTGAAAAAGTCTAGCGAAAATCGGCGATTGAGCGGGAACGGAACCCAGGTCTTCACTTTTTGGGTGATTCTCTTACCCAATCAGCTATAATTACCCATAAGCTCTTGCACTTTGAAAAAACAACCTTTGAAAATTTACTGCTTCTTCAGAATTTTTTTTATTTCCAGATCCTGTAAAAGAGCTTTTCCCCGACAGTTAGGCTGTTTTTCAACCCTTTTTGGATTGCTCAAAAATACGAATGGTGAGGCAACGGCACGCTCAAAAGAGTGACAACATGTGTTTTCGATGAAGACGAAAATATGAAAAAAATCTTTTTAAAAAAAATTATTACCATATTCTCATGTAGAGCTTATAGACTTGCGTATAGAAATAGTAAACACTGTAGATACGACTGACAGGCTCTTCTACTACTCAGAAATGATAAACCTAATCCGGTGCAATTTATTAGTTTGTGTTGCCAATGCTAAACTGCTCGCTCACCTCCCTTCTCTCATTTTTTTCTCAACAACACTTCTGAGCAGTGTGTTTCTCTAACTCGCACTGTTGATAAAATCTATGCGCTATCCAAGAAAGCTAGTGATACAAATGCTCTGTTCGTCTACATCCTCTCTACATCATACACTATCAAGGCCTTCCCTTTACTCTTGAATATCCATCTTGATAAACACGTTTTTTTCTCCTGTGAGTGGTAAGAAACAGCCTGGTTCTGAGTTTTTAGCAGAGACTGAAGAAACCTTTGCGCGGTCGGGTACGCGTTACCCTTATATCAATACAGACCTAACCTAATTTTTTGACCTTTCCTAATCGTTTCAAGCAACGATGGGCTGAGACTATAAAGAATGAAATCCATCGCACGGGCAAAAATTGGCACTCGGCTGGGAACCGAACCTCCGCTGCCTAAAGCCCCGGTTAGGCAGCGGAGGTTCGGTTCTCAGCCGAGTGCCAATTTTTGCCCGTGCGATGGATTTTATTCATTATAGACCTAACCTAATAAAACCAGTGGCTGCTCTCGGTCCCTGCTCCTCAGTGTGACAGTGCTAAGGGTCATATTAGTTCACATGTATCAACTTCATCAATTATTTCTCTATTACGGTCTCTCTGGGAACTCACTGAAGAGCCCCACCCAGAGAGAGAGCGAAAGTCTGTCTAGGGTCGAGGGCGAAATATACTTTCCATTAGTTCTTCATAATTTACAGCAGAACTTTATCTTATAAACAATATGCACTACTTTAACCTTTCTCTTCTCTAATGTATTAACCCCTTGGTTGGGTGAATTTGTCCGGGTTGGGGTCGAATTTAGTAGGTCTAACTGCTAGTGTGTATCACATAATGTGAAAGTCGGTCTTTGTATATGTTCAATCTCGCCTACTCTCAAAAAAGGATCCCTCTCCTGCCTCTAACCGCTTGGTGAAGGAAGAACTCGCGGGATCCTTCATAGAAGGCTTCGTTAAACAATTTCAGTCTCGTGGTCCAGGAGTTATTCACAAGATTCTCGTGATCTTCAGGGTCCATCAAGAGCAAGAGTGCCATGGGAAAAAAACCGAAACGGTTATTTCGCCGGTTACTTCTCCGAGGCATGCGAATGTCTTCCCCATTTTCCTGAAAATGTTTTTCTCGCACCAATTCTTTTATCGAAAGCCAGATTGAAGTGGTAGAGGAACCTCTATTAAACGAACAGAGAATGTTCATCAAGTAGTTCTTCAAAGAAATTTATATATTGAGATGCACTTTTTCTCTGAATCGTTTCTCATGTATCTATCTTACCGTTACTGCTACAGTGCCGGCCTGAAATAATGCATATTTCTTCTTCTTTTTTTTTGAGCGTTCTTTTTCCAAAGTCAACAATTTTAGCTCACATTTCCATAGTATTTATTCCAAGCACAAATGAAATATACTGCTTTTCAAATGGACTTCAAATTTCTTTCAATTTTTCTAAACAAATCAAGAAATTCATAAAAGCGCTCATAGCAATGTGATTCATTCTGCTACAAAACTCGAGGATATACAGTCATTTCCTCAATAATTAGTGGAATAGCCTTTTTTATCAATGAATTTCTAACACCTTCGAGGCATAAAATCGATCAAGTTGTCGATTCTGGACAGCTGGATATTCTTCCACTCCTCTTCGAGCTGTTTGAACTTTTCATGAACGTTGGCGGCTCTTACCACATGTGTTAAATGATGTTGAGGTCTGAAGACTAGCTTGAACAAGTCAAAACTTCAACGCAGCGACGCCGGAACCACTCTTGAACATGACGATACCAATGTATGAGGTCTTGTTAATACACGAAAGCGCGACCAACTTTTGTAAGGGCTCAAAAGTGCATGATGGTTTTGAAGAATCTCTTCACTAACGTAGCGACCGATCTTTTCAATAATTAACTTGAGTGAACCCTGTCCGTTGGCGGAAAAGCTGTCACAGATAATTATGGTCTCTCTGCCATGCTTCATCATGGGCAGTTGGTACTGGGGTCTCCAGCAGGGCTCAGCAACCTCAAGCAAACAAAATTAAACTTCGATTCGTCACTCCAGACGATTTTTGCCGAGTCCAGACTGTTCCAGTGTAGATTTCGCTCTGCCTTCATTCTGATTAGGCGACATCGGATGGTCTGTGTTGAAGGGTGAGGCTCACGATGAGAATGAATAATCCATTGTTATGTCAGTAGAACTTCGTCTTGGATCCTCGCGTGAGGCACGCAAGATGTTGTGATCCAAGTTCTTCGAGGTTCCGCCGGGTCTACGGCTATTACTAAAGCACGCCACGTACGCCAAACACGCCAGTTCATTACTAATGCACGCCAATGCGCGGGAAAATTCTTAACTTTGCCCCATGCGTTTTTTGTCAAGTTTTTCATTTTTTTTTCTGTTTAGGCTTAGGGAAAAGTTCACGTTAACGAGGCCGTACGGCTTAAGCTAACGAGACCGTATCAAAAAATTTACATTATAGTGCGTCAAACACTCTTTCTCCTTTCCCGCGTAGTGGCGTGCATTAGTTATGAACTGATGTGTTTGGCGTGCTTCTACCGGGTTCTTCTTCTAGGTTCCGCCGGGTCTACCGGGTTCTTCTTCTAGGTTCTGCCGGGTCTACCGGGTTTTTCTTCTAGGTTCCGCCGGGTCTACCGGGTTCTTCTTCTAGGTTCCGCCAGGTCTACCTGGTTCTTCTTCGAGGTTCCATCGGGTCTACGGGGTTCTTCTTCGAGTTTCCGTCGGGTCTACCGGGTTCTTCTTCTTCTAGGTTCTGCCGGGTCTACCGGGTTCTTCTTCGAGGTTCCGCCGGGTCTACCGAGTTCTTCTTCGAGGTTCCGCCGGGTCTACCAGGTTCTTCTTCGAGGTTCCGCCGGGTCTACCGGGTTCTTCTTCGAGGTTCCGCCGGGTCTACCGGGTTCTTCTTCGAGGTTCCGCCGGGTCTACCGGGTTCTTCTTCGAGGTTCTGCCGGGTCTACCGGGTTCTTCTTCGAGGTTCCGCCGGGTCTACCGGGTTCTTCTTCGAGGTTCCGCCGGGTCTCCGGGTTCTTCTTCACAATCACTGTTTCCTGCAATTTTTTGAAAGTGTTTTCAATTGTTTTGAATATATCAACAAGACTAACCCGTTGGCGAAAACGTTTGATGATCCGAGATATGGAACTTTGAACGACTCCGAACTGCTTGGCTAGTTCGGAATGCTTCCTGCCCTCTTTATAACCAGCGATTATTGCTTCATGCCATTTTTCTTCACCAGTGCTACTCTCAATTTTGAAAAATTGCTGGAAACCTAAATCTTCAGAACTCGTATTAAAAAAAAGCCGAATAAAAAACACCTAAAAAACTCAAAAAGTCCAAACTTTGAAAATTTTGTGTGTCTCTTGATTACAAATAGTAATTCGCTGCAAAAAAAACTAGGTTTAGTGCGATGAGAATCCACTGTAAATCTTCTAAAAAAATACAGCTTGAATATTAAAAAAAACATTGAAAAAATTTGTGGTGAAAAAACGAAATATGCATTTTTTCTGGCCGATATTGTATTGTAAAAAACTCACAAGCACAGACAGACCTAGGGAGCTACCAAGGGTTTTATCAGCTCAAGCCACCAGAAAAGTGTGTACCTTGCCGTGAGGCTGGACTGGACGTGGGAAAGACTATTAGTTTCTCACGTAAAAAGAAAGCCGGTGGATGACCGAAATCATAACTCTGTCAATCTCGTAAACTCTCTTCTGCTTTTCTAGCAGTTTATGTTGAGAAGTGCTCTACACGCTATTCGCAAGATAGTATTATCATGTTATAGAGAGCGAAACTATAACTTTCAAATTGTTCGACTCTACTAACCCCTTGTTCAAACTATCTTCATCAGAAGACTACCCTGTACCCCAAGTACGGAACAGTTTCATTGTCCAGGAAGAGTTGGGTTTTTGTAACAAGTGCAAGCGACTTCTGGTCTTAGTTCAAATTTCGCTCGTGAACTATGAATCAAATAAGCGGTATCGTACGAATTAAGACGTTTTGATGAGATTTGGTGATGAAATTACTCATACATACTCGTTGTAGTACGTCGTCTTGACCTTTGAGATGACAGAATTCCGCTTCCAGAGCGAAGATCAATAAGTCCAGGGCGAGCAAGTGTTTGGAGTAGTTCCTAAAATTAGGAAACTTTGAAAACCACATGAAATACTGGTTTCAAAATCAGTTCCATTTACGGGAAGCAATGGATAAGATGGTTTCTGACGTCAAAAAATTATAGAAGTGCTGTCTTAAGATCTTCGCTTGATGAGACACACTCAACGAGTCAGGGCCTCCTGTAATCAGGTTTTTTTAGTGTGCAAGAAAAATCTACAGACGCCCGTCAAAGGAGAAAAACATTTTTCACATAAGGGTCCTTATGATTATAAAAAAACAGAGGCCCGCGAAATTTTTTTTGTTTGTTTTACATAAGGGTCCTCCTTATGATTTGGAAAAACAGAGGATCGCCGACAGAAGGTATGACATGACTTTTTAACCCCTGCTTTTGATACACAATGATTATCGCCTCTTCAATGTGCGTTTGCGGTATTGTTACCAGAAGACTCGGTTCTTTTTTTGGGAATTTTCATGAATTTCAATTATCTTCAAATGCGCAGTTACACATTTTAAAGGCAGTGATACCTAGTTAAAATGATAATTGAATAAACCATCGCACGGAAATGAGCAAGTTCACTGAGCGGGATCGAACCCAGCCATCTTCTCCAACCTGGAGCAAGCTAGCATTACACCACGGTGACACGGGTTCGAGAAGAGATGGCTGGTTCTATCCCGCCCGGTCTACTAGATTCAATTATCTCATGAGATGCTTCATTCTCACGATATCCTTGATATTTGGCAGATTCTTAGTTTTTCCAAAATTTTCGATTCGCATGGAATTCTTCAATCTCGTGAGTTTTTTCGTTCTCATTAGCCTCGTTCTCATTAGCCTCGTTCGTTACCGGCTATGGCCTTTTGTTTTCAGATTCCATCAGAGAAAGCCATCAAAAAGATCGTCAAGTACACATGTATGAAAACAAGTGAATTCTTCGAAACCTCTGTCAAGAAATTCTATAATCATCGTAAAACTACGGATAGTTTCATCAAGACTACAAAAAACAGGAGGCCTACCTATCTCTAGTGCTTGGAGCTAACTAAACATCAGATGAAAAAGCTTGATGATTGTATACAGATACGTATCGAGACCGGATAACGAGCAAAGAAAATCGACAAGCTAACCAGAAAGAACAAGAAGCCATTTTTTCTTCTCTTCTAGAGCCAATGGAAGAGAGTTCAGCAACTCCGCCTTGAGGAGGTTTGCTGCACGGAGAGGACACGAGAATCGCTTACCGCAGCCCGGCTGCACAATCCAGGATTACATGGTATAGTCCTGTCATCTGTTCACGGACCTCTAATTCAATCCTGGGTGTCTTCTTACCCGGACTGTGCACCATGGTGAATCCCTCACTAGCAGTGCGGGTGGGAAAAATCTATGCGCTGTCCAAAAGATCCGGAAAACATTCAAATCTATGCACTCGGAAAACTTTTTTCCGATTTTTAACTGGAAGAATTTTGAAACATTGCGGGAAAAAAATTCAGATTATCGGAAATTTTTGAAAATCTATGCGCTCGAAAAAAAATGCGCGGGTGGTAAAAAACGCCCTGCTGTGCACTGCGGGTAAACTTTGGCGTTGTACAATCAACCTAGTGATACAAGTTCTCTGTGGATATGACATTATCGATTTTTGATCGCTTACCTGCAGATTCTGATGATTTAGGGACAACAAGATAACCAGAAACTGTTCGTGACGTGCAGGGACAATCAGAAATGTAGGGGCAACATATATGAAGCGAAAGCGATACAAAATTTATAACCGCAATTCTTCCTAATTAGCGACCGATCTATTGAAAAAATCAAGACAGACTTTACCTATGGATTCAAAGGATGAGTGGATAAATGAATGACTACTGACTATGACTATATCGTGGAGAAGCCTAATCATGACACGATCAGAAAGCATCTGGCTGTCCTCCTTCGCATCTTCTATCACTGTTAGAGCATCTCTCATAAATATCTGCAAGTTATAGTTTCCTAAGTTTCTGGAAGTACTATCGAGTATAAAACACGGTTTTTCTATAGTTTTTCTCATTAAAAACTTTCTCTGAAAATTGATTTTTTGAATCAAAAAATGAGATTAAAAAGATGTCCATCTAAGTATCTATCTTACTAATTCTTTCTCCTTCTTCAATTTACTTCGTCTTTCTCTTTCATTCTCCTCTCTCCTATAGCTCTCTGTGAATTAAACTCGATTTTTTTGATTATGTAAAAATCTTCAAAGTATTGATCCGTTTTGGCAATGAAATGGAAGACGAACGTCATGGGCCATAGTGTTAGGAACAAGAGCTTCGATTTCCTCCAAAAACGCGTAGAACTCATTTTCTGTCACTGAATCCATCTCCTCGACTGCCTATTCAACGAACTCATTTTCTGTCACTGAATCCATCTCCTCGACTGCCTATTCAACGAACTCATTTTCTGTCACTGAATCCATCTCCTCGACTGCCTATTCAACGAACTCATTTTCTGTCACTGAATCCATCTCCTCGACTGCCTATTCAACTCATTTTCTGTCACTGAATCCATCTCCTCGACTGCCTATTCAAACATAACTCAATTTTGTTCTTTTTTTTCAAATTTTCTGATCTAAAAGTTAAATTTTTTTTGTCAAAGCTAGAAAAAAACCTTGCGAAAATAAGAAAAGCTAGAGAATAATTTATAAGAGCAAGATCTACTTATGAGTTCAAACAGATTACAATTAAGTGAAAAAACATTCAACTTTTGTTTTGAAACATCTTTTTTTTTGCTGACAAAACCTTTTCTCATTTAAATTTACAACTTTTTTTTCACAAACGTTTCATCTGAAAGCTTTTAGCAATCTCAAACTTTTTCTCTGTAACTTTTTAAAAAATTATTTTAGGGCCTTTTTTGAGTTTCACGAAAATGAATTCAGTGTTTACCTTATATCCCAGCTTTTCTTGTTTTTTTTTTTTGCATTCACACACAACAAACATTTCCGGGGAAAAATATTTTTCAAATTACTCGAATTAGGTAACTTGTCCCCTAAAATTTTTCCTGTGATGAATGAATCTGAATTTTGCTGACAAAAAAACGACGCAGTTCTCTCAATCATTACACACAGAAAATGCTACGAGCATATAATATATTAAAAACTAGAATGAAACTAGAACCTTTTCTTTCGTTTCGCTTGCTTTCTTGATCAACTTGTATTCTTGTGGTATGCAGCCTTCGAAGGAAATTTGTTCTGAAACTTACATCATCTATTCATTAAACCAATCTCTATTTTAATTTCATTTATATTCAAATTTGTTTGCAGAGAACCGAATAGCATGCCAACTCGAAAAGAAAATCATTTTTAACCGGAATAGGTATTTTCTGAATGTTCCCAACTAATCAAAGCCCTTTTAGGCTACAATATCGACTCTCGAAAAAAAAATTTCCACAAAGGTAAAGGGCTTTTTTGTGAATGCTAACACGATTTATTGAAATAGAAGTGTTCAAACAGTCCGGGCGTGGCATAATGGTAGTGAGTTGGACTATTGTGCGCTGAGTCACAAGTTCGACTCCCACCTCGGACAGATCCACCCAAACCAAGAGGGTTAAGAAATGTTGATTGTGCTCATGCACGAATCTGACTCTCCCCACTGCTGCTACACACACTAGCGAAAAAGATCTAGCGGGCAGCCACTGGTTCTACCAGGATAGGTCTGTCCCGCATCTCAGGGGAGCGCGTACCCTGCGCGAGGCGGGAACAAGAGCGAGGAAGATTATAGCATTGTTCAAACAGTTCTATCTTGATAATGTAGCTTCTTTGTACGATCCCGTTCCTGAACCTAACACCCGTCTCTTGTGCGTAATCCTTGTTAGCGCAATCTAAAAAGCGTCAGCCTCCGGCAAAAACAATTCAAATTACCGTAAAATGGCTTATTACAAAGTAAAGTTCTGCTCCATTTATAATTTTCTGCTCCATTAACCTCTGCTCCATTTATAATTTTGCTTTTCTCAACTAAAATTTGAAATTATGAATTAAAATACGGTCTTCTTAAGTTAAATGCGGTTTCATCAATTAGAAAACGGTTCTCCACGGTCATGTTTTCCCTTCCTTTTTCATTCAATGTGAGTGAGGACCCATAATTTTTTTGAAGAAAAAACACCAAAAACTCGGTGTCAGAGTGTCAGACCTGTTTCGTAGCACTGGAAGCTGTCTCTTCTCGGCTCTTCAGAAAGATCCACGACCTCCAACCCGAACGAACACAGTCCATCGCTCAAATAATAGAAGGTCTCATAATTCCCTAACAGGCCTTGAACAGTAACCGAACATGCTAGGTTGGCGCATAGATGTTCGCGCCGAATATGATCTACATCATCTTCTTACTATTGTTTCCAGCGTTTCCTTATATTTGTTCCAACTCGCTAGGCGGGTACAAACATCCTTCAGTCTGATCTCATTCAACGCCTGCTCCCTAGCACACAAGATCAGTCCACACCATGGAATCGAGGCGGAATTCGGTTTTTCTTTATGTTGTTGTTGTTTCTTTAGTGCGATCTAGCAGTCGTGAACTCCTTTTTCAAAAAGAGACGATCTCACGGACTCACATACGAGAGCGGAAGAAATCAGAGTCAAATTGACTTTTGGTTAATCCTGAGAGCAAAGCTGCGGAACGCGAAAGATGCAAAGGTCATTCCATCAGACCATGTTGCATCTCAGCACCACCCTCTCTTTATGGACTACAGCGTATTGAAGTCGAAGAAACAGCCTTCTCGTAATCCTGAATGCACACGTGTCAAATGGTGGCGCTCGACTGGGAAAGCAGAACGTCTCTCTCTCATGCACATCATCCATCGCAATCTACTCCCTCCTGCACTCTACAAGCAGTTTCCAGAGGACATGAATGAACATTGGAAGCTTCTTGAAGACAGCATCAGAGCACCCGCCGCAAGCATCCTCGGAAAGACGAAACCCGGAAAGCCAAGAATCGAGAAAGACACCTGGTTTTTCACCTCCGAAGTTCAGGATGCGATCAAGGCGAAAAAGAATGCCTACAAGAGGAGGACGTCAAATGAGGCTGACGACCGCGCTGCATACAGCTCAGCCAAGAAAGCCGTCAAAAGAGCTGTCGCAGTTTCAAAAGCCTCCTACTTCCGCGATCTCTATGAGAAGATGAACCAACCAGGAGGCGATAAAGCCATCTATCGGCTTGCCAAGGCTCGACACCGCAACACCTTGGACATCCAGAGAGCAGCCACGATAAGGGACAAACAAGGGAAGCTCGTCACTGACCCTTTAAAAAGTCAGAAACAGGTGGCGCGAACATTTCGAAGAAATGAGCGGCCAAGAGTTTGAGCACCCTCCCATTCCCTACTTCTCACGCCATACAAGGACCCGTGCCAACCATCACGGCCGAGGAAGTGAAGAAGGCACTCTCTAAGATGAAGACTGGGAAAGCGGCTGGACCGGACGACATAGCCACCGAAGCCTGGAAACTTGCGGGTGATGTTGGACTAGCACATCTCGTGCACCTGTTCAACACCATCGTAAAGCAAGGCCAAATTCCACATATCTGGCGCTACTCCATGACCGTTCCAGTCTTCAAAGGAAAAGGCGATGCCAGAGTGTGCAGCAACTACCGTCCAATACGCCTTCTCAACCACACTATGAAGATATTTGAGAGGATACTGGATTCACGCATACGAGATATCGTCGATATTCCAGCTCAGCAATGCGGGTTTGTGAACGGAAGAGGCACAACAGATGCAATATTTGCACTCCGTTTACTCGTCGAGAAGCACGCAGAGAAAAGATCACCTCTCCATCTGACCTACCTCGATTTGGAAAAGGCGTTCGACAGAGTCCCCCATGATCTTATTTCATATGCATTGCGCGATCATCAGGTTCCTGAAGAGTACATTCGATGGACAATGGCGATGTACGATGATTCAAAGAGTACTGTCAGAACTCCGGTCGGCATCACAAAGCCATTCGCAGTAAACGTTGGAGTGCACCAAGGGAGTGCTTTGTCTCCCCTTCTCTTCATTTTGGTTATGGATACCGTCACGCGTCCTCTACTGACTCCGGCTCCGTCAACCATCGCATACGCCGACGACATTCTCCTTGCTGCTCCTACACGTGCCGAAATCGAGAAACGCACCCAAGAATGGAATGACGCTCTTAGTAGGCATGGCTTACGCCTCAACATCAAGAAGACCGAGTACCAGGAAATCGGAGTGCAAACGACGGGAACTGTTCACATCAGCGGTGAACCGCTCCCGAAGACCTCCGAATTCAAGTACCTTGGTTCTGTCATCTCCTCAGACACGTCAACAAATGCAGCGGCACGCCAAAGAGTAAATGCAGCTTGGATGAAATGGAGAGAATCTGCAGGTGTCCTCTGTGATAGGAATATCACATCTGGCATACGCGGAAAGATGTATAAAACAGCAATCCGTCCCGTGCTTCTCTATTCGACGGAGACCTGGCCTACAACGCGTATAACCGAGAACATTATCCACACGAATGAGATGAAAATGTTACGCTGGACACTAGGACTGACTCGCCTAGATTGTGTGCGTAACACGATTGTGAGAGGGAGACTCGGCGTTGCCCCAATACAAGACAAGATGCGAGAAGGGAGAGTTAGATGGTATGGACACGTGATGCGAAGAGACGCGACCAACATCGCAAGACACGCCCTTGACATGGAAGTACCAGGCAATCGCCCTCGAGGCAAACCGAAGACAAGATATATGGATACGCTCAACCAAGACCTGCGCCTTGCAAGACTCCACTCGGAAGACGCAACGGACAGATGTTTCTGGAGAGCTAGAAGCCGTACAGCGGACCCTACTCCGACCTCGGCCGGCGCGGGACAACGCTAAGAAGAAGAAGAAGAAGAGTTGTTGCCCGCAGTTGCTACGAGTAGTTTTAGTAGAAATCGCTAGTTCAGAGACCGAGGCATGAGGCCACTATCTCTGGATCTCTCCACAGGTCCTCAGGTAGTAGAGCACGGAGCAGCGCGGCTGCCGTTGTTGTCTTGCCCATAGGTCCTGTCGAGGGGAGTCCTTTTGGGATAGGTTAGTGGTGAGGATCCTTTTGAGTCCGGAGAGATTTTCTCCGTCTACACTCGCACCGCAGTCGGCGATCCTCTTGGCGAGACCCATTCGTTAACCGGAGAAGGGCAAGAGGTTATTTGACTGGTGCCTCAAATCGCCATTGAAAAGTATAGCGGATTATCGGCTGATGTTTTTTTGTCCGGTGGCATGCCCAGGCCGGTCCGGCATCGCCCTCCTTTGACGAGCTATACTACTCAGTTTTGGTCCGCGCGGGATTTCTCCCTCTACCTCCCAGCACGAATTCTTCGTAGGGAGGCGTCTCTCTATCCGCCACCTGAGGTCGCGCTCGATTCCGGACTGGATGATCCGGCTCCATCCATGACAGGCTCTTAAGGCTGTAGAGTCACGAAATGGCCACTGTTGCCAGTGTGTTTCGAGCAGCGCGGCTGCCGTGGGCTGCTTCGTCAGCAAAAACCCTGTCGTTGTGGCGGGAAGGGGAAAGGATCCATTTGCAGCAGCGAACTTGCGTCGCTGTTGTCGGCTGCACCGCGTGAAGGCAGATCCCGTTGCAGCACTTGTTCATGCTATAGGCCTTGTGAGTGGGTGGTCAACCCGGCCTAGCATCGATTCGGATGGGATCAGAGACGTCTCGCCTGTCGTTGACCGGAGATAGGCAAGATGTTATTTGACTGGTGCCTCCAAATCGCCATTGAAAAGTATAGTGGATTATCGGCTGATGTTTTGTCCGGTGGCATGCCCAGGCCGGTCCGGCATCGCCCTCCTTTGACGAGCTATACTACTCAGTTTTGGTCCGCGCGGGATTTCTCCCTCTACCTCCCAGCACGAATTCTTCGTAGGGAGGCGTCCCTCTATCCGCCACCTGAGGTCGCGCTCGATTCCGGACTGGATGATCCGGCTCCATCCGTGACAGGCTCTTAAGGCTGTAGAGTCACGAATGGCCACTGTTGCCAGTGTGTTTCGAGCAGCGCGGCTGCCGTGGGCTGCTTCGTCAGCAAAAACCCTGTCGTTGTGGCGGGAAGGGGAAAGGATCCATTTGCAGCAGCGAACTTGCGTCGCTGTTGTCGGCTGCACCGCGTGAAGGCAGATCCCGTTGCAGCACCTGTTCATGCTATAGGCCTTGTAAGTGGGTGGTCAACCCGGCCTAGCATCGATTTGGATGGGATCAGAGACGTCTCGCCTGTCGTTGACCGGAGATAGGCAAGATGTTATTTGACTGGTGCCTCAAATCGCCATTGAAAAGTATAGTGGATTATCGGCTGATGTTTTGTCCGGTGGCATGCCCAGGCCGGTCCGGCATCGCCCTCCTTTGACGAGCTATACTACTCAGTTTTGGTCCGCGCGGGATTTCTCCCTCTACCTCCCAGCACGAATTCTTCGTAGGGAGGCGTCCCTCTATCCGCCACCTGAGGTCGCGCTCGATTCCGAACTGGATGATCCGGCTCCATCCGTGACAGGCTCTTAAGGCTGTAGAGTCATGAATGCCCACTGTTGCCAGTGTGTTTCGAAGGTTTTACTTTGTAGGCGCTCAGTTGCGATTTTCTCTTTCATCAGTCGAAAACTATCGCTCTTAACAAGATCAAGCGTCTAGTTCATCAAGCACTTAAAACCCAGAGCTATCACGGCGAAAACCAAGTGTGAGCCTTGACAATGCTTCACTGCGTTCAAACTTCGTAATTGAACACTTGTTCACGCCAATCGACAAAAGAATATGGGGTTATTATAGTTTTCAGGCAATTCACAAAAGAAGATGAAGTTGGATGCCAATTGCACTGCATACTTCCAATTCATTTTACTGTTTTCCGCTCAGGCTTAGGTGAAGGTTACGCTGACGAGGCTGTACGGCTTAGGAACGAGACCAATATGTGTCAAGTGTGAGGTGCAAAATAGCAAGCAAGAAGTGAAGGCAGCTAAAGCATTTATTGACTATTTGAGGCTCAAATTTTATATGAACGGTCTTTTTGGGGTTCTGGACAAATGCTGGTGAGCTATGATTTGAGCTGAAGTAGGGTTGACCAACAATTCAGTGGGATCAGCCAGTGGAACGGGATTCGGTGGCACATGAACGATGCCTTCCATGAGTGAGGAAGGAGAACCGACTGATCTTCTCTTTCTCGAGGGTCCTCTTGACATCTCTGCGTCTTCTTCGTCAGAAGATGGGTCTTCTGTGGAGCGATCTGGTTGAGACAACGCTCTCGCTTGAATCTGAACCTCTTCTTCATGGATAGAACGTTGAGAATCAGAGGCTTTGTGCAGAAACGGTTTTCCCTTACTAATTTTTTTCTAGAAATGAATTTAACCTTCTACTCGTGGTCAGTACTATTCACTCGAAAGAAACAGTTTTACTGAAAACAGATTTTAAAGAGCATTGGGTATTCTTTTTCATTGGCCGATAGTTAAAATACCCCGAATCAACAACTGTTTTCTTCCTCAAAACTCTTCTAGGTGAAATGTTTGCATGTGAACT